>CM074288.1:6329882-6549882 GCA_037194245.1 Opsariichthys bidens
CTTTTCTTCAAAATGTACATCTTCTGACTTCTTGATGTCGTCTGATTGAGCGTGATTGAGCTCTCGTTCTTCTGCCATGATCAGTCCCCACTGGCCATTATGCTGATTCAACCAGGTCTGTGTAGAAGCCAGTTGGAAGCTGCCGGTATCATAGTAATATTCCACATCTAAGGTTTCCCCCACAGAGTGGACGCCCATTTCCCTGAGGCGTTGCTCTGTCTGTTCTCCCAGCTCGTACTCCATCTTCACTGGAACCTGCATGGTGTCTTCAAACACTTTGAGGTTTTCATCAGTTGTCATTTTGCTTAGAATCATCTGTTTGAATTTAGAAATTGTGTTTTAGGCTAACTTTACATTTTTGTTAGTGCCTAGCAAAATCTGGACTTTTTTTTTTTCCTCAGACTGGCTTGCAGTATTTTGCAGTATTTTACATGGTGGCGCATATGAAAAACAGCAGTCAAATTCAGTTACCCAGAGTGAATATTCCAAAGAAATAAACAGCATGTGAATTTAATGTCTAAGCAAATATAGAACAGTATAGAATCTAAACAGTAACTCAGAAAAAGGAGACATCATTCACCGTATTACAGATTATTCTTGCTCTAGTGATTTTAGTGCAATGACATACTTGATTCTGAAGTGCGGTATTGAGTAGTGAAAAACAGTGTACTTGATTGTTAATCGTATCTAATGATTGGGATTGTACAATTTCAACTTGATATTTCATTTTTGGTGATACATTTACTTATTTGAATTTTTATTTATTTTCAAAATGACCCCCCTACAGGGTGATACAAGACCCCTCTACTTCATGTCATGGTCCCGATCTCCCTGTCATAGTTTATTTTGTAATAAAGACAGACAGATTCATACATTATCCTTTACATAAATATCTGAAGCAACATTTAAGCCTATATCCAAGACAACTCTCGTGCTAAATTATTTTTATTGTATCAAGAAATTTACCTGCTGGGTACTGTTCTGCCAAACAACAATCCAAAATGTTTTGTCATTGTTTAGCTGATGTTATCTTATTATAGTTGTGTTGTAGTTACAGTCTGTGTCTATGGTTACTGTGCTAAGAGGCATTGAAAGTAACAACCCTAGTTTTCTGATTTCTTCTCATCAAAGGTTCATGCAAAAATGTATTGTGGTTTCCACAAAAATATTAAGCAGCAAAACTGTTTTCAACATTGATAATAATAAGAATAATAAAAAATATGTTTTTGAGCACCAAATTAGAATGATTTCTGAAGGATCATGTGACATTCGAATCTGGAGTAATGATGCTGAGAATTCAGCTTTGCCATCACAAAAATAAACTACATTTTAAAATATAATCAGAATAAGCTTAAACTCTTGGAGTTATCTTCGATGACCAACTGACCTTCAGAGACCACATCTCCCCACCAGAAGCCTGCGATCACTAAAGGAGCGTAGGCTTGTGGTACCGTCACAGAGAGGCACAAAATCACTCTCCAGAACATTCTCCTTCACTGCTCCCTGCTGGTGGAATGAACTCCCTACTTTCATCAGGAACGCAGAATCCCTGGCAATATTCAAGAGACAGCTGAAAACTCACCTCTTCCGTGAACACTTGATCCCCTCATAAAAAAAAAAAAAAAAAAAAAAAAAAAACCTTTACTTCCCTTTTCCCTTCCTACTCTAGCTTATGGTACTGAGCAATGTATGAAACTTGTATTGTGAGCACTTCCTGTGTTATTTGCCAATTCATGAAGAATCGCTTGTTTGTTTTCCTCACTTTGGATAAAAGCGTCTGCTAAATGACTAAATGTAAATGTAAATGTTTGCATACTAATACTAATAGAAGATAATTAAGAAGAAACGGAATAAGAAGATAGGGTATTGGCTAATAAGTGGTGTTGCACATAGTTAACAGCACAGTTGGGAGAGCGTTTAACTGTTCACAAAATGGATCGCCTGGAGAAAGGAACTTTTCTTGTGCCTGGCTGTGCTGGTGCTCTGTAGCAAAAGATCAAAGAGAAGGTGGCTTAGATGTGAGGTACCCACAGTTCTTTTCTGAGCCCCTTTTTTACTCTGGATGTTTACAGTTCTTGGAGGTTTGCAGGGGAGCATAAATATTCCTCTCAGCAGGCCGAACCATCGTCTGGTGTTTTGTGATGTCGGATTTTGTAGCCGAGTCAAACCAGACAGGAATTGAAGTGCAGAGGACAGACTCAATGATGGCATCAGCAGCGCCTTCTTCAGCTGTTGAAGGAAGTACATCCTCTGCTGGGCCTTTTTCACAATGGAGTCAATGTGATTGTCCCACTTAAGGTCCTGTGAGAAGGTGTAGCCCAGGAACCTGAATGACTCCACTACTGCCACGATGCTGTTCATGATCTAGTGACTTCTATTGACATGACGTGAAGGCCAGGTATGGTAACCCATACTCGGAATTCCTCAGTAACCTATCCTCCTGTAGAACCCATAGAACCCACAACCTTCAGGTTACCGGTTAGGCTACGACTGCCCCCATTGGTGGGATGAAAGCCGAACCGTCCACAAACAGGATCCACACATAAGTCCCTGGTTTGTCCAGATGTTGCTTGCATCATCCACTGACCTGTATGCTTGATAAACAAACTGCAAGGGGTCCAGAGAGGGTTCTGTGATGTCCTTTAGGTAAGCCAATACCAGTCTCTCAAATGACTTCATGACCACAGATGTTAGAGCAGCAGGTCTGTAGTCATTAATTCCTCTGATTTTGTTTTTTGGAGGGATTGGGAGGATGGTGGAGCGTGTGAAGCAGGAAGGGACTTTGCACAGCTCCAGGCATTTGTTAAAGATCTATGAGAAGATGAAGGCCTTGGCCCTGTTTACACCCGCTATTAAGAAGCATTTTTGTCAATCTGATCGCAAGTGAACAACGCTAAATACTGGTGTAAATGGGTTCTAAAACATTTTGAGCTTGTCCACTTTCAACTACTTCCAGAGGTAGTCGAAAACTCATTTGAGTGGATTGCTTTCATAGTGTAGACGCTCATGCCTGCTCTCCATCTACTGACCTAATGCATAAACATTGTGGGAAGCGAGCTACTCAGACGGGATTTAAACTTTGTTGGCTAGAGAGCTAAATTTGATTTGAAGATGAAAAACTCGGTGTAGTCTTGCGGCTATCAGAGCACAAACAAAAGCTGCTGCTCTCATGTTTTTCCATCTCTCCACATTCATATGTAAATTGTGTGAGCTTATTTCATCCATTACATCAAAATATCTGAAAAGGCCTAATGGCCTATACATTTTTCTGCAGATAGACCCTCTCCTCAAAGAAATCCAGACAGCAGTGGTCGGAAGTGGACAAAAGAGACACCAGGTTTAAACAGGAATGTGTATCGCTCATTTACTGGTGATCCGATCGACCAAAACAGATCTTAATACCAGGTGTAAACAGGACCCTTGTCTATTGTTTCCTGAAACATCCTCTTCTCAGATCCAAAGTGGAGAAATGGGGAGAATGGGGCTGCTGGATGGTTGTGCAGAGACATGTGTGCTGTGAGACTGAGACTTTAAAATCCACAGTAAAACTCAGTCAGGTCATCAGCCAGTTGTTTATTCCCTACAGAGTTGGGGGATGGCATCTTTTAGTTTGTAATGTCTGTCAGGCTTTTACACACTGAAGCACGGTCATTGGCTGAAAACCCGTTTTCCAACTTTTTAAAGTAGCTCCTCTTAGCCACTCTAATCTCTTTTGTGAGTGTGTCTTTGGCATGATTGTACACGATTTTGTCCCCATATCTGGAGGCACCTTCTTTGACCTGATGAAGTGGTCTAAATATTGCTGTGAAACATGGTTTATACGCTTTTAGATTATTGATGCTTATATTAACCTAAAAAAAGAGTAAATTGTAATAATGTTTCGTTCTTTTTTTTTTTTTTACACAGTATTTTTTATCAAAAAATTAAGCCTTGCTGAGCAAAGGAGACTAATTAAAAACACATTTAGAAATCTTACTAACCCCAAACTTTTGAACGGTGGCGTAGCTACAGTATATGTCCAATTAATGCAATTAGGCATTCACGTTCAAGCCATGTGGACAAATACAGGCATATAAATGAAGGCAGGCTTGCCTATGGACAGCAAACATGAGTGTTTACAGTATTGACTGAATTCTTCACACTCGATTACACTAGTTAAATGCTGCTGCTCTCAGGTAATCAGCAAGTGTATCCACGCCTCTGGCTGGTGTATTTAACTTTGAGACTTTATGGTACATTTTATCCATGTTTGCAATTGTGCAGGAAGAAAAAAATGTGATGCCTCACAATTGTATTTGTTTTTAAACTGGGGAAACAAACCTTGATGATTTGCCAAAGGTATTTGTATTTTAATCAGAAGTCTTCCTGTTCTCTCTCTCTTTCAGTATTACTAAAGAACTGGTGCTTGGGATGGCCTTCACCAACACTACCATGCCGATATTAGCCATGTGAAAGATCTGGCAAAACAAAATGGGTATGAATGTCTCTACAAATTGTATTATACTGTTACTTTACTACTTAGTTGTTTTGAAAAGGTCATGAAAAACCTGCATGTTTGTTACAAAAACTATGACTAATAGAAGTACTTTTTAGGAAAAAAAAAAAAGTATGATATCATGAGTAGGGCTGTAAAAATGAACGCGTTAATTTTTTTCAGAAAGATCCATTTTTTTGTTCCTGCCATTCTTTGGCTGTGCTGCAGAATATGATCATGCTATCATTCATTTCAAGGTCCATTAAATCGTTCAAGCGCGATAAGATGAAATAAAAAAATAAAAAAAAACCACTCAAATCTGGCGCACTGCCTGTGAAGCAGCTCTCTGTGAACAAACATCCACAGAAAAGACGTTTCAGACAGCGTTCCAATGCCACATTGAGTTCTATTTTGCACTTGAATGGACAAAAACACACAATTATGTCAGTAGCAAAAAGGTTGATAATGACCCCGGGCAGGCGATGTGCCGTACTTGGGTGATCGCAACCTTTTTAGGGTTGTGATTTTGTTAAAGTTTTTACTTTTTAAAACTTTAACATGTGTACAAGTCTGCCATTTGTTTGAACAAGCTGTAATAGTAGCTTCTGCTGTTGATTTCACAAAACATATGTAGTCTAATAAGTCTGTACCTCATGCTGTTAATTTAGCAGTTTGCTGGCCCTGTGCATTTTTTTGAAAATTAGAAAACATTAATACGTTTAAAAACAATAATAATAATAATAGATTTATTTACTTTTGTACAGAAAACAATTTTGATCAAATATTTGGTGGCCATTTAATATAAAATTGAAGCACAAGCAGTTGAGATCCACTGTTTTTGAAGGCAAATATCTGTAGATATTTCTTCTGTTACCCATGCACTTCAATTATGGACTGCATTTGGCCTTCAGACTGCAGCATTATATTCAATAGCACATAGGAGATCAGCTCTGCAGGGTCTTTACATGATATGGCTATGATATGGATATGGCTGATTTGAAGAAGAAATGGCTGGCTGAATGTAGGGCAGATGCAGGAGTCATGTTAAGGGGAGAAAGGCTGCATTTGTGGTGACGTCCTCCCCCTTCTGGCTATATTATGCATTGCTCCTCAGAGTAGATCTCAAATATAGTAACATTGTGTTATATCATAATTATTTTGCATTTGATAGGCTTAGTCAAAATCAAAATCTTTACAAATAGCCAAGTACACCTAGTTGGGCATAAAATAAGGAGAAATATGTCTGCATGTGTCTTCCAGGGATGGCTGAGAGGTCGTGTGTGGCGGTGAGCAGCTGAGGTCGGCTGTGGTCTGGATCTTCTCTTCTGACTGAGAGCATGTACAGGAGGAATGGACTTCCTGCCAGCGTCAGCATCACCTCCCGCCACACACAGGTACTAAAACACACCCCTTTTGTTTACAGAAGAGTTAAACTATGAAAACATCTGTCCTGTTATTTATGACAACACCCGATTTCTTGATTTAACGGAACCGTTTGACCTGGCGACCTTTTTTATGTAGCTGTACCATGTAATTCGATGTAATTTAGTCTTTTTGCCAGGATCATTATCAGAGAGATTGGTAAACAAGGCAATCAGTAAACTGAACATTAAACTGTGCAAAATGGATTAAAATTAGAGGTTTATTGTAGTTAATCATTACAGCCTCACGATGCATGTGTGTGCGTTGTTGAGTCTGAACTGAGTGTTGTGTAGAGCAAGTTAGATGACATGATATTGGCTTGCTTAGGGGAATCAGATCAGAGAAATAACAGCTTGTTGGCCCATCAGTGCTGATCAGTTCAAAAGCACTCTGGCAGGATTCTGCTCCAGTGAGACAGTGTTATGTCATTGTCATACGGTGTGAACTGGAACTCATCTAGAGAGTCAGGGATAGTTCAGTAGATGTGACACATTTATTTTTGTGAAGCAAACTGGCACAGTTTCATAAGATAAGAGGTTATACAAATGTCCACGAAGCCAAAGGTTGTTCTGCGCTGGGACAGGGGGCGTACTAAAATAATTTTTAACACCATTTTCAGATTGATCTAGCCGAAATTAATCTACCAATTAGTAGTTTAATTTGCGCATGTGATGCCGATTGCCTGCTTTTTTTTACTTAAACAGCAATATTGTGAAATATTATTACAATTTAACATAAATGTTTTCTATTTTACTATATTATAAGTACTTTCTTCATGTTATGGCAAAACTGTTTTTTCATAAATCATTACTCCAGTGTCACATGATTCTGATATGCTGATTTGGTGCTCAAGAAACATTTCTTTTTATCAGTGTTAAAAATGGTTGTAAAGCTTAATATTAATTTTATTTTCAGGATTCTTTGAAGAATATAATGTTCAAAAGAACATAATTTATTGTAGAAATTATATATATATATATATACACAGTTGTGTTCAAAATTATTCAACCCCCACTGAAATTGATTGTTTTGGCCGGTTTGACATTGATTTTGATCATTCAGTCATCCTGCTTACAATTAAATCAAAGAGGCACGTGTAGGTCAGACAAATATAACATAACATTTATAATGAAATAACCACAAATGTCTTTTCTCTGCTCACATCATTATCAGTTTTATTCAACCCCCAAGTGACATTCAATCTTAATACTTAGTACAACATCCTTTTACAGTTATAACAGCTTTTAAACGTGAAGCATAGCTTGACACAAGTGTCTTGCAGCGAGCTACGGGTATCTTCGCCCATTCATCATGGGCAAAAGCCTCCAGTTCAGTCACATTCTTAGGCTTGCGCACTGCAACTGCTTTCTTTAAGTCCCACCAGAGGTTCTCAATCGGATTTAAGTCTGGTGACTGCGATGGCCATTTCAAAATGTTCCAGCCTTTAATCTGCAACCATGCTCTAGTGGACTTGGAGGTATGCTTGGGATCATTGTCCTGTTGAAAGGTCCAACGTCTCCCAAGCCTCAGGTTTGTGACGGACTGCATCACATTGTCCTCCAATATCTCCTGGTACTGAAGAGAATTCATGGTACCTTGCACACGCTGAAGCTTCCCAGTACCTGCAGAAGCAAAACAGCCCCAAAGCATGATTGACCCCCCACCATGCTTCACAGTAGGCAAGGTGTTCTTTTCTTCATAGGCCTTGTTCTTCCTCCTCCAAACATAGCGTTGATCCATGGGCCCAAACAGTTCTAATTTTGTTTCATCAGTCCACAGAACACTATCCCAAAACTTCTGTGGTTTGTCCACATGACTTTTGGCATACTGCAGTCGACTCTTCTTATTCTTTGGAGACAGCAAGGGGGTGCGCCTGGGAGTTCTGGCATGGAGGCCTTCATTACGCAGGGTGCGCCGTATTGTCTGAGCAGAAACTTCAGTACCTACATCTGACAAATCTTTTCTCAGTTCCTCAGCAGTCACACGGGGACTTTTCTCCACTCTACGCTTCAGGTAGCGCACAGCAGTCGAAGTCAGCATCTTCTTTCTGCCACGACCAGGTAGCGTTTCAACAGTGCCCTTTGCCTTGAATTTGCGAATGATGCTTCCTATGGTGTCTCTTGGTATGTTTAACATCTTTGCAATCTTCTTATAGCCATTGCCCTTCCTGTGAAGAGTAATCACCTCTTCTCTTGTCTTCCTGGACCATTCTCTTGACTTCACCATGTTTGTAACCACACCAGTAAATGTCTAGAAGGAGCTGAGTATCACAGTCATTTTAAAGCTGCCTAATTGGTGCTTATTAGGCTTTATTGCTGCTCCCTGACATCCACAGGTGCTTTCAATACCTGATTGAAAACACTTCAATGGACCTCTGTTCTTCAGAGTGGTAGTCTTTAAGGGGTTGAATAATTGTGTCAATGAAGAATTCACAAAAGAAACATTTACTACTGTATTACAAAACCAATTGATGTCATTTTAGTTGCATATGCTTCTTTAAGAAGTCCTTGTAGGATTTCATTCTGAATTCAATTACAAATGTACTCTAAATTCTCTAAAACCATTTACAGCATTGGGGGGTTGAATAATTTTGAACACAACTGTATATATATATATATATATATATATATATATATATATATATATATATATATATATATATATATATCCTTGCTGATTAAAAGTAATTTCTTCCAAAAGAAAAAAAAAAAAGTCTTATTGACTCCGAACTGTACATCGTTAATAGTAATAACCAGAAAAGAGGGCATGAACGAATCTTCCAGCAGTTATGGGTGCACACAGAACAGATGAATCATTAAGAAGATAAGACTGAGATTTTACATCAGTACGGATATTACACTGGATGGAATGGGGAAACTTCAAAGGCGATCTGTCAGGATAATTTGCTGAGGAGAAATCGTTCTTTTCATAATGACTCTATCTTTCCTTCTCAAGCCTTTGTTATTTGGTCTATTTTTGTCTGGGTTTAATTATAATCTAGGCTCAATTGGCTCATGGCCTGTTAATAAAGTAGTGTGGTTGCATTCTTATCGACCTTTACCATCTGGGCTGAATAATCAATTGGAATAAAGTCATTTGAATGGACAGTGATAATTAAACTGATTAAATGTCCACAGGAAGAGTGCAGCTGGCCGTGACTCCTTATCAATATGGATTTTATAGGTGTATCATTCCTGAGAATATGTTCAGTTTTTCTCTCCCTTTTCTGCTTCATCTGTTTTCGTCCTGTGTTTGCAGGACAGCAGTAGTTCCGAGTCCCTGGATGGACGGAGCTTGGACTCTGCCAAGAGCTTTGACGCGGTGGTGTTTGACATGCTCAAAGTGACACCGGAGGAGTTTGCTGTAAGTTTATAAATGCTCTAGTTTGTGCCCCGTCTTATTGGATAAGCATGACTATGCATACTGATGTGAAATTGCCTCTAGGGGCACTGCAAGCCCTACAAATTTTACTTAATAAAAACCTAATCTTCTGTCTGTTCCTCACACAAAACTTATGTTGTTGAATGTTGATTTAAATTTAAACTTAAAATCCAGGTTGGAGGTGGTTCAAGTTTAATGTTGTAGCAAAATAATACATTACATTTGCTTGATATTAACACTAGTTGATAGTTGACATTTGTCTTAGATAAGTTTATTAAGGCCTCATCTATATTGGGAAAAAAAAAAAAATAATAATAATATATATATATATATATATATATATATATATATATATATATATATATATATATATATATATATATATTGGTTAATGAGCAGCATATATTGTCAGATCATTGATCACACTTAGTCTTGTCAATTTCATCTCTGACTTTAAGTGCACAATGGCCTAGTTATTAAATTTCATCTTTCCATCTCATAAATGTAAGCTCAAGGCAAGTATTTAATTACCTATTCATTCGATATGGCTCTTGTGCTCTATTAAAGGTGCATTACGTAACTTTTTCCACTGCAAAAAAAAAAAAACCCTTGAAGAAGTCAATAGTACTTTTGTAAAATATTTTTAAAACTGTACATGCACATGAGATAAAGACTGACGAAAACTTACATGTAAACACAAATTACTTGCTGTACCCTTTTAGTGCTGTGCAATGCCATTTTAAATATATTGTATAAATATATAAATATTTGGGTAACACTTTACAATAAGGTTCATTAATTAACAACATTAGTTAATTGATTAATTAGTAACATTTATTAATCTTTGTTAATGTTAATTTCAACATTCACTAATACATTATTAAAATCTTGTTAACATCAGCTAATGCACTGTGAACTAACATGAACAAACAATGAACAACTGTGTTTTTAGTAACTAACATTAATGAAGATTTGTAAATACAGTAACAAATGTATTGTTCATGTTAGATAATACATTAACTAATGTTTAACTAATGAACCTTATTGTAAAGTGTTACTAATATGAAATATTTCACCCAAAAATGGACTTTTTCTCATACGATGAAAGCAAATGGTGACCACGGCTGACACTGGTATCTATCCATCTGCTTTTACTGTATGGAAAAGTGCAGCCTGGTTGTTCTGCTAAACTTCTCATTTTGTATTCTACACAAGAAAGTCATACAGGCTTAGAACCGCTTGAGGTTCATTCAATTATGAAAGCATTTTTATATTTGAGTGAGATTGAGCGAGCTTGAGTGAAGCTCGAATTTGTTGTCAGTTTAACATTGTAGCTCTTATTTTGCAGAGTCAGATCACTTTGATGGATGCTCCTGTATTCAAGGCGATACAGCCTGAGGTGAGACAGATATCCATGGCAACTAAATACACATCCTCTGTGTTTATCAAGCCACATGAGGCCCACAGCTGTGAACTGATCTCATGTGCTCTCCGGTGCTACAGATTAGTGTGACGTGGCACTATAGCGGTGCATTAATGACACACAGAGACCACAGTACCCACAGAATCTAGCTCCACATTCTTCCATTACTTTAACCAGAGCTTATCCTCTGCAGTTACAGAACCCTCAGTACTTTCCTTAATTAACAATTTATGTGAAGACGACAATGGAAAGGCACTCATAACCGATATGATAGATTTGGACCAGGATCAGTGAGAAGTTTTTCCACAGATAATGAAAACTTGTCTGCCAAAGCACTTTACAGTTTACTGCAGGTTTTGCGTGGAACGTTTTCAGCAGCTGTGGCGCGTCTGGAAGGGCAGGTGACCTCTGTATAAACTGAATCTATAATAAATTGTAATTGTTTTCAGCATTCGGTAACATATTTTCTTGGATTTTCTAGACTGTTTTAATTCGTGAAGTGAGCAGGATATATTAAAATTTAGTGTATGGCTTCAGCAGGGATGTATATTGATTCTAAGTGTGGCAGCAGGTGCCTGAGCCCTTCCTAGCTCTACAGCGCCCCACAATTTTCCATTGTAAATATGTGGTGAAAAATGGAACTGCAGGGCACTGGAAGGGTTAGTTCACCCAAAAATTAAAATTCTGTCATTAATTACTCACTCTCATGTCGTTCCAAACCCATCAGACCTTCATTCATCTTCTGAACACAAATGAAGATCTTTCTGTCCCTCTATTCAGCCTATGCAACTGACACTTTGACGGTTCAAAAAGACATCGTCAAACCAATCCATATGAATTGAGTGATTTAGTCCAAATTTTCTGAAGAGACACGATCGCTTTATATGATAAACAGATTGAATTAAGGCTTTTTTCCACATATAAACATTCATCAACTCACACAGTTGTGGTAAACGGAAGCTGTCGTAAATGAACCAATGAGGTTCATTCTGGTGTGTTACGCAGCACGTTTGAGCTTCCCCGAGAATTGTGTTTTAGCACGTCAAGCAGTTTCGGTTGAGTTTGTTTAAATGTGAATAAAAGCCTAAATTAAAACCGGTGATCATATGAAGCGATTGAATCTCTTCAGAAAATTTGGACTAAACCACTGAATTCATATGGATTAGTTTTATGATCTCTTTATGACATTTTTGACGCGTCAAATTTTCAGCTGCGTAAGCTGTATGGAGCGACAGAAAAGTTGCAGATTTCATCAAAAAGATCTTCATTTGTGTTTCGAAGATGAATGAAAGTCTCACGGCTTTGGAACAACATGAGAGTGAGTAATTTCCAAAAACATTTTTGGGTGAATTAACCCTTTAATTGAGAGCCAATGGGGCAGATTTCAGACTTCCCTGCTTATTTTCACGGTACCTTACGTAAACCTCACTACAGACCAAGATGATATTAATCTGCATCAGGTCAGTAACTAGATAGCATGTCTGTTCTTCATATCAAATGAATGAATTTAAACATGCTCTTTTGGATAGGCTTTATATAGTTCTGTTATGTTTGTTCTGAGAATATAAATGTCTTTCTTTTCCTCACTGGAATTCCTCTACAATTTGTAACATTTTAATACAACAATCGCAGGCAATAAATGTTAAATTGAGGCAATACTAACATGGCATTCTATGTGTGCCTGGCAATCAACATTAGAGCGCCACCCTCAGGCTGAATAACACAAAGACATTAGACACCTGCCAAAATTGATGGTCAAGAGCCACTCCTAGATTTCAGTGAGATAAATTTTCTTTGACATTTACATTTGGCCGTTAAGCAGGTTAGCTGTTAACCAATACATAAGTGTTTAGTATTCATATGTAATCTTGCCATGGTTTTTGGTTGTATGGCAGGTTCAGGAACCTATAAAGCAAACAGAGAGGCCCATATGAACCTATATATATAAATATTCATTCTTTCACAAGATTATGACCGAATGAAGACCCAAAAATGTATTTCCAGACAATAAATGTCCTTAGATCTGTGGTTCTTAACCAGGGGACAAGGAACCACAAGGGGACCTCAGAAAACTTTCAAGTGGGTTGCAGGATGACTTAAAATTATTCAAATAATAATGACTATTAAAACAGTTATTATTATTATTATTATTATTAAAAATAATAACTTATAATAGTCAAATTGAATTACATATTTAAAATCAAGAAATCATTTTTATTTATTTTTTTCATATTTTTTTTAAATTAAAACATCTAAACTGGAGACCAATTTCATCACATGATCACATGAATTGTATAATGTCAGATGAAAAGAGTACATAACATGAAAATGGGAAACAGTTTTGACTCACATTTTAGGGTTTATATGAGTATGGTGAGAAAACAGTATCCCCATTCTATCATGAAGAAATATTAGCCAAGCTTCTTCCAGGTCTCTGCAGTGCAGACAGTCTACCCAGTGATGGTGTAATGCTTGAGCAGAGAATTGTTTGGCAGTCTGTTTGACAATTAGTCTTACCCAAGCTACTTTTCTCAAAATGAAGTCTGCAATCATTCGGTTTCTTCATTCATGGTGACCGTGGTGTGAATCTCTGGGCCAGTGAGTCAGGATTTTGTAAACTTTATTCAGAAACCATAAGTGATGTGTGAGTGTCAAAGTATGATGGTGATTGACCTACTTCTTTGCAGGCCCTAGTTAACATGACGTCATCTCTGTGAGCCGCGTACACAAATGAATCCGTGTGAATTTGAGTTCTCTTGTTGGAATTATTTCTCACTTATAGCCACAGACATTCCAGAGGGGATCCACTTATAAAGGCCATGGGACTATTGTTATTTATTGTTTTTCCACATAACTGTATTAATAATATGTGGTTGATTCTGGTAAACCCAGCCACTGGTTTGTTGTGTTGAGTTTGGATTTCAAGAGTAGGAGACAAAATATGGCCAGAAACTTCAATGCTTAATCAAAATCAGATTTATTTTTTTAATGTTTAATGATACACTGCCGATCAAAGGTTTGGGTCAGTAAGAATGTTTTTTGGAAGAAATGAATACTTTTATTCAGCAGGGAAGACATTTAACAGTGTTCTAAAAGATTTCTATTTCAAATAAATGCTGTTCTTTTGAACTTTCTCTTCATCAAAGTACCCTTAAATGTTTTCCACAGATAATAATAAGAAATGTTTCTTGAGCACCAAATCAGCATATTAAAATGATTTCTGTTGCATCATGTGACACTGAAGACTGGAGTAATTCAACGTACATTAAATTAAATTAAATTTGTTTTTGTTTTTTTAAATCCCCTAATTTTTTGAATGGTGGCGTATATTTTTGCCTCACTGTCTACATAGAAAATACAAATCCATCCAAATTTAGACTCTCTATCAATAATAAACTGTTAAATAGAAATTAAAAATGAACAAAATTGGTACAAATTCAGAAGTAAAATGGCAACATGAACAGTTAGGTAATAGTAAATTGTAAATAATGAAAAAACAAACAAAACAAAAAAAAAAATCATCTATAATTTACAGTGAAAAAACTGTAAACTGAGTCACACTTCACATTTGTTGGTTTTTAATTTGATTAATTAAGCTCTTAATGTCATGTGTGTTACCATGAGGGTGTTTTGTGTTTGAGTGCATGACACCATTCACCTTCTAAGCATTTAAAAAGCTGCTTGTGATGAACTTTAACTTTTGGTGGATGTTAGGACAGATTTAAGTAGCAAAATGGCTAAAATAATTGTGAAAATTTTTTAATGTTCATTTTGGTAACAAGGTTTAAAGCTAATACAATACATAATCCAATTCATATAATGAACTCGGAAATTTAATTTACTTGCATTACTAAGCTTGCTGCTTAGCTGTCACATTTAAATAAAAAAAATCCTTTTTTGTAATGCGGAAAATGATGCAATAACAGGGTTCAATATTGGCCACTGTTATTGCTCTTCTCCCTGTATCATCTAAAAACCCTCTAAATGAAAGGATATGCCCTTCAAACTGCACAAAAAGGAGTTAAAAGGGCCTAACTGCTTTTTGTGCAATTCGAAGATGTGTTTGGCATTCCAAAACATTAATCAAGATCCGGAAAGGAAACGGCAAAGAAGTATTTTACCCCGTCCTCCCTCTGGAGTCTCTTCAGTCACGGGTGAAAATGGTTTTTCTCTCCAGCTGACAGCTCTGTCATGGTTATCTTGTTGTACTCGAGGTGTTGCCAATGGTTTTACTGCTAAAAAATGTCAGTTCTTGACTCAAAGTGCTTTTAATTGGTGTTCAGGGAAATTATCTGATTTGTGGAGTATGGACTTGTTTTATGTCAAGATGAATCTTCCTCCTTTGTTCCTGTAGACATGTTTGCATTGCGGCAGCTTTCTGCACACAAATTTTTCAGTTGAATTATTTTATAAAAAGTAATATCTATCATGATATTCCTTCTCTGAAGAAGACTAGAGTGTGAAACATATTGAATTAATTTGCCTACAGCAGAATTTCCCACTGGAAAAGAGCTAATTTTAAAAATGCTGAGTTTGACCTCCCCAGCCACTAATTCAGGACCCGTTCATTACACTCAGTCTTTCCAACCCTGACATATTTGACAACGAAAGTGGTCTTGTTATTGTTGAGCCGTTTGCCTGTAAGTTTCATTGGCCTGTGGAAAGACTAGTATAAGTACATTTTTGCGTTCGACCACATGCACATACATTCATTCATCAATATTTCAACTGCATGCTTCAGGGATTATTGCGGATTCTAAAAGGAGATGTTTGTGAAGTTGACACGGGCATCTGAATTAATAGATTTCAGATGTACGTTGGTTCTAGAACAACCACTAAATTGTTAGTGCTTTGTGAGTAATGTGAGCAGACAGTGTCTCTTTGCATAAAGCGGTGTGCTGTACAGTTTTCTTTGGCTACAGACATTTTACAGAAATGATAGAGTCAGAATGAAAGATAAAGTTTGTATATTTTAAAATGGTCTTATGTGGAATAAAAAATTCTTCAATCTCAGATAAAGATGACTAAAACATACTGAACTTTCAGAAATCAAAACAAGTCTAAAGAATTAGTGATATAAGAGAAAAAAAATAATTAAACCTTGTGCTGTATTTATGGCACATGCAGCTCTGATTATTCTTCCAAATAATGAAGTTTAGGTGTTAAACCCAAGCTAAACCTTGACCCATTCACTACTGAACACATTTCACATATGCAGGGGGTAATTTCTTAAAGGGCCAGCAAAACATAATAATAATAATAATTAATTAAACATGCAATTCTTAGGGTCATAGAGAAGGCTGGAAAATGATAATGGAAAAACTGAAAAATGACTGTTTTGGGTGCAAAAAAAAATAAAAGTATTATTATTATATTTATTAATAATAATAATGATAATAATAATAATAATAAAATACCCCTTAAAATTTAAATTTAAAACTAATAAATTCTACTATCAAAAGTTTGAGATCAGTAAGATTTTCACAATTTTGTTAGATAAAAACAAATTACATTGAAATGTTACGTTTAAAATAAATTTATATCATTTGTGTTATAAAATGTATTATGTATTTTTAAATATAATTTATTCCTGTGATGGTAAAGCTGGATTATCAGAAGCCATTACTCCAGTCTTCTGTCACATGGTCCATTTTAATATGCTGATACGCTTTGATGCTCAATTTCTTTGATGTTCAAGACACATCTCTTATTATTAGCAATGTAGAAAAGATGTGTACGGCTTAATATTTTAACAGAAACCGTGATCCATTTTAATTTATTTAAAATAGAAATCTTTTATGTTTAAAAAAAAATAATTAATGCATCCTTGCTGCTTAAAAGTATGCATTTATTTTATTTATAAAGTATAAAACTAAATAAAATCTTATTGACCCCAAACGTTTGAATGGTAGTCTATAACCGAACAAGACTTCTTGTATCCCAGACTATTCAATCCAACAAAATGTGTGGCTTAAAGTGATGACTTCAGCTAACAGACCTAAAATATTTTGGTATGGTACTGTACCCAGACTGAGCTGCTTTTTCACATGGAAACTCCACTCCACTCGGTCCATGTCGAAACTAAAAAGCCTTCAGATGTTTCCATCTGCTCTTAGTCTGCACAATATTATAAAGTGTTAGCATTCAAAGCTCTGTGAACCTGAGGAAGCCTGAGGAAGTCCCCTTGCAAAGCTTTACTGTCAATGAAATGAGTCTCTTCTATTGTACAAAATGTAATATTTCCACATTTCACTTAGAAAGAATTTCTAAATAAGCCTGCTTCTACAAAGGCCTATAATAAATAAGGTGTAATAAAATGTGTAATCAATTTCATTAAATACTAAATGGGTAAGAATTGTGGCACTCCAGCTGTTGTGTGTACAGTATACTTTGCATTCCTTTCCTCTTAGTTGGACAGTCTCTTATACTCCACTAATTAATACAGCAGAGATGCATTAACTTGATCAAAAGATAAAGTAAAAACTTTTACATTGTTATAAAAGATTTATATTTTAAATAAATGCTGTTCTTTTGAACTTTCTGTTGAGAAAAATAATTAATGGTAAATGGTTTCCACAAAAATATTATGCAGCACATTGGTTTTAAACTGTGATGATAAGAAATGCTTCTTGAGCACCAGATCAGGGGTTCATCTTTGTGAGGTTAATCTGATCTTTCAGAGCAGTTTTACTGTCAACCAACAACAGTGAGTTGAAACGGTCAATAATAATAATACATTACAAACAATTAAGACAACTACAATAGAAATGAATTTAGCCTACTAATAATAATAGCCTACAGAAATTGAATAAAGTAATCAAATGTAAAAATAAAACACTGCCGTGAACACTGAATTAAATATGCATTGATTCTTTTTAGAGGTTCTAAAGTTATTCAGTGAAGAACAGTGAATAATTCTTGTGTAGTTTGTGTATAGAGAGGACCGGCACTGGACCAGCCTGTTAGAATGATTTCTGAAGGCTTGTGACACTGAAGACTGAATTAATGGCTGCTACAAATTCAGCTTTGCCGTCACAGGAATAAATGACATGAATGCATTTTAAAATGTATAATAAAATATAAAACATTGGTTTTAAATTTTAATTAATATTTCACAGTATTACTGTTTTTATGCTGTTTTTGATCAAATAAATGGAGCCTTGGTGAGCCTAAGAGACTTGTTTAAAAAAACATTAAAAAAGCCTTAACGACCCCAAATTTCTGAATGCCAGCGTAGATGAAATGACTGTGCAGTTTTATGTCACTTGCACATTTTAGACCTAGAGATTACATTTTAAAACACTTGAACTATTTGGTTGTTTAGGAGCTGGCGAGCTGTGGATGGAACAAGAAGGAGAAGCACAGCCTTTCACCCAACGTTGTGGCCTTCACACGGAGATTTAACCAGGTAAGCATACTGTGCTAGTCAGCATAGCCAGCTGGTGCACTTTAAGATTATTTATTACAAGCTTAATCTGCTGCAAACGTTGGTAAATTTGGTGGTGACTTGACCTGAAGACTAATGTCCTGCTGCAGGTGTAATTTTGGCATATGTGCATAAGGAAATGTCATTTTATGGTACTTTGTTTGTAATTTAGATGATATTGGTCATTTCACTAGTAGTTTCCTGATTTAATGGTAATTTCAGCAAAACCTCAAGTTTTTTTCCCCCTTTATATAGCAGTTTGAAAGACATTTATATAGCAGATAACAGAGATATGGAGTGTAAAATTGCTGATCAGGAGTTAACGGCCTGCTCCGCACACTCTTATTCATGTTTTGTGCCTTTCCAGTGTTTAAGACCTAGGGAAGTCCACCAGGAATAAATTATATAATAGAGGACTGAAAGGGTAACAGGGACACTTAATCGCTGATAAAGCAGATGTAATGTAGATGATTTAGGCTCCAAGTTTAATACATAAGTCGTTTAGTGTAATAGGTGTCCACTTGTACAAGCTTGCTAATGGAGTTCATATGTTTGGCTGTTAACATGGTATTTCTTTGCTGGATCTTACAGGTTTGTAGTGCTAACAGGTGCCTCAGCTAGACAGATGCTGGTCCATATAGTTAATTCATCCAGCAACTGCATTAACTCCTTTAAAAAACAGAATATATTTGAAAAGCACTGGAAATATCCAAAAAGAAATGTCTGTTGATGGGCTTTTCTCCCTTTTTTTCCATCCACTCTTTTTTTCATTACAAAGCATTACTTTGTTGTTTTACAACAGTGGATCTTAAACTTTCAAACAGAATACCACCTTTGAAAAACAACATCCAAAAATGATCTTGTCACAACAATTTTCCCTCTAATTTTTGAAGGAAAATTCTCTTTGAGTGGAACTTTTTGGTTGAAATGGTTGTAATTCATGAATGTGTATATATATGTATGTATAATATGCTTTAAAGCAAATGTTCCAAGTGAATTATGGGGTTTTTTTTATACAAAATATATGTTTTACAAAATAATTTGGACTCAAAAATTGAAACCACTAAAAGGTTTTAAAGTACCGTTTTCATGGTAACACAATTTCAAAACGGTTTTCACAGGATGAATTTTGAGTGTTTATGCTTTTACATGATATGTATGATTATTACTAAAATATGTGATAGGAAAAGAAAGGCAATAAAAAAGTGACAACAAATGTCCTGCTGCTGGGACACTGACCGTTTACAGGCTATGGGCCATCTGCCATACATCTGCCATACATACTTATGCCATAATTTCTAACTATTTATATTCCAACCCCAACAAATACATAATACATAACACACACACACACCGATCAGGCATAACATTATGACCACATTCCTAATATTGTGTCGGTCCCCCTTTTGCTGCCAAAACAGCCCTGACCCATCAAGGCATGGACTAGACCCCTGAAGGTGTGGTATCTGACACCACGATGTTGGCAGCACATCCTTTAAGTCCTGTAAGTTGTGAGGTGGAGCCTCCATGGATCGGACTTGTTTGTTCAGCACATCCCACAGATGCTTGATTGGACTGAGATTTGGGGAATTCGGAGGCCAAGTAAACACCTCAAGCTCGTTGTTGTTATCCTCAAACCATTCCTAAACCATTTTTGCTTTGTGGCACGGCACATTATCCTGCTGAAAGAGGCCACAGCCACCAGAGAATACCGTTTCCATTAAGGTGTAGATGGCCTGCAACAGTGCTTAGATACGTGGTACGTGTCAAAGTAACATCCACGTGGATGGCAGGAACTAAGGTTTCCCAGCAGAACATTGGCCCAAAACATCACACTGCCTCGGCCAGCTTTCTTTCTTCCCTTAGTGCATCCTGGTAAGCGACGCACCCGGCCATCTTCATCAGAGCAGGCCACCTTCTTCCATTGCTCCATAATCCAGATCTGATGCTCATGTGCCCACTGTTGGCGCTTTCGGCGGTGGACAGAGGTCAACATGGGCACCTTGACTGGTCTGCGGCTATACAGCCCCATACGCAACAAACTGCGATGCACTGTGTATTCTGACACTGTATACATCGTATAGCTCTATGCTGAGATTGAGAAATGGCAGCCACGTACACTTTGAGTGTTAGGCAATTAAGAGAATTCTCTTTTCTCAAACTCCACCAGTTCTCAAAACTCTCTACTTATTAGTGTAAAGGCGCTTTGTAGAAGCACTCTCACTTCAGTAATCATATCAGCATGTGCTGAGGCTATGCAGCTGAGCGGCCAGACAGTTTATGTGCCACATCCCCTCCGTGTTTGTCCAAACACCAAAGGACGGACTGCCATCGCAAAGGGCTTCGTTCTGCGTCTCGTCAACATGCCTTTGCCATGCTCATCCAGGGGGTTATCGCCTCTAGGCATTTGCGAATCCCTAAGATGTGCATCAAACCCGAGTATCATGTATGTGAGGGAATACAGGCCTTCAGCCAGAGCTAAAGCAGCCACATGTGAAGCAGGCCGAGGTGACAGTGGCCTGTGTCCTCTCTCTCTGTGCATACCACACACACACTTACACACATTAAAATGACCTGACCAGTTCATCTATTCCCCCACCCTTTACTGTAAATGCACAACACTTTCTTTGTCTTCAATTTTGAAAATACGGCTATGAATATCAGCTTATGAAGGTCAGGAATGAATATGTGATTTATTTACATGGCATTTCATTTTAGAAGAGCTTAAATGTCTTGGAAGTGGCCGTTTGAGGTCCGCAATTACATTTGCCATTTCTGTCTTTTTAATGTCATCATCAACAACAAACGTCTTATATTTCCAGAAAAAAAGATTCAGTTTTGCTGCTTAGTCACATTCTAAAAAAGGTTTTCTGGCACGCTTGTGGACGAGAGGAAATACTTCAGTTTTTCCCTCATAAATTTATTATTTCCTGTATTTTGTTGGTGATTTATTTATTTTTTTGTTAATCTGTCTGTGTCCATTTTAGGAGTGTATTAAAGTTTGAGCAAAGCAGTGTGTGCTGCAAATTTTTAGTTATGTTTGCTGAGAACGGTTGGTATTTTTCAGCAGAGCGATTGCGTAACATACAGCCATTAATTATATAAACCTCCAGGCTCTGCCTTCACTAAAGTGGTTTTAAATAAATTTTCTGAATCCTGTCTCTGTTATGTAGAGACAACTATTGTGGGAATGCCTACTGTTGCATTGTGGATCTCAGTTCTTGTCAATTTACATATGCCCTTTTCTTCTCCTAGGTCAGTTTCTGGGCAGTAAGGGAGATATTGACGGCTCAAACATTGAAAATTCGTGCAGAAATATTGGGCCACTTCATCAAAATTGCCAAGGTGAGACATTCTTTGTTTTTTTTCACAGTTCCAGTGTAGCTTGGTTACTTTACTTATTATTCACTCTTTTTGCTTTGTTGCCATGGCAGAAATATAACCCTATCATTTTTTTATCAAGTTCAGTAAAAATGTATTAATATTTGTATTAACATCTGAATTGCATTTGATGTCCTGGTAATTGTCCTTGGCACTGGCCGTACCATAAGTGGTTTTATTAGAAATTCATTAAACATAAAGGTTTCTGTGGGCACTTTCAAGAATCGTCCTTTACCAATGGGCAATTTTAATGATGTTATGCAAGACTTGATGGATTAAAGCCTTCTGTTTTAGATCAATGAGAACGAGTAGAGGGGTTTTACAGGAATGGTGAGTGTTTGTGGCATAAATGGAGGATGAGAGCATCATTAAAAAAGGGCTTCATCTGACTGTGATCCATCTCAGACTTAGTTTACACAGCTTTCAATATGTCAGTTTTTTCATTTGCCTCCAACTGTAAGAAAAGCAGAGCCATTACATTTCTTAATTATCTTCACATGACAATAGCAACTAACAAAGGGAGTATATAAAAAGCCATCATTGTTACTCCTAAATCAAATATTATAATTTCTCATCACACATATTTTCTCATCTGAAGTTCAGTATAACTGCTATTCTTATTAACTTAACACCTTTTATATGACTTTCCATCTGTCTTGTAATTGCTTTGAAAATGTAAATTAGTACAGATAGCCGCGTTGCATTGAGAATAAATATTATGAATGAACTGTAAAAAAGTTGTGGTTTTATATTTCCAGTCCGCTTCTATTGTTCAAAGTAAATTGAATCTTCAAATTGACAGTTCCGTGGAATTTATTGCTTTTGAGTTTTGTTTTATTTTTTTTTGATTTCCAAATCAAAATAATGCTTAAAGGATCAGGATTGAAATTTCGATTGGAAAGCCTCATTTAAAAATAAATATTTGTATTTCCCATACCATCATGCGGTTATTTAGATGCTTATCTTGTCATTCGTGCCAACAGTTACACACACAGAGAGAGCCACAGAGTGCTGTGAGTTCAATCAGCCTACAAGCTCTCCTGAAACCTAATGTACCATGACACAGGAAACCCTCTGAATGACTCCTTATGGTTGAACATTCACCCTGCTCTACCTGCCAAACCTGAAAGAGTAGCTTACCCTGCCACCGGCAGACATGCCCTAGTTAGCCTGAGTGGGCTATGCTAACGGTTACGCTAATGGATAAAGCAGATCAGCCAATGACTTTAAAAACCAGAGCAGCCCTGCTTTCTTTCATGAAGGTGATGACACATAGTGTTTTAGAGAGGTCAGCCTAGTAAGGAAAAAAAATAAAGAATGAGAATAGCGTGACAAGACCAGACCGGAAAACACTGAGTGAAGACCGAATATAAATGAATATAAAACAAATCAGTTGGCTGTAACCCTCTGGTGCTCCTCACATACTGGTCAAAACTGTGAGAAAATCAACGCCGTACATCTAAACAAGTTGTGTTACAAAACTGAGGTTATCTTAAAAAATGAGCTTTCAGTAAGATTTTGTTTCGGTGCAGTTCCAAACATTTCCGATAGATAATTGACTTTGTTTCCTATTAATTTCCAATGTAATGTCATTTTTAACCTCAAGAAATATATATATATTTTTTTTTTTTTCAGGACTGTTTAACTTTTTCAAATCATGTCCATCATTTTTTTTGTCTTTAGCAAGTTTTGTACCATTGTGATGAAGTAAAAACGCACTTTTATTTTAGTGGGTCTTGATTTATATAAAGTCTTCAGTGAGTCATGTAAGTGGGTTATGTTTATTAAGACTGTGTGTCTTCTGTGTTTTTATAGAAACTGCTCGAGTTGAATAACCTGCACTCTCTGGTGTCGGTGGTCTCTGCTCTTCAGAGCGCACCCATCTTCAGACTGAGCAAATCCTGGGCGGTAAGCAAGACCTAAGCAAGGTTTGGGTGGTCTTTTTATTTTATTTCATTTAATTTTTTAATTATTATTTTTATTTTATTTATTTTATTGTATTTTTATTTGTTATTTATTTAGATTTGATTTGTTTATGCATTTCTATTCATGCATCTAGTCAACAGTTTAAATAAAATTTATGTAAATAGAAATTCATAAGATATACAGTATAAGCCATACATTAAAAGGTTAAGTATAAGAAATATAGCTTGCATGGATATTTAGTGTTTAGTTTATTACCTGAGTATGATCATTAATTCTGACATTTTAATTTGTTATGTAGTATCATAGTATCATCTGCAGCACATACAAGAGGAATTTTCCATATTACTTTATTTAGGAAGACTTGGGGAAAAATCTCTCATTTAATATTCTGTTCATTTACAGGGGATTTATTGTGTACAACCACCGAATGCTAGCCTCTCTGCTGCTTTATAATTTAGCTGACAATGCAGTGTTTGTGTTTATTTCTCCTGGGAGCCCCAGTGCTCTTGGATTTCCATTGATCTTATTTGCAGAGATGCAGATGAGAAGACCGTCTGAATGCATGAGGACAGTGAAAGAATGAGCCTATTGGATCCCTTTCTGAACATTTAAGTGGCTTGGAAAATTTTGAAAGGGTTGTTTCTGAGACCTTGTTTAATGTTGCCAAAGCTTTAAATCTATTTATAAGTATTTGCATCACCCCAGTTTTATGTCCAAAACATTTTGGCCTCTTTTCTTAAGGGAAAAATGGGAAGGCTAAACTCTATATGCTGTACTGACAACATTTAAAACCAGCCCTCAATAAGCACAGTTAACTAGCTTGGTACATAAGGATGCTTGTAGAAAACAATAAGCATTTTATCAACATTTAAAGTATAAAGAATTGTAATTGAAATATATGTTTTTTTTTCATGCTCATTAATTAATATTTTATCTGTAGGACTGCAGATCTTTAAAAAGCATTAAAAGCTTACAAAAATAGAATGGGAGATACGACACTTCTTTCATATTCTCCTCAAAATCATACTCCATTCTTAAATTCTTAAAGTCTTATTACTTTTTCCGTGTGCGTTACTTTGAGAATCATATTAAAAAGGGAATAGGTGTAAAGTTTTAAAGTAGTAAATGATTCTTTGAGAAGCAAATCAAGCAGTTTTCCTATTCAATACTTATTTTGTTGAGAGTTGTTGGTTGTAGAGAGAGTTCATACTCACTGGGGATCTTAATGGTTTGGGATGGAAGCAGCTTCCAGAGTTGACATTCCACATTTAGCCACAGCACTTCTGCAAATTGAGAAAAGATGGAAAAAGAGGGAGCGTGTTGTTTGGAAGTAATTGCGGCAGGACCTTTTGTCTGATACCACAAGCTCAACTTTCTTGCCATGCATTTAGATTTGCCACAGGGGAATTTTGACAATTACATTATTAAATAGAATATTATGCATCAAGTAATTTTTAATATGATATTTAACAACAAGGTTTATTCAATTTATCTGTGTAATTCATTGATCATTAGTCCCTTTTCATCGTTGGGCCGAACGGTTGTAAGAACAGTAAGGAATGGTTCCAGTTATATTTCCACTTGAGCCTGGTACAGCACAGCACGAATTCAAATCATTCTCGGCCCGGTCGGCTAACTGTGCTGAACCAGTTTCTCTGTTGCTGGCTGGGCCAGATTGGCACTGTTGTGGCAGAAATTTTACTCGAACTGCTTAAGAGACAAACTCA
This sequence comes from Opsariichthys bidens, assembly GCA_037194245.1. Lineage (NCBI taxonomy): Eukaryota > Metazoa > Chordata > Actinopteri > Cypriniformes > Xenocyprididae > Opsariichthys > Opsariichthys bidens. The sequence goes on from CM074288.1 coordinate 6,355,043, forward strand.
AAGAAAATTGTCTTTATAAAGAATTTATTTCTTGCAAGAAAGGCCAAACAGTCATACAGCAACACAGGTTTCTGCAGAGTGCGACACAGAAGGGCGGATTCCCTCAGCTTTTATACCCTCCTTGTTGTCTTTTCAAGGTGACACCCCTAACATCAGTACTTTTCCACACACGTGAAGAAGAAACAGTCATTGTTCCATGACAAAAGCCCTACTTCTAAAACAGGGTGGCCCTTTGGCCTCAGGTCATAACCTTAAGGCAGAATTAGGACCAACTGACCCCCCCTCAGGTCACCTTTAGGCTCCTGTCATCTTTGCAGCTGTTGCTCTCCATCCTAAGCATACATTAATAGCAGGGAAACTAAATACCACACTCTACTAAAAAAAAAGAAATAACCCCTAATATTGAAATTTCCCTCACAGTTCCCCCTTTTTATCATTTATTGATAACTAATCATTAACTTCATGCTTAATCACTCACTACGGTTAGTACAAATCCTAATTACTACAATATATATATATATATTTATCTGTAGACAAATTTAAGTCATCCCATCACATCTATACTCTTCATTTCTGATTTTCATACAGATGATCTCTTACTTAAATTTTGAAAGAAATAAAATAAAATGCTAAGGCTATTTTGTGGGGACAGGCCCTAATATAAGCAAGCAAAAAAGATTCACAGACATAGACGGACTTACTCCTGAATCTAATACTCTTAGTTTCAAACACATTTCATTGTAATTTCCCCTACTGGTCATTGGTTTGTCAATTTTGGCCAATACGTCTTATCGTCAAATTCATTGATCACCAAACAAGTACATATTTATCCTCTGGAAGCCGGGCTAAATGAGTAAACTCTGTTACTGCATTCCTGGCATGGGCCAGACCCTCAGTCACCTCTCAGATGATAAGTACGGACAATGCTCGTAATCATAAATACCACGTTGTACACTATACCCTGATTTTTACAAAAATATCCTTTCCAATTCATCATATTATACAAGAAGATTGATTCTAAATCCACTCCTTTCACTGTATTCCTTTTAGATCCTGTTTACGATTAAAAACAATTGTGGTCTAACTCAATATAAACAACAAAAGATAAGTAATACCCATTATAATTCATCTAATTACTTTAAATCTTATCCCCTATCCTTCTTATATTTCTGTAACTCACGTTCTTGGAGTCATTATCTATCATTTTACTTCAACTTGTATTTGTTCATCCCCTATAAAACTTCCTTTTTTTATCTTTCCTTCAAAAGCAATTATTTAAGACTTCAATTTTATGACCTTATCTTCACCCAAGTCAAAAACATATCTTCAATTTAAACATGTGTTTTAAACATTTGAAGTACTGAGCTGGATACACACTGACAAATACATAGTAAACACATCAACACCAGTAATCCTACTACTACAATTGGTAAAATATTATTACACAACCAATATTCCCACAAATTTGTCAACCTTTCAATCCATTAGTTGTTACCCTTTTCAGGCACTTTTACGGCCTTTCTCATTTTAACATGTTCTCCCTGTAATCCGGAATATGGAAACAACAACATTCAATAACATTCAAGCTCCCCGCTCTCCTCCTGGGATGTAGATGGGACTTTTCTTCAGCGACTGACGTGGATCCAAGTGGCCCCTTCAGCTACCTTCACGGCCCCGTGAACAGTCAGAAGCACCTGGAACGGTCCCATACACCTTTTTGCTTTACATAATCTTTTCCAGATCTCGTACTAGCACGAAATCTCCTGTTTGATGTTGTCCAATAGGATTTCAGCTTTCCCCTGAGCGGCTTTTACCTGCGTATAGACATTAGACACCACAGAAGACATCTCTTTTTGCAATAACTCAACATGTCATTCTCACACAACCCTGTTGATGGCAGCTGTTGTTTACCCCCTTCTATTCCCATGAATGGTGGTCTACTAAAGAGAATCTTGAATTTACCCTAAATCTTTTTTCTCATTCTCATGTGCATTAGAACAACTGAAAACACCCTAACCCATGTGAACCCAGTTCCCTCACAGCACTTAGCCAATTTATTTATTTTCTTATCTCAAAATTTTCACGTTCTACCGTCCCACCTGTTTCATCGCCTCATTGACAAAATGTGTTCCATTGTCAGAACTGATTTTCCATGGAATTCCCCATCTTCGGACTATTTCAGTCAGCAGAGCCTTTGCTGCTGCTGAGTCCTGCTTTTACATTGGGAAACTTCCACCCATTTAGACCACATGTCAACCATCACCAAGCAGTACCTCCTCCCTCCACAAGGGCAAAAGAACCTGCTGAGATGCTTGAGGCATTTTTATACCTTTTGCCACATTGTGGGTAGTGCAAATTACTCGTTTTTTACAAAAAATGTTCATTATAAAAATGACAAATATCGTGAACCCCTTTGTAAACCACAATTCTTCCATCTTCCGTCTTTTCAATCACCCATTCCCCCTTTCGATGCTGGCTTTTCCCATGCATCGTCTTAACATAATGAGGAAAGAAGTGTCGAGGTAAACAAGGCTCATCACAGTTCATTCAAACACCATTTTCCAGTTTTCTGCCAGAATGCTTCCACACGTTTTTCTCCACCCCAGGGCAAAAGTCTGCATACTCTGTGAAGAAGATGAAACGTCAGGGTTATTCTCAGATAACAAAGTACACTCAGTTTCTTTTGTCTGCCGCATTGCTGCAGCCTTCGCGGCCTCGTCTCCTCTCATGTTTTCCTGTTGACACAAAAATGTTATCCTTTTCGTTCGCTGCGCATTTACAAATGGCTTTGTACAATCTACAATCAACAACATATCATCCAAAAGGCCTAGTATTGGGCGCCCACCTGTTTTCGAAAACTTTTCTTGTTTACTAATTTGACGGCAATGAGCCAGAAGTCACAACTTCAAGTTCGGTCGTCAAAGCAGAACTGACCTTGTTTTGGCCTGTTTGTGGATCTCTGAAAGCTAAACCATCCACAAAGAGGACCTTCTCACAGCTTTTTGAACGGCACATCTACAAGGTCAGGTCGTGGTGTACAGACAAGTTCAAATTCGATCAAACAACAATGATGTTCCTCCCCATCCTCCTCCTTCAGAAGGAGGGTGTCAGGATTCAAGACTATACAACGCTTAACAATAATATTCAACGTATCAAGCAAGATATTGTGGCTTCGTCGCCATCGAGCTGTCGATAAATTCAATATTTTCTTTTCTTGCAATATCATGGACACCGCGTGTGGAATCATCAATGTTCATTGTGACATTGCAACAACACAAAAGTCATAAACCCATTTTCCTGATCCTCCATCTGAACAAAAGGCTTTGTTTGTACCAGTAGGCCAAGGGTCCATGTCTGTTCAATTTTGTCCCATGACTTCAACCCCTTCCCCACTGTTAGGGCTCTCACAGGCTATTCAAGAATTGCATAATTTAGAAGAAATATTCAACAATATGAGCACATTCCCCAAAATGTCTACATTTTCTTATTTTTGGTTACCGGTTTTGGTACATCTTTTATAACACCTTTTGTCAGACAGAGACTTACTGTTACGGGTTATGACATTACCCAAAAATGTAACTTTTGTTTCACAAACTGCAGTTTCGACAAGCTGACCTTGTACCCCTCCGAGCCAAGTGCTTCAGGAGAGTCACAGTGTCAGTTACACACACAGACTCATCACAAACACACACAGACTCATCATCACATACTGAAGCAGGGCTGTTCCAGCTGTCAGGGTCAGAGGTTCCAGGGTCCTTCTCAATACCTTATTATAAATTGTCAGAGACTCACAATATCCCTGACAGAGTCTTGTGAATGTATATATAACTTTTCCCACTAAATTTGAATACAAACCAGAATCCGCTATCTCTATCCATTGGCACACTAAAAAATGCATTAGCCAAATCCACTACAGGATAAAATGTTGCATCTTGTGGAATTTGTGACAAGATTGTGTATGGATTTGGAACAGTCACCGCCCTTGGCCTGACAGCTGAATTCACCGCTTGCAAGTCTTGGACAAAGCGCCACTCTGTTGGCTGCCCCTTGTCTCTTATCTTTTTCACTGGGAAAATTGGGGTTCGAACAGCAGAACTATTGCATGGCCTGATGACACCTAACTCAAAAACTGGTGTGATATCCAGTATTGCCTCTGTTTTGAGAGGATACTACTCTTGACACAGTCTGTAATCTGATTTTGTCATGATTACAACCGGCTCACATTCCCTAATCAATCCCGCATCATATTTGTGCTTTTTAGCCCATAACTCAGGGACCACCTCTGCCAAGGCAGTGTCCGAAGCACAAATATCTGCCATGCAATAAGTCTCCTTTTTCTGACATTGTCAATTGTATTTATAACTCTTTCCACCTCAATTTCATGCTTGCACTTTGACATAAATGCCCTTAATCTCTCCCTGTACTTCAAATAATCTTTTTCTCTCCCTCCAAACTGTTGCTTCAACACATTTTCTCACAAACTTCCCTACTTCAGCCTTGGAAACAGATAAATCAGGCACAGTTTCTCCCCCTAACAGATAAAATAAAACCTGTTTTTTCTGTCAGACGGATCGAAGCCGCACATACATTCTCCGTCCAATACAGTTTGTCAAACTTCAGTGTCTCTCTCTCCTTTCCCCTTTGAACCAGTCACTCTCAAATTTTCACTAACCTCTTTCAATTGCGACATGTGACGTGCAATGTACATTGTCAGGCATCATAACTTCTGTATTGAATGGCTTAGTTCGGATCTTAGCAATTTCACATATCCTTTTACCCATTCCCCATCAGTTATGTGCCATTCGCACGCCCACTGTGGTTCTGTTTGCAAACAACAAATTTGTTCATCCTCTATTACTGTGACCCCAGAGGAGTCTGCAACGAGTATTAAATTTAGTTTGCACATCAAATCTCGACCCATAAGGGGTACAGGGCATTTCTTTGAGTAAATGAATTTGTGTTCTAGTTTTCGACCCCCCTCTGTCTCTCAAGATAAGGGTACAGTAAATTTTCCAGAAATTTGGTGCCCTGAGGCAGAAATGGATTCATTTACACTGTTTGTCATCGACGGTTGACATGGCAGGTCACATGGTCGCACAGACGATCTAGTGGCACCCGAGTCCACTAAAAATAGAATCTTTATTCCCTCCACTAACATGGGGACTCGGGGCATATTCAAAAATCCTTCACTTTCATACATCAACAAACAATCGTCAGGCACATCACCTTTTTTTTATCAACGTCACACAGAGAAATGCAAGCATTTTCTTCATTGCAGAGAGCAGTATTTGAATCAGTGTATGTACATGTGTATGTGGTTAAAAAATGTTCACTTCCCTTATCAGCAGCCGTTTGTTGTTCGCCCGGGGCCCCGCCTTTCTGCTCTCCGCTCTCCTCACTTCAGTCTCTCTGTTGCTGGTTCTCTGGGCATTCTCGGGCCCAATGACCGTCCTTTTTGCACTTTCTGCATTTCGTGCATTCTCTCACTCCGTGGTCATCAGTTTCACAAACCCAGCAGTCCCACCTCTTCGCAGTTTCCCTCACTCCTCTCGAGTTGCCTCCGCTGCGTCCTCTTCCTTTTCTTGCCTTCACCTGCTCAGGCCAGGATGCAGACTGACCCTCAAGTCTTGACTCAGCATTCACTTTGGTCAGCTGCCGTTCTTCTGATATCAAGATATCAATTAACCGTCCGTTCCACCATTCAGTGCAGCTGGATTTTACCTCTTGCACAATTTCTGGTCTCAGTCCATTCAAGAACCAGCTCCGCAAATAACACTCCCAGATTTCTTGTTGATTTCCCCTTTCCTCCGATTCTGGCACACCGCTGTATTTGTTGAACACCTTATACAGTCGGTGATAAAAGTCTCGAACAGACTCTTCTCTGGTCTGGCGACAGTTGCCAATCTTTACTGTGTGTATGCGTGCTGGAAATGTCACTCTTATGATTTCGGCCAGTTCTGCAACAGCTGCGCGGTACTCCCTGTTCTTTCGGTGTTTCCAGTCACTGTGTCCTCTCCGACAATCCTCTTCTTTCAACTTCCCACTCACTTTGTGCCAGCTCGAAGCCCCCAATTTCACTGCAAGCAGCCTTTTCAGTTCGTACATAGTGGGGCTGAACACTTGACAAAATGTGATCAGTTCAGCTGAAAACTTGTCACCTGCTTCGTCCGGTTCTGGCAAGTGAGCCATTGCTCCTTTCATGTCAGCCACAGTCCAAGGTTTAAAAATCATCAGCGGCCCATCAGGCCCAGAAACTTCCACCACTGGAGCTGTTATACTCACACTCTCTTCTTTCACTTGTTGTCTTGTCCTTCTTTTGTTTGTTGAGGGATCTCTGCGCGCTGTCTCTTCCTCTTCATTCTGGGTTTCAGGGACCACATCAAGATCTTCGTCTGGCCCCTGTGCGAAGGGTTGGGAGGTGTTAGGCTGTGTTTCCTGCTCCTCTCTCCACACTGCCTCTGCCCACGGCACTGTTGGTCTTCTCGGCGGAGAGCAATCGAGGTCGGGGTCCACTTTCAGGGCTTGCAACTCAGCCACAGGGTAGTGATGATATGGTGGTGGTGCATGTGAAAAGACACAGACAAAAGGATTAGTAAATTCATGTGGTGCAGTAAATTTTCTTTCATCCCGTGTACTTTCTTTTTCTTTTCCATCCATTCCACTTTCTTTTCCTCTCTCATTCCTACATGCTAATTCCTTCTGCATTGTCCTTCTTTCCCCCTTATCTGCCTCCTCCAACCAACAATTCACTGTTTGCTCACAGTTCTCACACATATGCTTCTCACAACACCCTTTCTGCCTTTTGCTTCTCTCTTCCACTGATTCCTTCTCAACACTCAATCTTGCAACACTCATTGTCCCCTTTTCTGGAAAATCATACTACTTCTCTAGCTTTCCTATATTTTGCATGCATTTCTGGCCATACTATTTTCTCATTTGACAGAACACCGGTGTATCAAATTTCTCAAGCTTGCTCTGGGACTTCCCCATTTTGGTTTATCCTTCTCTGTGGCGTTCCCTGACGCGTCTAATAATCTATTGGACGTCTCCAACAGATCCGATTTCTTCACCTAAATCGGACAGGTATAGTATCTGCACAATTCAAACGCCCCGTTTAAATGTACAATCCTGCTAAATGCACAATCCAAATTTGTTTCCTCAAATTTAACCATGCATTCAGCCAGTTTACCCGATGTCAAAGTTCTCTCTCAACTTTGATCATCCCTTTTTTTCATAATCTCAGATTTACCCCTCTTTTGACCCCTCCGTCCTGACAGTGTGTTCTCAAGTTTCTGCAACTGTCTTGATCACACTGCCCCCGGCCCTGGTGATCTCAAGTGTAACTCTCTCTAGATTATGTTGCCACAGAGTCAGATCCCCCACCTTGGTTCGTCCCCCTTTTTTACCTATTCCCAATTTTCACTTTTCAAAATTCCAAAGTCTCAAAAACAATCCCTTTTTCTCTGAAATTCTGATTTGTCTCTTACCAGCAAAATCTCTGATGCCACTCGGATTCTTTTCTAATTCCAGTGGTGTCCCCCCTGGGCCCCGGCGGTCGGCCCCTCGTCCCTCAAACTTTGTTCGGGGTAGGGCTGTGACTCAAGAGTCCAGGATGATCAGTCACCGTCCGCTCTCGGGTCCAAAAGGCACATCCAAGGAATCCTCACTTCTGACACCAATTGTTGTGGCAGAAATTTTACTCGAACTGCTTAAGAGACAAACTCAAAGAAAATTGTCTTTATAAAGAATTTATTTCTTGCAAGAAAGGCCAAACAGTCATACAGCAACACAGGTTTCTGCAGAGTGCGACACAGAAGGGCGGATTCCCTCAGCTTTTATACCCTCCTTGTTGTCTTTTCAAGGTGACACCCCTAACATCAGTACTTTTCCACACACGTGAAGAAGAAACAGTCATTGTTCCATGACAAAAGCCCTACTTCTAAAACAGGGTGGCCCTTTGGCCTCAGGTCATAACCTTAAGGCAGAATTAGGACCAACTGACCCCCCCTCAGGTCACCTTTAGGCTCCTGTCATCTTTGCAGCTGTTGCTCTCCATCCTAAGCATACATTAATAGCAGGGAAACTAAATACCACACTCTACTAAAAAAAAAGAAATAACCCCTAATATTGAAATTTCCCTCACAGCACAGAATGAAATGGTGGAAAAGCTGCTATTGATTCTGTTTACATCACAAATCCAAGTTGAGTTCTACAGACAAAATGCCAGTTTTTGCGCACACACACACTCACTCACACTGGTGAGCTAAAACATTATGACTAGTCACAGGTGGATCGAATATTATTGATCCAAAATGGTTAGTTCCAAAAATGAAAATTCTGTCATTAAGTACTCACCCTTATGTCGTTCCACACTCCTAAGACCTTTGTTCATCCTCAGAACACGATTTAAGATATTTGTGATGAAATGTGAGGGTTTCTGAACCACAAATAGGCAGCAACGTCATTGCACCTTACAAAGTCCAGAAAGAAATAAGACATTGTTAAAATAGTTGATGCAGTGAACACAGTGCAGGCTTCCATGTTTACGTTAGAATGCCTGCTCATTATTGGCCGGCTCCAGCATCAGCATTACACGCATGCGTCGTGCTGCAAACATGTACAGTGTCGGCCAATACCGACGGGCGTTCGGACGCAAACACAGAAGCCTGCACTGCGTTTACTACATCAGCTGCGTAGGAGACTGACAGGGGAGAGAAGAAATTGTTGAATAAAGTTATTTTTGATTAGTTTTTTCACACAAAAAGTATTCTCATCACTTCATAACATTAAGGTTGAACCACTGTAATCACATGGACTATTTGAACGATGTCTTTACCTTTCTGGACCTCAAAAGATACAATGATGTTGCTGCCTATGTGTGGTTCAGAAACCCTCAGATTTCATCAAAAATATCTTAATTTGTATTCTGAAGATCGAAGGTCTTACAGGTTTTCAACGATATGAGGGTGAGTAATTGATGACAGAATTTAAATTTTTCGGTGAACTAACCCTTTAAGGCCTGGAAAGATTAGATGGTAAGCAAACAATCAGTTCTCGTAGTCAACGTTTTGGATGCTGGAGAAATGGGCAGTAATAAAGATATGAGCGACTTTGACAAGGGCCAAACTGTTGTGGCAAGACGACTGGGTCAGAGTATCTCTGAAACGGCTAGGCTTGTGTGCTGCTCCCGGTCAGCAGTGCTGACAATTTACCAACAGTGGTCCGAGAGGGACAAACCACACACCGGCGGCAGGGTGTTCGTCACCCAAGGCTCATCGATGCACGAGGGCAGCAAAGGCTATCCTGTCTAGTCTGACACAAAAGATAGTTTACCGTCACACAAAAAACAGCAAAATCACACAAAATATTGATGTTGTTTACTGGAGGAATGTGTCACAACACTTTGCATCACACTCCTGTAGCTGCAGACCAATCAGAGTTACTATGATGTCCACCTTCGAAAGCGCCTACATTGGACACTTGAGTGTCAAAACTGGACCTTGGTGTAGTGGAAGAAGGTTACGTAGTCCACTGAGTCCCCTTTTATTTTACATCACATGGATGGCTGTGTGCGTGCATGTGTGCCATTTACCTGGGGAAATGATGGCACCAGGAAGCACTATGGGACAGCGACAAGCCATTGGGGGGGAACGCGATGCTCTGTGCAATGTTTTACTGGGAAACCCTGGGTTCTGCCATTCATGTGGACGTAAATTGTACACATACCACCTCCAGTACCTAAATATTGTTCAAGGTGTTACCCCGGCCTCCATTCCGCAGATCTCAATCCAATTGAGCATCTGTGGGATGTGCTTGACAAACAACATGTTCTATCCATCACCTCACAACCTACAGGACTTGATGCCAGACAGGACACACACAGACAGTACATGTATTTATGTATTTATTTAAAGGATGAACTATAAAAAAAAACTAAAAGAGAAAGAAACTGAAACTTGTCAATCACAGGATTGTTATGAGCCGGATGGATCAATGCCAGGACCTTAATCAGTGCTCTTTGCATCACATAATTCCTCAAGTCTCGATGAAGACAGGCATGTCGCATTGCCAGACACTGTGTGCCTGCAGCAGCTACAGGGATAAATTCTGATTCATCACAGCCCTGTTTTAAGAGTGTTTTTTTTTTTTTTTTTTTTTTTTTTTTTTCCATTCGTCCCAGAACCCTGAAGCTCTAGAAAATGTGCACGTTTGAACTGTGGTCCGGTTTTAATTATAGTTTGAAGCATTTCATTTGTTGTCTTGTTCATAATGAAAAGGCACTTGCGTGTATTTGCTGACGGTTCTGCCTGACTATAATGACTGTTTTCGGTCTTGCTGTGCAAATGGTTTATGTTTCACTGCTCATGGCACAGACTAGAGTGAGTAATTCTGTCATTTGTTCCAGCCAATATCTGAACCGCCTGACTTCAAGGCCATGTTTCCACTTATTTGAAGATTAACTGCTGATTTCCGTGTAGGCATTCAATGACTTAGGAGGAATACGGGTGCTTATTATTTTTATTATTAATAATAATAACTCCTTACATTTATATAGCACTTTTCTGGGTCCTCAAAGAGCTTTACATATGGAAGGGGGAATCTCCTCAACCATCACCAATGTGCAGCATCCACCTGGATAATGTGATGGCAGCCATATTGCGCCAGAACGCCCACCACACAACAGCTAATTGGTGGAGAGGAGACCGAGTGATGAAGCCACTCAGGATATGGGGATGTTTAGGAGACCAATGGACAAATTTTGCCAGGACACCCTTACTCTTTTCGATAGAAAGGATTTTTAATGAGCACAGATGCAGGACATCGGTTTAAAGTCTCATCCAAAGGACGGTGCTTTTTGACAGCATAGTGTCCCCTTTGCTGTACTTGGGCTTTAGGACCCACGCAGACCACAGGGTGAGCACCCCCTGCTGGCCTCACTAACACCTCTTCCAGCAGTGACCTAGTTTTCCCAGAAAGTCTCCCATCCAGGTATTAACCAAGTTCAGCGCTGCTTCGCTTCAGTGGGCAACCAGTCTTGGGCTACGGGGTGATATGACTTCATCATTATTTTTAGTACTTTTAGGTTCATTGGTCTGTTCTGGTTTATGCAATGGATTCTGCCTGTCAGTCATGAAGTAAAAATTAAACATTAATAGTGATTAGCATATTGTGGAGTCTATTAATCTGAGAATTTTTTTAACCTATTGCAGAAGTTTTAGGATTTTGAAAAAATAAAGGAAAATTCAGGTTGACATTAAATGTAAAAATAAACTAATTCAGCACTATTTGTTGGTCACTGATTAAATATTTTAGTGACATTAATCATGCGATTCTTTGTGTTTGGATAATCACAAATCATAAAGTTTGATACAAACTTGTGGTGTTTGTGGATTTTTTTTCATTATTATTATTATTTTACTTTTCACACAAATTGTTATTCTGATAATACAGTGCATGACTGTTTATTTATTTCCCCAAAATGAAAATTCGTTTGTCATTTACCTAGTCTTTTGAACGCATTGTTTTTTTCTTCTGCTTATTGTTATATGATATGATTTGATTCATGATTTTTTTTTTTTTTAAATTATGCAACATATATGCATTTTCAATAGTATTCTCAGGCTTTGGGACGCCACTGTATAAATACACAGTGTGTGAGTCTAAAGATGAGACCGGAAGGAAAGATGCTCCAAAAAAATTGGAGCATGTTGATAGAAAGAAGGAAAGATGTAAAGCTTTTGGTGAAGAGATGAGTTGTAGAAGAGTGGGCTTATATACAGTGAAGACAGATGGCCCCTTGATTCCACTATGTATCCCAACATTTTCCCAGTGTCACAACACTCACCAACTGCCAAATGCAAGTTAAAAATTGGCTTTGGCTAATCAATAAAACCAGTGGGCCATTCATTTTATGTGGAATTGTAGTACATACTACCGTTTAATTCCTTTTCCCACTCTTTTTTTCTTGCAAAAATCTACTTCCATTTATTAATTGATCCCCTGTTCCGTTCTTTTTCAGGCTTAAGATGAATAAAAAGACAAATGGACGTACATCTTTTAACATCGCACCTGTAGCTAAAACCCCCATCCTCATCAAATTCAGTCTAAGTGGAAAGTTGTTCGGAATGTGTCCCTGTGCTCAGTGCTGCTCCGTCTTCACAGCTGTTGATATATGGAGGCTTTAACTGCTATTTGGAGTGGCTACAGAGGCAGAAAGCACAGTAATGGCCTCCGTGAACTATACTGTAATCAAAGTCAGTCATTTGTTACTGCAAAATAAAATAAAGATGTTAGTGGTTGAAAGAATCCCCTCATTTTTATCGCCCTCGGAGGGATTGTTTAGCGCTGTATGAGTAATGTCACAGTGGCAGCCGCTCAAGTCCCTTCGCTTGAGGAGGGAGGCCGGCTGCTGCTGTGGTCGTGGTGGTGGGTGGTGGAGGCTTGATAAAGACGACCAGAAAAAGCTTTTGTTTTCATTTGATTGATTGATTTAGCTCAAGCAAAAAAGAAAAAACATGACTAGAGTAGCTGCTGAGATGGTACACGCGTACGCACACATGGAAATCACATTCTCTTAAATATGCCAGGGCACTTATAATTTATTTACCTATCCCAGTTCATCATTTGTGATGGCTTTGTAATTAGTTTTTCCTTAAAATATCACAAGAAGTCTTCCTCAGCTTTCAGTACCTCTTCAAAATTTTGTCAAAATATTATTATTTCCACACCAGGATCCCTGATTGATGGTATTGTGATCTAACTTTCCTGCCATGCATTATCTCAGCACCGTTTAAAATCAAATAAAATCCGTACCGCTTCCTTTGGCAAATAAAAGAAAAGAATCACTTTTCTGTTTCTCTGTTGCAAGTCCAAAGGAGACGAATCCAAGTTGTGGTTCATTAAATTCTTCAGGTAAATTTGAGGCCAACATCTAAATGATGATAACATGTTCCATAGAGAGCTATATTACTGTCAAGTGAGCTTTCCACTCCCTTGCTGTATTGCTTGAGTGTTAAGCTGCTGTAACATAAATGTATCCAAAAGTCATGCTGATTACGGTCCCTCAGTGTTTCGGGAATGCATGACTTTTTAATGTGACATTCAGTTTCTAACACAATAATCAACCTCTTCATATTTTTTTTTTTTCATGTTTCATTATTTAAACAGAGTACTTTACCCAAAACTGAAAACTCTGTCATCATTTACTCATCGCCATGTCTTTCTAAAACCACATGACTTTATTTCTTTGGGAATTGAAGGTGTTCCATGCTACTTTTTCCTTTTCTTTTTTTCCCCCATACAATGAAATTTAATTTATTTGTATTTGTTTGTTTGATTTGTCCTTTCTAGAGCTTGAAAGTCTCTTCTCTCCATCACTTTCATTGTATGGGAGAAAGTACAATTATTTTGAATAATGCACTTCACTGTAAATTTGATATTGCAAATAAAATGCATGTGCTATTTCCTACCATCGTCTTATAGTCTAAAGCAAGGGAACATTTTTTTTATTTTTATTATAAAGAGTATGACATAATCTAACATTATGCTAGAAGACATGCATGGTATTATAGAATAAGGGAATGACCGTATATGTGATTTCATCTCTGGAGACAGTGTGATTTCATTGTTTGAACAAAATCTATTCTCTGACCCAACCTACGAAATTGTGAACTGACTGGATGGCGGTGTGTGTATTTGTCTGATACCAGAAGAGCATGTTGAAGTACTTTGTGGAAATGTACTGCAGCATTTGATGTGATAAAGCCATGGGTGATGGAATTTTTGAGTTAATGAGCTTTCCGTTGATCCTTACACTGGTTTTGCACATGGTCATCCCTACTGATGTTTTTCAGCAGCACATGTGCTGTAAGGAAGCGTCGTGTGAATTTATGCCACTCGTAAAAGCCTTCTAGACACTGAACCCGTTTCATATGATCATGTGCTTACCATAAATGAGAATTATACCCAGTGCCGATAGCATGTGTTTGTATATCTGGAGTTTGAGCTCTGGGAGCTTTTCTCTTAACACAATTTCATTGGTCTCTCAATATTTCTCTCATATTTATCATATTTGCAGACAGCTTTATTTAGATCAGAAGACTTAGTGAGGCTCCCCTCTGACAAAATTAACAAAACAGAGCCTCCCCAAGTCCCCCTACTAAAGTTAGAGGCCAACTGGGGCGTAACTCTGTTTATTTTTCAAGGGCAGTATATTTAAATGAATAAGGCAGAGCTGAGATGAAAAATATTTTACAGCAATAATAATAATATTAACACTCATCTCATCTCAGATACTTCTATTAATTCATTAAAATACTATAAAAATGATAAATTAGCCAAATAAAAACAAACAAACAAAATAATATATGCATTAAAATGTATTCAAGGGCATAACTCTTATTGATATCTTTAAATAAATTATGCATGTATATCACATTAAATGTATTTATACAATTTAAATGTATACCATGTTTTTTTTAAAGAATATTTGAATGTTCAAAAATAGTTTGCCAACAATAATAGTAACCAAGACAATTTTGCCTTTTAATACACTTTAATATTTTAGTTTTTACTTTAATTCATTACCTTTTTTGTTCCTATCCTGCACTCAGTCTTCGAATACCTTTGATTGGAATGTTTCACTCTTCAGAACGAGTCATTATCTGTTTGCTAATTGGCTGAACTATCCGTTTCTTGTTTGCTTTCTGTTTTCAACAGTTGATCAGTCGAAAGGACAAGGCCACCTTTGAGAAGCTTGACTTTCTGACGTCAAAGGAAGAGAATTACAACCGTATGAGAGAGTACACCAGGTCCCTCAAAATGGCCCCCTGCATCCCCTACCTAGGTGAGTGTTAGTAAAAGATCACAGTTGTGCTTGTGTGACTGGTATTTTTTAACTTCATCCAGGTCATGGCAATTTTCAGTCAGAAATGTTTGAGAGGCTTTATGAATTTTTCTTTTCTTTTTTTTTTTTTTTTTAAAGTTTGCTTATTAATAAGGCCATAACTAAAGCGTAAGATGCTTCCTTTGAACAGAAACATAATTTGTGTCAGGGAGAGGAATGGGTCAACCAGTTTTGCGATATTGACTCATTTAATGCTAGCAAACACATTTTACTTCAGTATAATGGCTTCCTATTGTTTCTTGACATGTAGATGATTGATGATGGCAGGGTTCGATTTAAGTTGGCTGTGAACACCTCATTATATATATACTTTTTTATTTTTTGGCCTCGTCTTATCTGAACTTTATGCAGTGTCCAGCAGAGGGCATATCAAAATACTGCTCCAGTGCAGGAATGATTGAGGAATGTGCCGTATCCTGTTTTAGGTATCAACACAGGAAAGTAAATTACATTCGTCAAACCATTTCAGTGTTTTTTCAGCTCCTATGTGATGGTCACATATTTTGTCACTGTGCAATGCATGAACTGAAAGGCTATTTGGCTATTTTCACCATTTTTGTGAGATGGAAAATACAATGAAATTATATTGAAATCCAGATTGGTGCATTGGTAGCCACTTTTTCTCTTATGAAAAGACATCTGTCAAAGACTCTCATGAATGTTGCAGAAGTATAGTGAGCGAGGGAAATTTACACAAACGTCAGTCTCCTCTATAGGCACTGACAGCACTTGAAATGGATGTCTCCCTCAGGATTGTCCAACAGGGTACAGATCTCTCACTCAATTACGCTCTTCCATCTTCTTCATCAGCATGCGAGGTCTGTATGACTAATCCAGCTGTTAGCCGAGAGCCCGACTTGATCAGAAAGGGATCTGGAGGCTTTATGTTTAGGAGGCTTTTTGGATGTTTGGCAGTCTTGTTTTACGAGATGCGCTTTTTAAGTCGAAGATGTTTGACTTTGAACTGCACAACAGACCATACAGAATGTCATTGCCACATGCTTGAGGCCCGAGCACATGGTCACAGTATTTTCCAGGTGCTCTTGTGTCATTGTGGTATGTGAATCACTAAAAGGCCAGTCAGAAATAACTTCAATAGGCTGTTACTCAAATTATCTGTTGGTCTGTAACTTGCAGGCTGGTTCATTTCTAGAGGTCTGAAATACACAAACAGACGGTCACTGTAATTTTTAAGAAGGTAAACATGTGGATAGAGCTGACGCATGCCGTCTCGCTTCTTCCAGCCGCACACATCTTTCTCATTTACCGAATTTCCTTTACATAATCCACTGTGAGCGTCTGCTTCCACTTGGGCAGCGTGTCGGTAAACTGCGTCCAACTCATCAGAATGTTCTGTCAGACGTCACAGAGCAGAAACCACTGTACCTGGTGCCGGTACCTTGTGGTTTAGTTGCAGGGAACTCCGTATTATTCATATTCCCATTTCTGAGCAGCAGGCAGTTGAAACCACAGGGATGGAAAGACTGTCTGACGTGGCTGAGGTTGTGCAGGCTGTCACTTCAAATCTGTCAGTTTCCACTGTGCTTCTCCAGTGGCCCATTCCATTTCCCATTGGGACAAAGGAAAAGGATATTAAAGGGTTTGGCATTTTGTCAAACGTTCTTTTCATGCTTTTTTCATGTATTTAATAGAACTTGTATTATTGGTTTTAATAAAAAAAAAAAAAATCATACCTTCAGTTAGTACAAAAAGAATAAGTTGACTTGGTGACTTGGCTTTTGAGATGTAGGATTGAGCGTTAGTTTTTTGTTTTTTTTCTTTTAGTTAGTGTTTTGCTTTCCTGTTTATTAAAATTTTAAAATAAATTTTAAGATAAATTTTAGTGGTATCTAGCTCACCCCTCCCTTTCGAAGCATTTTTTGAGAAGCTACAGTGGCCGTCTCAAACTGTCTGAGACTGCAGATAGCCAGGCAAGAAATGAGGTTTCTTCTTCCTTCTAACAAAGAACGGTCTCTGCTTCTAATAAACCAGAAAACTACTACCACTTCTTTGTGTATATTGAACATGGTGACAATGCAAGCTGCCTCTAAAAACACCAACGAACATTGAGACAAAACACGCTCGGTAGAGCAGTTTGTCCATTTAGAGTTACTGTAGAAACATGCTGGCACAAAATGACAACTTGACATGGAGGGGGGACCCGCTGTGTGTGTAGATAGAAATGGCTCATTCTAAGGTAATAATGGTTCATTAAGTAAGCTCTTTATACAAAACATATTAATGTATATTATATTGCATTTCTGTCTTTAGATCTTCCTAAATCTTACACAATGCACCTTTAAATAGTCAAAGAGCTAATTTGTTGTTTGAGTCTTTTGCAGCGTTTTTAAATTAATTGACTCTTTGCAAAGACCCGCCCCCTTTAGTTACTGTTGCTATGTCCGAAAAGCCATGCGCTCTCAGGCCACACAGTGAAAAATACATCCAGGAGCAAAGAGGACACTTGCAACGCGTCGACAGACACATGAAACAGTTTCATATTTAATATATCGTAATATATATTGGTGTTGCTCCTCTTCTCTTCATGCTAGTTCATTTATAGCATCAAATAACCATGAATGAACATTAGAAGGAATGTTGTTTCAAGCGTGGAAAAATGTGAAAAAGTTCAAATTCAAAATACCAACGTTAATCTACTAACTCCCCTGACTGCTGTGTCAGCCAAAATGGTGGATTCGGGGTTATGATTGGTCAGGTCGCCTGTCAATCAAACTGTTTGCGAAGGGTCAGTTGTTTGTGCCTTTTCCCTTTACTTTTCGCGCACAAACTTTGGCCAGGTCAGTATACAGCAGAACCACTGCAGCTGTATCAGATTGATGTTTAATCCATAGACAAAGCATGTAGCTGTACATCTTTTATTGCAACAGTTTGACAATGCTAGGGGACATGTTACACTTACAGTATATTACAAATTACACATTATTTTCAACAATATTACGTGTATATGTACATAAACCTGTTGGGTCTTCATTTGACACCAACAGCTAATTTACACAGTAAATACAGTTTAGATGGAGAAATCGATGACTGTTTTAAGATGTTTTCATGTTTAATTATGCATAATTTTAAACTACCACTTTTTTATGAATTTTAAAAATGAATCCCTGAAATAAATTATGAGTCATTCATCTCATCAGGAAATATATATTCTCTTAGCTTTGAATAAACTAGGAAAGCATAAGCTATTTATCACTGGATTGGATGTCCTGTGTCTTATTTGTAACAATGAACGAGTACTAATCAGTTATTTCCATTATTGTATGACCTATTTAACACAAACAATCTAAACGACTGACAACAGATTCACAATTGCACTAAATATTTAAAGATTAACAGGTTTCATTTGATTGAAGTAGAGTTGAAAAGCACATCATGTTCATTATATATTTTTGTTTAGGTGACTTCCTAGTGACAATGATTGTAAGTAAAACAGGCCAAATCATGAATAATGGATCTAAATAGCACTTAATAGAGCATCTTTTTGTAGTCTTTGACAAGTTGGTGTTCCTTGTCATCAACCAAGACCCTGTTTGTCCTTGTGCTATTGTATCTAACTATGTACGTAGGAAGCAAAACAATTTAAAAAGCACAGTCTAAACGAATTGCACTTTGTGTGGTTAACGGTGACCATGAGGGAGCAATTATCAGTTCATTCCCTTCCCTGTGTTTATGTGCTGCTCAGTGGAAGGTGTTCGGGTTGGGTCGTATCATCATCACGACCTTCTTGAGGGAATAGGCGCCTCCTCTGAATTCAGCCCAGTACACGCCGTCCTGATAGCGGCTGCGGTAGTGCCCTCCCCTGTACCACACGCCGTTCAGATTTGAGTGGGCGCAGGCATTATACCACCAGCCTCCTTTTTGGTAGTGTGCACAGTTGCCTGAGAGAAAACACATTTGATATATAAATGTGTCTATATATAATCAAATATTCATAGAACATTTTAGAAAATCTAATTTTAGCTGTATTGACTGACTGATACCTGTATATACGTCATGATCCCTGTCTAGAGTGGTAAACTGCTTCCCGTTGTGCCAAGTTAGGGAGTCACCAGCATTGCCATGGTAACGGCCCACCCTGAGCCTGTAGAAGTCGGTCTCGGGTTCGAGCCGGAAACTTGCGTACTCTGCAAACGTCTTGCGTCCAGACCAGTCCTCCAAGGTGACCAGCAGCTTGTAGTTCCCCTGGTTGGTTATCCAGTATATGTTCTCCAGACCCAGCCAATACTCTCCATCAATGTTCCCAAAGCCTTGCTGTAATAGAACAGAGGAACGCCTGCCATTGAGTATTTGATTGACCAAGCAAAATAATTTTAGTGTATATTACTTTTTGTCTATATTGTTTTGTCGTGTCCTTAAGGATGAAAAATCGCCATTTGCTAGAATGTGTCAGTACATTCTTTGCAACGATCTTGGCATGGCATCTTTCTGGGCCCATGAAGCACTTGTAATTCTACAGGGCTTTGAATGTCTGTTTGTTTTTTGGCGAGGATTCAAATGAAAGGCTTTTTTGTACTTTTTTTTTTTTTTTCTTTCAATTTCATTATTTCTGATAAAAGCATTTTTAAAAAGCTATTCTAAGTAAAGATCATTATTGAATGCTTAATTTTTTTTATTACATAAATCCCATACACAAAGCATACATATAGGTGATCTTAATGTTCAAAGAATAATTGTGTAAGTTTTCATTTGCACTGATGCATTTCAGTGCTGTGTGGAGTTTCTGCTTGGCATATGTTCCTCATTAAACCTCTTTAAGTGCAAGGGTCTGTACGTTCGCAGCCATCCGGTTTAACTTATGTGAAGCAGCCAAGAGTTATAGACCATGTGACATTAAGTGACAAAGGTAAAATGTAAGCAAATTGTTACCACAGGAACATAAATTCACCGGTTTGTTAAAATTACCACCTTTGGCAAAGGGAAACATATATCACCCCTGTCTACTACAGAGATATTCTACATTTAATTGTACTGTTCATTACATTTAGATTACATTTGCCATCATCTAAAACTCGTTCAAATCTAATCTTTAAAGACAAAATTTAATAACACTGTCAAATGTACTGTAGTATTCAAAGTTTGGGGTTTTTTAGGGAAAGAAATAAATACTTTTATACAGCATGGATGCATAATATTGACACATTTATGATGTTACAACGATTTGCATTTCAATTAAATGCTGTTCTTTTGAACTTTCTATTCATTTCAGTTATTGTGGTTTTCACAAAACTATTAAGCAGCAACTATTTTGATTGATAATAGTAAGCCTGTCGGAGGTTTGCCTGTTGAACATGCTGAATCGTATTTAGAATGTCTGAGAAGTGATGTGCTGTAGTCTGGTGACTGTTGTCGTTGGTCTGTGTCTGTCAGTGCGGTGTGAACTGGCCTGAAGACTTCTTTCAAAAGCGTTAAAAAAACTTAACATCCCCAAGCTCTTGGACAGTAATGTAATCTTTACTTTTTCTTACTGTTGTACTATTGTTATGCCAAAATTTACTTAAAATGATTGACTTTAGATTTTAGGTTTCATTTATTTAGACAAAATACTATATACTGTCTTAACATCAGCCATTTATCACTTATTGGTCATAAGATGTAGCCCAATTTATGTTTCTGGCTCACCTTATATGTCTCCCAGTTTCTGAAGAAGTTTACGGAGCCATCCATTCTTCTCTGGATGACCGTCCAGCCACCTGGGTCCTGTCTTTGGTCGCACCACACCTGCATCAGCTTGTTTGTGTTCTCTGGCTTCACTAGGTGCATGCCACTGTTAGTGTGGCCGTCCTCCAGAGCCTCCAGACAATCCTTCCAAGGACCTAAAAGGGCAAGAATAAAATAACTCCGTATTTACCCGACTCAGTCATTCCTGGCTTCCTTCAACAAGCTGTATCCCTTATGCTCAATAGAAGAAAACATCTCAGAGAAGTTTTTTTATTTTTAAAGGAAGCCTCCTGCATATTGCTATCAAATCTCATACTGGGAATCTAACACTGTGACAGACAGAATACTGTTTTGCTAGGAGGGAAATTCAGATGCGAAGCTGAAACAATTGCATAATCAAAGAAAGTCTATCTTAGGATCCCCCTGTACACCGCTCTCAGTTGCATCTACTCCCGCTAGGTCTCTTGTTCTTCAGTTGCACAGCTGGAAAAGCTCTTAACGTAAGAAGAGGATTGACCTTGGCTGCCGTTCTGGCCTGGGAAGTTGCCTCTGCTGTTCCAGCCAAACATAACGCTGGCACGGATGCCAAAGGAAGGCCCATTTGCTAAATAATGCAGTAGCAAGTAGATTAGCAAGCACTTCCAAAGTTCCCTGGGTATAAAGTAGTTTTATAGGGATGTGTCAAAAATGGCTCCAAGTTTTCCTATGAAAAGCAGAGGAAAAGACCATCCATAAATTAGTTGTCTTTAAAATATTTCTCTGATCCAAGAAAGTTGTTTTTTCTTGAACCAGAATAAGCACTGGTTTGATGGTCTCCAGCCTGGTTAAGCTGGACTTTTGGTTGGTTTTAGGGACCGAAACTAGCTTTGGCTGAGACCAGCTTAAAGCAATTAGGAACAGCAAAGGGGTACATTTCCAAGCTGGTCTAGGTTGGTTTGTTCTGGTTTGGTTGTAGTCTGGCTAATGGAGCTGCACAAATATACTATTCACTAGCAAAACCAAGCTGATTATGAAAGAAGTACGATAGGCTTCATGTGTTGTCTTTTCAGTTGGGAAAGTAGTCAAACCTGAGACTTAAGCTTAAAGTTTTGCTCTCAAAGCACATGGTCTCACATTTTCCATTATTATTGGTGTATATTAACTGTGCTCTCCTTACTGTCACGTCTGGTAGACAGCCGTTTAGTTATCTTCCATCTCAGGTTTAAAGCGCTGTTGAGGCCTTGTGGTTTACTTACAGTAGTCTGGAACATTTTAGTGTTTACTCTCATCTTGTAGCTTATAAAAAGCAGCCCCTCATTCACAGCCACTCTAACCCCTTCAGCACTCCGGTTGGTAAATTTCAAAATTAGCTGGATGCGTCTTGTGCTGAAACATAGCATGTCGGTTTCTCTTGTATTTCACTTGTAGAATTTAAACTGGTTGATTCTAGTACTTATAATTTACACTTACAATTTAGATATTTCTGGCTGTATTTATGATAACAGTCCTCAGACCGCTGGATTCATAGCCTCCGGTGCACATTCCATTGAGCCGGATTGTGTCTGTGTCTCTAAAATCTCTCTGGCTGGCTGATTTTCACAGCATGCCAGAGTAAGAGCCATCACACTACCTGACAAATTTAACATAACAACGCAGACGGGGCTCATTAGCCCCTTACCGTGAACAAAACTGAATCTATTCCAGCATTCCCAATTCCAGAAGGAACACGTATTAAACCTTTTTTTATTGGGTCAGTAGATTTTTTGCGATCTCAAGAGACTTGCCTTACATAGACAAATTTAATAGACATGCATTGGAGTGCAAACGTCCGAGATCACATTGTTCCAAGTTCTATTGTAAAATGTCAAATAAATCTTTATGATTCTTCCATTCTTGTAGGTCACTAAATTGACTATGTGATCTCTTTCAACCAATGCTTCAGTGGGAATAGATTTTATTTATACTGTACTATATTTTTACATTATTATTATCATCAATAGTATTAATAGATTGTGGTGTGGTTTGTCCCAAAGTAATTCTAAAGTAGAGTTTTAGTTTTATCGGGTGTTTTGGGCTGAATTTCTAGGACATTTTGATTCAGCACGTGAACTTTAATAAAACGCCTCCCTCCTCATACTTTGCCTCATTATCTTGGAGCCACCATTTTCTTCCTCTCCATTGGAGTAGTCTGCTTGTCAGCAAATTAGAAAGTTTCCCTTTAAGCCCCCCTCTGTTTAATTGGTCGTAGAACATTTTACACCATGGAAACTTGCCACTTAACGCAAAATTAGTGCCAAAACAAGTATTTGATGAAAAGAAAGAAATCACGACAAGAACAGAACTAAAAGCAGGTCCAAAAGTACAAGTTTTGAATCAATTCTTTCTTATTCGAATGATTATTTTAGTGAGTAGGTGACATTTGCTGTTTTACAGTGATAATATGTTGTTGTACTTGTTCGGGGGCTTTGTAGAAGTTTGGGCTAGGGCAGATGCTATGTCTGGCTTTCAAAGGGACAAAGTTTAGATTAGTTGTGAATGAGGGACTCGGGATGGAAAAAAACACTGCTATGAAAGAGCAGGCGCACACATTCTAAGCAAAAATTGTCTTATGGCAGAGAAGACAGACAGGAAAAAAATCTGCTTTTTCTCTAGCTAATATTCGCAGAGATGAATGAGGTGACGAACTGGAGATGAACACAAATGCATCGAGTCAAGTGAACTTTAGAGGAAATATAATAGGAAAAGGAAACGGAGAGGCCTTCCAGATTTTCAGTTCTTGTTAAAACAACTTAGCAAATCCATCAGCTGGCCATTTCTCTCCAGCAGGAAGACCTGGACCTGATAGAGCACTGATCTTTGTGTGGGATGTCTGGGTCACCCATGTCTGGTAACACTGGAATAAATGACTTCACTTCAACAGATTGCTCTTTCCTTCCCTGCCCTGCGCTTTCTCATGTCCTTTTATTTCCTTTCTCATCACTGCAACTTTATTGTCATTATGACGGCATTGTCAACCAAGTCAACCAATTCCGTATTTGTCAGATTGACTCTTGTTGCACGTTTGTAATGTAAACAGTAAAAATTGCATATTTGATTGGATTTTTGACATCCAATTTGGACTACTTTCTTCATATGTGGTTATAAATCTTAAGGTGCAGTCACATTAGTGAAATTTGAGAGAACGTTTGCATGCATAAAAGGTCCATTGCCTGTTATTGTCGTAAGTTTGAAGCATGGCTGCATTTGGCTGTCAACCAATTCTGTTTTTGTCAGATCAAGTCTTGTTGCATGTGTGCAACAGCAAAAAACACACCAAATTGGATTTTAACATCCAATTTGAGCTACTTTCATAGATGGTTCATATAAGGTGTGTTCACATTAGTGAAATTTAACCATGCAAAAAAGCTTCTATTGTCAATAAATGAATCACAGATCACATAGACATCACATTCAAACCAGCAGTTTTCTTTTGGTCAACGCTTAAACCTGTTGCAAAATCTTTCACCCTCACGCAAAAAACAAAAAAGTCATGGATTTTGCAGAAAATTCCCTTAAAGGAGACCTATAATGCTCCTTTTGCAAGATGTAATATAAATCTCTATTGTCCCCAGAACGTGTCTGTGAAGTTTCAGCTCAAATACCCCACGGATCATTTATTATATTTGGTCAAATTTGCCCTTATTTGGGTGTGAGCAAAAACACACTGTTTTTGTGTGTGTCCCTTTAAATGCAAATGTGCTGCTGCTCCCAGCTCCCTTTCCAAAAGAGGGCAGAGCTTCAACAGCTCACGCTTTGGTTGCTCAACAACAACAAAGCTGGAGTATCTCACGCACCCAAAATGACAATTGTCAGTAATGGTGTTCAGCCTTACATTGTTCAAACCGGAGTCGGACACAGATGGAGAGACTTAGGAAGAAATTACAACTTTTAGAATTCATCTGGACATTTCTGAATGGTTAGTGGTTAAATTTATGTAACCTTAATTGCTGCGGAGGTGTTTCAACTCATCAACTAGCATGTGCCGTCATTTTAATCTTTTGTGCAAATCCAGTGTTGAGTTGACCCTCCTTTGTGAAGCAGTTCTGCGTTAAATGACGGCATGGCAACAACACTCTACTACAACAACAACAACACCTCCTCTTCTCTAAAGCAGCCCAACATGGCCTCACCCCCTTTGTTGCGTGTTCCCCAGGGCAGGGTTTATGTAAATTTGGGGTTTGTGATGTCACCAACTGGGGAAGAAGCTTGTTGTAGTTCCTACCAGCCATTTGTTGTAGTCCTTAAAAAGCGATTTCTTTTAAAGAAAATATCTCCCTTCGCATTCAACTTTGAGCATCGTAACTTTGCAGATGTTTATGCTCAAGCAGCAACATTACACACTAACTAAAGTTATAAAAGTGAAAATAATCAAATACACATATTTAATGTTTATCATCTGATTTAGGTCTAATCACTTTTATCTGAATCTTGTGTATGCGTGTTTAAGCAAAGTAAAATCTACAAGCTGTTTCAAGCAAAAGAAATGAACATAAATCAGAGGGTTAAATTACCATAGCCCTCATACTGTGCACACATAAACAGTGTATGGTGGCTCATCCTTGTTGCATTTCCCAACTCGGCTACAATAGACTTTTTCTGCTGGTCTTTCCTTCACTTTTTTGATTCCTGTCCAGAATCTTTCTCTCTATTTCCTTCCAGAGCTCTTTTTCGTACTGTAGTCTCATTGTGAAAGCTTGACTCTCATTGAGTTTGTGTAACCTTTTGCTATTAATTCATGCAGACCTAGCCAGGAAATTGCTCATGTCACCAGATGGAGTGGAAATACAGCCACTGGAAGCTTCCTTTTTCCACCTTTTCGCTGCTTTGCTTAGTTTTACATTTAAATAGACAAAATATATGTGGGGTGTTGGGGTTAATAATATAAACAAAACATTATATTTTGATATTCATGATTTTCATTGCAGTAGAAGAAACAAAAGTGTGCATTAAACTAGGGGTGGGCGATATAGCCTCAAAATTAGTTAACAATATTTCAAGAATATTTGCGATAACGATATTTATGACGATATAGAGAAAAATATATGGAAAAACATTTTATTGGTGATTGCAGCTGGCAGGCAGCAGCATTTATTAGTGCAAACACAATGAAGGGCATTTTCTATCCTTTTCCAATGAGCTTCTGTCATTGATGACAGAAGACCTAATTAAATACATAATTATTCTGGTAAGAAATACTACAGAAATTATGCGCAATACAAGCACTATTAAACCGGAGCGAATGAGACGAGTCAGAGAGGAGGTGGGTGTGTGTCACTTCGCCATCGGAGAGAAGAGAGCAAGAACACGGCTGACATTATTGCCTGTGCCGCTGCTAAAACGGATGTGCCATAAAACGGATGATATGGCACACCCCTACATATTTTTTGGAAAATACATTGTTTACATTTTCTTCTTTTTTTTTATTATTATTTAACTCAATCAAAAATTTGTCTTTTCTCATTTTAGAGCATTAAAAGCATGTATAATTAAATATAGCAATCATTCCAAAATTAATATATTGCATTAAATCAATCTTGATTTTTTTTTTTTGGTCCTCCTACAACAATGCCACCCACAGGTGTAACTCAACACATAATATTTTTTATCATAGTCATCATCTGACCAGATTAACTAACTGGATGTTGGCATTTCAAAGCTGAAACAACAACAGATGCTTTATTGTCATATCACTGTGTGGGAGTCACTATGTAAAGTGAATGTGAGATTAATGAACTCTGATAGGCAGTGCTGAATAATAATGGACTGTGAGAAACTGACACTGTAAACTACACAAGGATAAGAGTCATCAAATGGAAATATCACGCTTTGAATTATTTGTCAATAACCATTAAAGTTCCTTCTGATATTTATGCAGCAATTTTGCTAATAAAGCTTTTTGCTATTTAAAAGTATTAGTGGTTTTTTTTTATTAATAAAAGTGTTTAAAAAACTGTTTAAACCATAATGGCAATATCCTGAACCTGATTCAACTTAAATGACACATTGAAGGTTCAAAGATTGGGGTTGGTACGATTTATTTGTTTATTTTTTCATTTTTAAGACCCCTCTTCTGACCAAGGTCGCATTTATTTGATGAAAAATACGGTATTATTAATTTATTTAAATTTATTCCTTTGGCAAAGTTGATTTTTTTTTTTTTTTTCACGTGATTATTGATGCTCAAGAATCATTTCTCATTATTGTGAATGTTGAAAACATTTTTCCAGGCTTCTGTGATTAATATACAGTTCAAAAGAACATCATTTATTTCAAATGGAAATATTTTGTTTTATACATGTCTTTACTGTCTCTTTTTTGTGATCAATTTAATGCATCTTGGCTGAATAAAATGAATTCCCTTCAACAACAACAACATTTTACTGGCCACAAACTTTACAGTAGTGTGAATGTACGTAGAACACTTGGGGAATTTTGGCTTTATTTTGTAAAATCTAATGTAATTTTCAGTTTTTCCTTTCAGCTAGTACATGCACCACTGAAGGAATGAAGCTGCACCTCACCTGAGGGTTTGTTTGTGGTGGACGGGCTGTGAGTTCCCCTGGCATGGTTGGAGGAGGGACAGGTGGCACTTTGAGGTTCTGATCACTCTGAATCTCGTTGGTGATCTGATTGTTGCGGTTAAACGGAGGCTTATTTGGTGGTGAGGGTCTGGGTTGTGGTTGTGGTTGAGGTTGAGGTTGAGGCTGTGGTTGTGGCTGAGGCTGGGCTGGTACCCTGGGGACAACAATCGGTGGTCTCCTCTGACACTGCGCCTCGAGAAGGGCAATGAGCGCCGACTGGTTATTGGCCAATGAGGCGAGGTGCTGATACTTATGCTCCAGATCTTTATAGCGGTTGGTAAGCTGCAGCATTTCAGAGGTCTGATTGAGAATCTTGTTCTCTAGTTGCGACATCTCCAGCGCATTGTCCCTCTTACGGATGATCTCATGAAGCAGCTGCATGTATAACTGCGTCACTCTGGAGTTCATATTACGGGACTCCTTACGCAGAAGCTTCACCTCGTTGACGATGCCGCCATCGACTTCTACAAGCTGCTGCAGAGTCTCGATTTGTCTCTTCTGCTTGTGCAGCTCAGAGTTGAGAAGTTCCAGCTCTTGCTTATTAACACGGTTCTCCAGCATGGCCTCAGGCTCCTTGGAGTTCACACAGATGGCTCCTGTAACCTTCTGCTGAGGTACGATGAAGGTGTAGGAGCACTTGTCCTGCGGAGGAGGCTCGGGGGCCCGCCGTGTTCGAGAGGTCGATAGGAATTCAACCTCTGGACCTTCATCACTGTTGTCAAACTCCTGAGTGCTGCACTCCGTTTCAGGAAACTGTCTACTCACCAGGAGCAACATCAGCCATACAAGCCCAGGAATATCCATGACCACACGAACCTGTGAAATGCATGAGTGGAGAAGTAAAAATGAAGCTCATATCTTAAAGTTCTGAAAAATATATTTTTTGAATAAATTAAGTTTGCCATAGTCTTTTTTTATTGATTCTTCGAAAACGTCAACAAAATTGCTTATTAATATTTGATTGTTGTTTCATAAACCATTATGCAGAAACATGCAGATAAACATAAAACCAACAGATCAACAGAAAGACTTGGGTGAGTTTTGCTTCATACAGCACTACATCATTGACAATAGAATGTCCACAAAATTTTTTAAAAGACCTACGCAGCTGTCTAATTTTTGACCCTCACGTCAAGCTTTCACTTCACAACAATCAAAGTTGCGTTTGTGTATATAATTTCTTAAGCCATTGCCAGAGTCACTGGAACAGTAATCCTTTAAATTTTTACTTTGATACCACCATCCTAAGGGTACAAGGATATATTTTCCATCCTACAGGCTTACGGGAGGTATGAGGCTAATTATCGATCTGTCTGGACAGGCCTAGCCTAACAAAACTAACACAACCCCAACTGATCTAGACAGACGATCTGACACCTCGCTCAACCTTAGTCACGCTAGTGAGCTCAATACTACAGAGTCAGTGAGCTGCCACTGTTTCTAACACAGTCATGGAAGCTCTTAAACTACAGGGACAGATTAGATTTCACTGGGAGAAATGGTCTGGCAAGCCACAATGTTTCTCCATCACTGATGGAGAAGCAGACAGGAGTATGGCTGACCCTCACAGCAGGGGAATAATGAGGCTCTGCAGCCCCATATTCTGTAAGTTCTTGGCTTCACTGGAGCTTCTGGACTTGAATCTCACTCAAACACTCTAAGCATCCTCTCTCTCGTATGCAGTTCTGGCAAGCCTGATTGATTTATAGTGAATCATTTCATTCGAAGCGCTTCTCTCTCATATGTTGCATTGGAATGTCTGCTAATCAGTTTATTCAAAAAGTTCATGTAAATGAACCGATCCGAAAACTTGACTTTGCTGCTTTTCGTTACTTTTTCGTCTCGGTTATATAAATTAGTTTTTGTTTGTTTGATTGCTTTTTATCGGTTCAATCTTAAATGAGTATTTTATGTGCTAGAAAAATACAGCTCATCACAGCAGGATCTTCTGTAAGAACTGAATCCAACATCGACATTAATTAGCTTTTAGTGCAGTGTTTATTTTAGTATTATTTAATTATAGTATTTTACAGTATTATTATTATTATTATTATTATTATTATTATTATTATAGTATTTATTAATATTTTGAAATGGCATTTATCTTTGTTTTTAAGGGGTTTTTTTTCAAGTTTTATGTGCTTTTGCCTTTTTTGTTTTTGATGTTAAATATTTCTGTTTAGCTTTATTTTATTTTAGTTTTAGTAATTTTGATGTTTAAACTGATTTTAGTTCAATTAGTGGCCAAGGCAATATTTCAGATTTATTTTAATTCACAAAAACATTATTTAATAGTTTTAGTTAACATTAACACGGTTGCCATAATCAGGCCAGTTTTGACCACCCACACCCTGTGCAAAACCAAATATCCTGTTGAACAATGAGGCTGCCCCAACTGCAGGGTGACACAAAGTGTTTAATGCTGCTGAATAAATTGTTTGGTCAGTGTGTGTGTCCTGGCAGAAGTCTGTTATGATCTGGTAACCTGCCATATGAATGAGTTCTCGATGACGGCACTTGGTTATCTGAACCTTGCCATAGGCTTGAACACCACTGAGGGAGAATGGAAAATCTGATGTAGTTATAGTTCATTTAAGCACTGGGATTTTACTCTGATTAAGACCGTATTACATAATGCATTGTGCAAGGCGTGCATAAACCATGCCTAACATAGCTTACAAGACTGAGTAAACTGATATTCAATAAGGGCCGGTTCATGCAGAGCGAGTTTTTTGAGTTCCACTGCACTGCTTTTTAATTGTTTACTATGTAAACGTGCTCTACGTCTCGCGGCTTTTCAATGTCTTACAATGAGCACCACAGAACAACAGAGTGTCAAGTTTTAAAGAAATTTAACCCATCACAAGACCCTGCCCACATTTTTCGTTCCGTTGCGTCTCACGTTTAGATGTAACTTACTGTGTTTAAATATAAACATATTGATGGACGTATTTGACCTTTGTGCTGTTTTGACAGCGTGTCAAGTTAAAAGAAATAAACATTCAAAAAATGTGACTTGTGAACCTGTTCTTTTATGCTTGAGATTTTAAATACAAGGACGTTTTCGGTCTGAATGGCACTGTAAAACGTAACATGTCCAGTGCTTGTTCTGTTTGTATGAGTGCTTCCAATGGATGCGCGTCATCTCAGTCTCTAAGAAGGTATGATGTGATTTATTAGTCTGATTTACTTATTCACAATGAAAATACCAGTTATATAAAGACCACTTTTTCAGGCCCTCTAATGACACAGCACATGGCCTTTTATATTCATGACATGAAGCCACTTTGTGTTGTTTACCTCAAGTTTCAAAGAGAGCGAGCATATTATTGAAAAAGCAGCCTGGGGGTGTGGAAGAAGACATGCTAGTAAAGGCTTTGGAAAACACTTCTCCTAAGAAAATATAACTAGATCTCTTCATCTTGGGGAACTTTAATTGAAAGCTGCTGGTGGATTGACTTGTGGATTGCCGCTGTTCAACTCCTTTCTGACCCACTGCGAGCAGGTTCTCTGATCTCCACACACATACGGATTCCTTACTCAGGTTTCTGACAAATGCAAGCAAGTAATACAAAGTTATTCCGCTTCTTACAACATATTGAATAATATATAAAACTGGATATTAGAATTTAACATTTCTTACAATAGTGGTATTTTTTTCCTGAATGAATCAGTATTTTTGAACAAATCAATTGAGTTAAAAGATTCAGTGGCTCGCTCATAATGACGATCACTTGTTTCATGAATGAATGTTTTTTAAAATAAATAAATAAATCGATTGAGTGAGTGAGTGAGTAATTTAATGACTTGCTCTGTCTCTTGTTTCATTCATGAATGAAACAGTGGGTTTGAATGAAATATTTGAAGGAATGATTCAATGACTCACTCAAAGGCCGTTCTTTTCTTCCTGAATTGAAACTGTTTTTGAATGAATCAACTGAGTGAATGATTCATTGACTTGATTATAAAAACTGTGACGTGTTTTGTTCAGAAATGAATAAATGTGTTTGAACGAATCGTTTGAATTATTTAGTGATTCACTCATAAAGACAGACACTTGTCACCACCTGACTTAACAGTGTGACCTGCAGAAAGACTCACTAATAAGAGTTTATAATGCACACTAACAGCGTGTGTACACCAGACCTGACAATTGTCCCCTCGCATAGACCCGCCTCCTTTAGTTACTGTTGCTATGCCCGATAAACCATGCGCTCTCACGCAACACATCATGTTCTCATGCAGTGAAAAATACATCGCGGAGCAAAGAGGACACTGACAACGCATCGACAAACAGTTTCATATTTAAAATATTGTAATTTTTTATAGAAGTTTAAAAAATAAATACCATATAGTAGCTCTTTAATGTGTCGTGACAGCGGCTTGTGAACCAACCATCTCTTCATACTAGTTCATTTATAGCATCAAATAAACATGAATGTACATCAGAAGGAATGTTGTATAACTGCTATGTCTGACAAAATGGCAGATTCGGGGTTATGATTGGTCAGATCGCCTGTCAGTCAAACTGCTGGTCAATTGTCTTGTCCTGTCGCCGCACCGCAACAGCTCAAGGCTGTCTACAATGGAAGAGACAAAGCAACTGTTGCAAATCCATTTGTTCTTTGTGTCTGAAGAAGCGCAAGCACTTTAAGTCCGTCAGAAACAGAACAGGGCATCAGTTTACTGTCTGGAATTTGTTGTTGCCGCACCCAGCGTAGACAGCATCACTGATTATAATGGAGTATTTGCTTTTGTCGCTTTGCGTCTGGTGTAGAAACGGTGTAACATTCTGTCTCAAACACATACAAGCAGTTTGGAGAGAACTGCGGTGTAATAGAGCAGTTTCAGAAACTATAGTTATTAATGACTTGGATCGGAAAAATGAATTCGCATCTTACACTTTATAGATCTCTATTTCTCTAAAAGCTTGTCCAAAATGTTTAGTCAGCCTGTTATCATCACGGCACGAAAACATACACGGCTGACAGCAGAGGGGTTTTTTTTGGAGACATTATCTGGAGAAAAGGGGATTGCAGTGCTCATTAGTTTTGTTTTATAACATATTCTGGGAGGACAGCCATAGGGGAGTCGACTCAGTGTTAACATTAGGGAGATTTTAGAAATATTAGCACTAATGGATGGATTTTTACTGATTGTAACATT
Organism: Opsariichthys bidens; assembly: GCA_037194245.1. Taxonomy (NCBI): domain Eukaryota; kingdom Metazoa; phylum Chordata; class Actinopteri; order Cypriniformes; family Xenocyprididae; genus Opsariichthys; species Opsariichthys bidens. The sequence goes on from CM074288.1 coordinate 6,387,392, forward strand.
TTACCACCGGTATTAACATCTCTGCTAGTCAAGCTTGTCTCTCTGTTGTGGAGGGCGGAGAAATGATGCAACACAATTCAAAATGTTTATTTTATTGTGGCTGTTTATACACAGTAACCAAAATGACAGACCTTTGCTGATGAAGTCAGCAAATGCACAGGAAACCTGCAATCTGTCTGTCCACATCATGACTTCACCACTAGGACAGCGCAGAAATATTCATCGAATAGCCCGCTTACATTTCAATTCTTCTTGTCTCTCTCTATTTATCCCGCTCTTTCTCCCAGCTTTGACGGGACCCTTCATGTTCTTACTGTTTAAACTGCACACAAACATGAGAGATGATCTGAGAACTGTTTACTTAGTAGCTGCCTTATTTGCGCTGCCAAAGTATTTTCATATTTCCGGCCACTAATATTAAGAAAAAAAAGAAAAAAAACTTCCTGCTGTTTTCTGTCCCATGGAAAACATGTCATTCTCGTGTCCCCATTCTGCTGTCTGGACACGTTTGATTAAGTCTGTCCAGTTGTGTCGTGCTCCTCACAAACTGTTTTGTCTCTCTAATCTTACTGAAAGATTGATTGTCGGAAATTTTAAAAGCTGTTGACTGACAAGAAGGATCTACAGAGACGCCTAGTGGAAAATCCATCTTAAGCCGATAGCTGTGTTTTGAAACACAGTAGCTGCTTTCTGTAGTCAAAACTCATCATTAGCTAGTCCAAGCAGGTTATTAATGTTCCAAAAACAACCCGAACCACCTAAAACTGACTGCTGGGACCAGCTGGTAGCTGGTCTGTTGCTGATTCCAGATGGTTTACAAGCTAGTGACCAGCTTCCAAAACACATCTTAAACTGGATTGTCCAGCAGAGACAACTGCTCCAATCAAATCAGATTTGGTTTCTTTTGATTTTAATATTAGGGAATAATCAATTCTGATTGGTCAGTCGTTGCATTCAGTATCAGATAATGACCTCAGAGAGTGTTCATCTTGTAGTTAGGCCAATTGTTTATTATGTACTGGACTTTTTTTTTCTTAGCAGAATCTTTTAGTCTATTATTATTCTTCAAACGAGGTCAGTAATAGTTTATTAAACAAATTAATACTTTTATTCAGCAAGTATGCATTCAATTGATCAAGAGAGACATCAAAGACTTTTTAAAATATATATCTTAAATATTTAACTTCCTATTAATCAAAGAGTCCTGAAAGAAATGTATTGGGGGTTTTCACAAAAAATATTAAGCAGCTAATATATTAACTGTTTTCAACATTAATAATAAGGATGATTTCAGAAGGATCGTGTGACACTGAAGACTGGAGAAATGGCTACTGAAAATTTAGTTTTGTCATCTCAAAACTAAATGACATTTTAAAATATATTTAAATTACAAACAGGTATTCAATTATGATAATGTTTCACAATATCACTGTTCTTACTATATTTTTCAATAAACTTGGTTAGCATAAAACAGTTTATAAAATCTTGCTCTCAAGCAAAAAAGGAAAAAAAGAAAAAAAACGTTTAGTAAAAGGAAAAAATAATGATGGTTTCCACTAGAGAGTGTATTTCATGAGAGGTTAAGGAACCCCCTTGTGCCTCTGTAACAGACCAGTAATGATAGGTTGGACTTGCGACTTGTTGGATATACTGACAGAGTGTCGGACATTGGGGCATTACAGCAGGCAGCATCTCGTGTGAGCTAATGCTGCGGGCGGTATGTGGTTTCACTGTGGTGTGTGACCATGTGCCTGTGTGTGTGTCTGTGCTCGTGTCTTTGTGTGCGTCTAGGAAGGGGGATACCTGTGGTTTCACTGAGTGGAACATAAGATGTGTTTAAGAGTCTGTGATACAGAAATTCAATGGAGACCCCAAGTCTAAGTGCTAGGACTCCCCAACCAGCATATAGAGACAGTGGAAATGCTTTCCTCTGTGGTGAACTGTCTGTTTGAGCCACAGAGCAAGAGAAAGCACATCTGCCTAATCCAGAGAGCTATCATTACTCCCTTGGTGGGAATAAAATCCTCCAGAGTCTGTCCTTCTGACATACACCTTGAGAAGTGTCCCGACAGGCCAAAGTGAAGTTTACCTCGTCCAGTGTTCCATTACAGATGCAGCATGACTTGCAAGCTACAGCATGTCTGAACTGCTATTGAACTATTCCACATACTCCTTTATAAAATAAAAAGAAAGAACAATAACTGATAGGAACAAGTTCTGCCTTGTCGTGCGCCATTAACAATATACTTTAGAATGCCATTAAAATTCTTGAATTTTATTTTAAACTTGGGTGGCAAACAGGATGCACGATTGTTCTTCATAAATCGAGTTTAAATCTTATATAATTGAATTTTAAAATGCATTTAACGTTTCATTATTCAGAACGACCCTTTATCATATTCACATTGAATTGTTTCTTATTGCATGATATACATATTCATTGTTTCAAACCACATTATTTTCCAGCCTGCTCTACGCACTAATAATGTAATCACTAAGATTATATTTTATTTTATTATTTCATTCATTTATTACGAAAAAGTGGTTCATTTTGACAGTGCTGAACTATATATCATGAGTTAAGGAACAGATGTATCCACATACATCTAGAAATAAAGGGAGTACTTAGTCTAAATGATCAACTTGATTATACTTAAAGTGATAATTAATGCTTAAATTTCTCTGAATTTTTTAGAACTGCAAACATCCTGTTTGTCGTAGCCTATCAATTCTAATACCAGATTACCTAATGCATATGAATTAAAATAGCATTAGTGTAGTGTGCAGTCATTTCGTCAACTGACATTAGTCCTGTTAAGTCTGACTTTCTGTGGCATAATAGCAGTGTTTGAGACATTTATTAGGGAGTGAGGGAACGCAACTGCTTGATGTCTTCTTTCAGTCTTTCCCTCTCGCTCCATCATTCCCTTGTTCTCTCGCCTGCCCTTCTCATTTCAACCTTAGCGTGGCATTCCTTGAATTCCGCCCCTCCTCATTAGGGTGAGCCTAGCTGCCATACAATCACACACTCCGAGAGAGAGAAGCTGGTGAAGGCTGATGAAGTCCTCACCTCACACTTGTGCCTGTGTGACTCACAAATTAGCTCTGACTGTGGAGTTGTATGTATGTAGGTTAGCAGAGCACACAGACTAATGAGACTAAACACAGGCCCTTTGCACATTTAACAATAGGCTTTTTTTGTATGTCATTAGTGTAAATGTTCTACAGTGTTGTGTTCTATTTAAAGGGTAGTTCACCCAGACCTTATGTCATTGTGTACTACTTATCCTCATTTTTCTCTCGATTATAGAAATAATATAATAAATAATCACAAGATATTGATGCTGAAGTTTAGCAGAATGTTGAAGGTGCCCTTTCTCAGACAAGTAATTGATGACTGAAACTGTGAGGCTACCATAAAAGTACCATAAAATGCCACACAAGTAGTCCATGCTATATTTAAAGTCTTCCGGAGCCTTGGTGTGAGTAGCAGACAATTAACAAATTAAAATTTGAAATTCTGTTATAATTTGAAATAGAAAACCTATTTAACATTATAAATATCCGAATAGTTTAATCAGTGCATCCTTGTGCAATAAATGTTAAAAAAAAAAAAAACTGACTGACCCCAAACTTTTGAATAATAGTCCACATTATTAATGTATTTGGCTGCGTTTAATACATGCGTTTTAACAACTTGGGGATGTACAAAAATTTGTGAATCATTTTAGATTTGTAGAATATTAATGGAGTTTATTTTATTGTATTTAATCAATGCATTATGTATGGATAACCTGCAAATATTAATGAGATCGGGTTGCTAGATAAGGAGTTTCCAACCTTTATTGATCCAGGGTCCTTACCCCAAGACGGACACCCAGTATGAATAGATAGATTGTCATTAATACATTGTCATTAATATATTCTGAGAATATAAGCAAAATCTACATGTAATCTTTTCTGCGAACACCCTGGAGTACCTTCAGGGACCCCTAGTTGAAAACCCTGGGTCTAGACCATTGCATAAACAAACCTGAGTGCTTTGTATACAGTTGCAATTATAAGCTTTGTGTATTTTGTTGCCATGGCATGCTTGTCCATAAAGAGAGTAATAGAGACTAGTCTGATTATGAAAACCTGTAAGCTCTCTCTTATTCAAACAGACCCATGGCTGAACAAAGCCTGATTGAGAAATCTGCCTCCGTTCTGATCCCTACAGATGGAAAAAAGCTTCCTTGGAAATGAAACAAAGAGACGCATCCACAGTCAACTCTCCTGCATCCTGTCCCTTCCAAACATTTTGCTCAAGGGATAGGGATGTGTAGCTTACTCTACCTCCCTCCATCCCTGCCTTGCATCCCTCGTCTTTTCCATTCTCTAATTTCAAAACTTTGTCATTAAAAAAAATTTAAACTGAAAATCTCGTGTAAAACACTCCCCCATCGCATCTCCTGTCATGCTGTTTAAAACCACTTCAGTAATTTCCTTTCCATCATTCGCACCTCTGTGTATTCGTAGACTTGTCTAGACTGTCTTCCAACACATGGGGAATGACTCTTTTTGATCTGAATGCTCACAGACGTCATTATTGACGCAGCCGCTTTTTTGTCCGGGGTCCCTTGCTGATAACAGCCATTTAACAGCCACATAACAGCGTTTATCACACATGAACCGCTAAAACTCGCCGTCCCCAAATTTCTCACTTCTTTTGTCCTCAACAACCCCATGCGACTTTCTTTCAGCCCAGCAAAGATTAACCCTCCACTTAAACCATCAGAAAGAGATGTCGCCCGGGGCGACAGACCTTATCCATACATCCCATGACAGCATCGGAGTGGGAGGTCGAAGCTTAAAAATGATTACCAAAGCAAATAGAACGCAGTGTGTTACAAAAAGGTGAAGCAAGCTTTCGGCCAAACATAAACAGGTGTTTAAAAGTTCATTCCAAGAATAGCACAAACATTGTACTGAGCCGGATGCAATTACACATGTTTAGAGAGCAAGCAGAGCTCACCTTAACCTTACCAGATGATTCCAGTCTATTGCACAGCACCCTCTTGAAAAATCCGTCAGTGTCCAGGAGAAACCAAGTGAAGTGCCTCAATGGAAATAGTCATCACAACTTGTGGAGATTGCTTTGCAGGGTTTCCCCTCTCTCTCTCTGTCTCTCTCTCTCTCTCTCTCTCTCTCTCTCTCTCTCTCTCTCTCTCTATGTCTGTCTCTGTCTGTCGTAATCCCCCACTGTCTCTCTTTGTTAGTATGTCCTCGGTGTCAGTGGAAAGGTCTTCAGTTTTAAAGCCCTCAATTAAACACCTCTGTCTGTGTGGCGACGCAAAGCCTGTGAATCCTTGCTCAATAACTCTGACAAGGACCGCTTCAAGCACTCTTCTCAAGGAGATAATATTGAAATGGTAAAAATAATAAACAAAGTGAAAATGATCTTAAAATGAAGTCGTTGGATTGCTCTCTAAAAGGTTTTTTTTTTTTTTTAATTCTTAGTATTCTATAGTATAAGTATTTAAGGAGCTCAAGAGAAGTCGGCGTTGAAGAACTCAGAAGATCTGCGGATATCTCTGTTAAGTGCTGTAGATGTAGATTCCTCTGTGAATTTGTCGTATTGAAGGCAAGGAAAGTCCACCAGCATATTCTTCTCAGCCTTCAGGAGGAGTTTCTGTGTTCCCTGTCAGTCTTACTGGACTAAGTCCATCACCTCTGCTGCACTAACTTTTTCTACTCTCCTCTCTCTCTCTCTCTCTCTCTCTCTCTCTCTCTCTGTTCTCTCTCACTCTCTGTTCTCTCTCTGGACCACCCCCTCTCCACTTTTCTCCTCCCCTTGGCACAAAGAGATCTGAAAGCATGAGCTTCTAATCCCCCACCCATATTCACAACCCCTGCTATTCACTTCTCTCTCTGCGTCTATTTGTAGACGGTTGACTACCAGCTGCAACTGTTGTCTGGAGTTCAGTGATGTCACAGTGATCCACTCCTAATTGGGCATGGATATATCTAGGTTATGATCTAGGCTGGAATGATGGGTAGCAAGAACAAAATGATAGGAAGAGAGAAATGGGACATGGAAGTTGTCATTTTTCCTGTGAGACTTTTGAATCAGATTATGGGCTTTTCCTGGTTTTACAATTGGAGTTGGTTTATAAAAAGTAATAATAACAGTGATTGCCCTGTGCATCTCTGTTATTGCCGGAAGTTTTTATGTGCTCCAGGAGTTTGGTGATGCAGTGTTTCAAACTGACAACAGCTTGTTTATGTCCTTGTACCAGAACATTTTCTTAGTTGTTGTTGTTGTAGAGTAGGTCTGGATTTGTTTTGTTTTATTGGTAACATCATGTTTCATTTTCAGGGTCCAGTGGGTCGTGGTTATGTGAGTACATAATGTGAATATATTTCGGCTTAATTTACACTGATTTGACCTGACTTGTTACCTGAAAGTCTTCAAAATTAAGTTGTGAAATGTAAACAATAAAACAATTAAAATAGGCATATATTCGCAAATCATTCTACACTTAATTTAGCATTACCCTGCATTTATAAGCATTTCTCCAAACTTTATTTGTACTATAATTAAACCTCTTGCGTACTGTGGTGATCCTGTTTAAATTCGTAATTTCCCTGAACAGGAAATCAGTTTGGAGGTATTTACAAGCTGCCTGATGTGGGATGTTTCTCCATGGAACGTTCACACTCCATAAGACTCACAAGGTGTTCTCAGAGCAGATGTTGGACAGAGACCATGCTTCTTGTAAGGTCAAAGCTCACCTGGTCTTTTACTTCATCAGTAGGAACAGCTGAGACCATTGGGGAGTTGTATGCCACATTGACTGACTGAGTATCCCATTATCATCCGTCTCTGATTAATCAGGATCCATTAACTTTAGACTGTGAGCAGGATTCCATACTCTTATCTGCTGGTTTCAGCTGGGGAAATGTAAAAAGGCTACTATTAAAACTTGAATCCTTTTAGAATGGAATTGGTTTTAGAATTACTAAAGCTGGTACTGAAAGCATTGTTCAGATTTCTGTAGCCAAGACCTTGAAAAATAATTGTATTATGAGTGGCTAAACTGCATTTTTAACCAGTTAATACTTATTTTAACCATATAAAAAAAGAAAGGAAAGTGCTGACAAAAAAGCAAAGTCACCCATAAATTATTCCTTGGATTTTCTCTCCCTGTTCACTCTAAAACTGTTGTACAGTGTGAAGCATTACTTGGCAGAACTGTTTTGGAAACAAAGTCTTTCCTTTTTCTGATGTCATCCATCCATCCATCCATCCATCCTTCCATCCATCCTTCCAAATTTCTCTTTCTCAAAATAAATCCATAGTATACCAAACATGATATCCAAGCTGATGAGCATGATGATCAGATTCTAAACATTTCAGTTGAGAGTCTGTTGAGACTCTGTTTCAGTAATGAGAGCACAGTTACTATGGCAACATTTATTTATGTCAGAGACACATGAAGTGGTGTCAGACCAAAAGACTTTATAAGGTAACCTCTTGAAAGTGATCTTTGATCAGAAGTGCTATTAGATGTGATCATCAGTTTTCCACATGCTAGCGGTGGGAAAAACTGCACCATGTGTTGATGATTTTGGGTACGTTTTGTCTCATTCATAATGCAAGGCAGCACTGTGGTTTCAGCATAGAGCTCTCTAATCTGTGTCACAGACTGAGTTAACTGTGTCGCACTACTTGCCGAGGACTGTGTGCTTGGATTTGTGTTAGTGTGGGCTTCCTCTCTTTCCAATGCTACTCCAAAACCGGTGCAGCAAGCAAACACTTTAGTTTAGGGTCTAATTCTTTTTCGCTCATTCCCATGCATGTAACCAGGGTGTTGTATGTTTATACAGCACATATTAATGCCTTATTCTGCATGACCATATTCTACATCCCTAATCCTACCGCAATTCCTAATTTATCAACTACTTTACTAAATATCAATAAGCAATAGTGGTAGTTAATAGTTAAGATAATAGTGAGAATTTGGCCCTAAACTAAAGTGTGACTGCACGTTTTATTTTCTTTATGACCAATCATTGCTTTTCAAAAACACAATGCGGTCCAATGAAGGGAAAGGGAGATTCCCGTTATAAATATCCCACATCAATCTCTGTTGAAGTTGTTAGTGAAAGCACAGGTTGTTAACGATTTCCCTGCAAGTGAGGAAAGGAAAATACAAAGTGACCTCAAATGAATAGTTGCCAGACTGTGTTTTAAAACATCAGATTCGCATCTGTTGCAGAACGCAGTGGTTCCAATGGAGAAATAATTATGTGACAGGCACAGGTGAAAGCAATATATGGGGTTGTAATCAGTCTCTAATTCAAATCCACCCACTGCGAATCATCCCAAATGATACATGGTATCATTTCCCTTCCAGATGTGTTTAAATCTTATGGTGTTAGATGTAATCTTTGTGACCGTTAGCTCATAGCTTTCCATGTTAACAAATTAATTGTTTACACTCAGAGGAAATGTTTATGGCGTAGAGGTTGCTCTTTCTTTGCTCCAGCTTCAAATATGTTTCATTAAGTATGAATTTTATAATTTGGTCAGATAATCTGGTCTAGATAAGAAATGTTTGAGTTCATATGAACAATGAACTAAATGAATTATAACTCTGAATAACTAAAACTGTGGAAAAAAAGAACTCTTTAAATGGCAAAACGAAAATTAAAAGCTCTTTGTTGAGGCCTGGGGCCTCTACAAATTTATAAGCTAAAGTTTCATGAAGTCTTTTATCTTTTTGGATAATCAAAATAATTACATAAACATAACTTTTAAATTAAAAGAAACCTCTTTGAGAATATTGTTTGCAAGAAGCACAACAGGATATAACTGGGTTAAAAACATGCTTGTTGCTTGTTAGGTAAATAGGTTCTTTCCTTATAAACTTAGCTGTGATTATAAATGATAATTAATGCACAATTTTTTTTTTTTGATTTGTACATGCTCAAATATTTTTACATCACTTACTGTAAGTGGATGAGGTGCATTAATAAGAGCAACGTGAAAAGCTCCAAACTAATTCCTCTAGGAAAGCGAGAGAAACCAAAATTGCTCAGCGCTGAAGTCATCGCTTTAAAGAGGACCCTGACTGTCACTATAAATCAGAAATGTTTGACATGAAAGATTGTGCTCTTCTTGCATGCATAAGAATCTCATAAATGCAAATAAACATGGGTTGCAAGCTGTATGATCAAATTAATATGCAATGTCAAATACAGTAACTCATAGTCTACCAATACTTTAATGACTAGTAATTGACATGCTTATAGTTAGTAGAACGTCTAAAGTGGACTATCGGAATAAAGTGTTACCTTTGTTTTTCCTCTTTTGTTCAATAAATGTATTTGGTAACAAGGCACTGTTGTATACAGCTGGGCTTTGAGCCACTTAATCGCACAAAGAGAACAGTTAGGGATATCTCTTTTTCTGTTGTGACTGGGAAGCACAGAGAGTGTTAACTTCAGGTAATCAGAGGGTAGAAAAGCAGTTCAAAGGAAACAGGAATGATAATAGTTTATCTTGAGGATTACGGCCTCCAATCTGTTATACCTACTGCAGTGTACCCTGTTCAGCATGGACAAACACAAGGAGTGTGATGTCATCCATCTCGTAATGCCAGGTCTTGTATTTCTTCAGCAGTCAAAAGCCTGCGTGCGATGATCCGTGTTATCCAGCATGATATGAATGTTCCAAAGAGCATCTTGTGTGCTTCAATGAGGAAATCTGACCTTTTACGCAAAGGAGTTCACATGATCACTGATTTGATTAGTGACCTAAAAAAGTTTTTTTTATCCTAAAAAATTTATCAAAATCCTAAAACGTTGTTTATTTTATAGTTTAAAAAAATACCTGATTTTCAGTACCTAATTTGGACAAATAATGTCTTAAAGACCCTAGTATTAAAATCTGGCCTGTTTTAAACAATATGTATATATATATATATATATGTATAGATGACTTTTTTTTATCTGTAACAGAGTTGTGATAAAGTACATAAATATTCTGCTCAAAGGTATGTTTGATATTATTAAACATATTATTATTATTATTATTATATAAAATATTTTTATTATTATTTATCATTTCTATATTATTATTTTTATATATTATTTATCATTTCTATATTATTATTTATTTATTTTATAATTTTATTAATTAAAAATGCATTAAATTGCTCAAAATTGACAGTAAAAACTTTTATAATCTAAAAAAATATTTCTATTTTAAGTAAATGCTGTTCTTTTGAGCTTTATATGCATCAAATAATGTTTATCACAGTTTCCACAAAAAGCCGCAAAACTATTTTGAACATTGATAACTATAAGAAATGTTTCTTAATCACCAAGTAAGCAAATTAAAATGATTCCTGAAGGATCATGTGACGCATATTAAAATATATTAAAATATACAGATATATTTTACAATATTACTGTTTTTACTGTATTTTCGATCAACTAAATTCAGCCTTGGTGGTCATAGGAGACTTGAAAAATATACTAATCATGTGACACTGAAGACTGAAGTGATGGCTGCTGAAAATCTTTTCCATCACAGGAAGAAATTCCATTTTTAAAAATATTAATTCTTTAAAATTGTAATACCATTTCAGAATATTACTGATTTTACTGTATATTTTGATCAACAAAATGCAGCCTTGATGATCGTATGAGACTTAAAATTTGTACTAACCCTAAAATTTTGAACGGTAGGCCTATATAGAATATTAATATGTGTAGAGCGTGTTAAATTATAATGTGCACACTTAATTTCTTTTGTCTGTAAAAGATTGTAAAAGTTCAAATGTTTATGGGAAAACAAGTGAGATGTGAAATGTACAACAACATTTCAGTCCTGAACTGACCTCCGATTAAAGAAGTATGTTTGATCTGCTGTGATCATGCATGAAGACCCATGCGCTCAAGTTTTCTAGCCATGGAAAAAGTGAGCATTTGAGGTCATAGACAGTTCCTCAGAGCAATAGTTCCTGCTGTTATTATTCAATAAATGTTGAGTTTTTTTGAGGGATGGTAAATGATTGTGAGGCAGCGATAATTAATTCATTGTTTTATGGCACAGATCTTTTCTCGAATTGTGCTTGTGTGTGAAGATAGAAAGGACTTGCAGGGTGAAAGTCTAATTTTAGCGGAGGTGGACCAAACCATGAAAATGATCTGTGAGATCATCCCAGCTGCAAGAATCAAGAATCATGGGGGATGTGTATGTAGGCGTAACTTTCATGTATTTCATCTGTAAGAAGTGCATTCATTCCATTGAAGTCTTGTCAAACTTTTTCCATAAAAGAATTGCCTTTTGCGGCATTCTGCACACATTATAAGAATGAAAGAGGTGAGGAGCATACAAAACCAGGTCAGCCTCTTAAGCAAGGCCACCGCACAGATTCTGCTGGGTAAACATTAGTCAGAACAAGGCTGAAGTGTTCTCCTGTCCATTGATGATGGATGTGCCTGCGTTGACCTCAGATGACCTCTTCACCCCAAGGCCTCAGATTACTCATCCTTTCCACTCTGAAATAACTGACATTGCAACCATGAAAGGAGGTTCGTTGTCAGCAACAGCAAGAAATTGACCATGAAATTTACTTTAACTAATGGAAAAGACAATTATATTTGTTCTTCATGTTGATTCTAAAACCAATAAACAATATCAAAGAATTTTTAATTAAATCAGAATATGTGTGAAGCTGGGCTGTCAAAGTTAATGTTTAAATATATATATATATATATATATATATATATATGTATATTTTTATATTTTTTCTGTGCCCACATTAACACGTTTATTCAATGACATTATAATTTCATTCATTTTAAAATTTCATTACTAAAAACTGGTCAGATCTTCAGCATATTCATGCACTCAAAAACACTCTATACAAGTACAAGACGTCAGAGTAGCTGTTGCAAAGATTTGTGTAAAATTGCTTAAGATAATAATCACACAATGGGTATTATTCAGTTTTCTTTTCTTAAAACGAATGCATGGATGCGCAAAAAAAAAAAAAAAAAAAAAAGATTACCACACTTAAATATCAATTGATGGGATTGGCAGCCCTAATTATAAGTGGAGGCGAATAGCAGAAATTTGCCAGCCAGGACATACTCAGTTATCTCATCCACCGCAAGCTTCCAATTAAATGTAATCGACCGTGCAGCTGAAAATGAGATTTTGACTGTTTATTTTGGATGGAACGTTTGACTAGTATTTCTGTACATGCTGCTAAATGTCTCCATAGCTGCTGCTTTTATTAATCCTGGCTTCATTCTGAGCTGACTCAAGGCTGTCTGCCTCACCTGTGAGTAATATTTGAACACGGACCCTCCTTGACACCAACACGTTCACGCATGTAACAGTAGCCCTACCTCAAGTCATTTTCCATAGTCTCATAAGGGGCCGGAGCACATGTGCTTTGGTTGAAAAATGAGATCAGACTATTGATTCCACACCTGGCCGTCTGACATTGAGTATATAGAAAAGTGGGCTGGTTTGTGTTGGTGCTATAATGTGCCGTGATGATGTGTCGGAGAAACAGCTGCAGTCATTGAGTAACACTTTCTTTTAAGGACTAGGATAACTTGTATATTTTCCCGCTTTTTAAGGAATTTCTAATGAATTTGTGGTGACTCTTCTGTGGTTATTGGAGACAAATTGCTGATCTTAGATTCGTATGCATCTACAGTGTTAAACTTAAATGGTTTTGCATGTTCCAGTCCCCCCATACAAAGCCTCTCTTTCACCATCATTCATTTCTTTCCCAAAGTATACTTGAGTTTTCCTTATTTCCTAAGTTTTATTTTCCTGCTGTGCCTAACATGTTTTTTTTGTTGTTGTTTTTTTTCACTCGAGCCACATGTGGCTGGTACGATTTACAGTTATTTTAGCCGGCAACCCCACAGACTCCGCTCCACAAAAATTGCTCAAGCGAGAAAAAAAGAGTGATATGAATTTTAATCTATCTTACATCCACTTTCCACATTTTGATAGTCCTGTACAGCTATAAAATTGTCTACCTCATAATGTCTTTGGGATTGCCTCGGGGAGTCAGAAAGTTGGCAGAGTGAATATTATTGTGAAACTGTCATCACGTCCCTGGCTTCTTTGAGTCTCATAAATTTGCAATTGAAAGGAATACCAGACTCTCCATTTCATTCAGGACTCAAATAAGTCCCTGAAGAAGATCAGAAGTTTCCACATATCAAATCAATCAGACATTTGACATCAGTTTGAAGGGTTAGTTCACCCCAAAATGAAATTTCTGTCATTAAGTACTCACCCTGATGTTGTTCCAAACCCGTAAGACCTTCATCATCTTCGGAACACGAATTAAGATGTTTTGATGAAATCCGAGAGGTTTTTTTATTCCAATAAAAAAAAAAAACCTCTCAAATTATTTAGTTATTTTTGTTTAGTTTTTGTGCACAAAAAGTATTCTCATCACTTATCATAACATTAAGGTTGGACCACTGATGTGATGTTGACTATTTTAATGATGTCTGTACTACTTTTATGAACCTTGAAAGTGGTAATTATGTTGCTTTCTATGGGGAATAAAAAACCTCTCAGATTTCATCAAAGATATCTTTATTTGTGTTCCAAAGATGAACGAAGGTCTTACGGATGTGGAACGACATGACAGGAATGTCATTTTTGGTGAACTAACCCTTTATGGATCCTGTAATTAATTGCATTAAATGCTGATTATCTCAGTTTTTTTCTTGCAGGCGTTCCACTGTCATGCTGATTTTGTGGAGTATAGGGATGCGTCTTCATCTCGCAGCTGTCAATTTCATACTGAAAATGGCTCTTGACACATCAGCCTTAAAACTTTAACGTTCATGGTCTGTTATGTATGCTTCATGTAAAAATCATGACTTACAGCTTCCATGTGGATTTTTTTTACTAGACTGTCCTCTATACATCACATGGAAGGAATCTATGGAAGAATAGTATAGTGAAGCCTTTAACAGATGCCTTGCATTAAAGTCCCCAGTGACACGCTGGGCCAATTGAGCTAAAATATAAGAGGGCAAAACCACTCCTGAGATAATGCAGGATAAACAAAGTGGGATTCAAAGGCACAGGCAAATGTTTCCAGCAATTATCCGACTAAGGATATGTCCTCAGGCATTCTCTCCAAGACATCATTTTACAATGAACTAGCTGCACGTATGGAAAAATTCCATCTGCTTGGGATTGTCACTCAGTGCTGTCGCTCAATATAAACATTATGCTTGCGGTTAAAAACCAGCTAGTTTAACTGTTGATGAAGATCGAAGGTGTAAGATAAACCACTTTCATTTCAGACCGTTATCTGGAAGTACTGCCAAAGCACTTTAGATAGTTTCCTTTTCCTGTAAAAATAACTTTACACTGCCAATAACAACCAAATCAGATTTATTTCATAGGAGGAGTGGAAGCATCAACTATGAAAGAATATCTTAAGATATTTTCCTTTTGACAATCAAATACTTTCCTTTTGACCTTTTGTGGAAAATTGTGAAATTAAAACCACACACTTTGAATGTGCTTGATCCATTAACAAAATTTGCTGCAAACCTGAGAAAACTGAAGAATTGCCTGCTTAGGACCTATGACTTTTATGATCATTTTTGATAATTATGTTTAATAAGGAATTGCAAGTTTGGTTCGAAGGAGTACAATCTTAAAGGTATAATTCGGGAAAAATTTTTTTTTTTTTTAAATGTTGTCGTTATTTACTCACTCCTGTTATTCCAAAAGTGTATGACTTTCTTTTTTGGCTGGGAGAAACAAAAGATATAAATAAAAGGGCCAAAAATGTCAGAATGTCATGAATGTCAGTTTTGAACCCCTCTGATATTCAATATATAGACAAAAACTTTCAAAGCAATTTTCAAAATATCTTTTTTAGCATTCCGCAAAGAAAGTAAGTCATACAGGTTTTTAATGTTAATAGATTCATGTTTATGCTACATGGTACTTAAATTTGAAGTGTCTATAAAAATTGTGAGTGACATGTTTGTCTTGATGTCCGGAGTAAAGCATGACTTGCGTTGATGTCTAGCTAGTGGAGCATTTTCCCTTAAGTCACAGCTGAGAACAAGGTGTGCTCTGTTAATGCCTGTTTGGGTTCAGGTCTGCTAGTTTTAATGCTTTCTGCTGTCGGGAACGGAGCAGTAGTGATGTGGACAGCACTGCAGGCGACGTTATGCTTAACGTCATGCTTAAGATATTGCCTTATTTGCTTGTTTTAACTGTAGGGGGGATGTGATCCCTAGTCAGTGACCCTCTATAGGTTAGTGTGTGGACGTCTACTATCAGCACCTCCGGATATTTAAAAGAGTTGGATTTTGTTTTATTCAACAGTAAAATGCTTTTGAATTGTACTTACTGTTTTAGACCTTGAATATTTAGAGATGGTTCACCCAAAAAATGAAAATTCTGTCATCACTTACTCACCCTCACATTGTTTCAAATATATAAGACTTTCGTTCTTTTTCTGAACACAAATGAAGATATTTTTATGAAATCTGAGAGATTTCTGATTCTCTATTGAAAGTCTAGGTCTTTTCAAGAGTCTATAAAAAGATCGTAAAATGAATCCATATGAGTAAAGAAGTTTAATCTAAGTCTTCTGAAGATACATGAACACTTTATATGATGAATAGACGTAATTTAGGCTTTTATTCACATATCAATCAATGTATACAAACAGAAGCTCATCCACATTTGCTAGACACGTGGTGACAAATCTCAGCTCAAATATACTGGGGTGACATGAGAAAGAACTTCATTGGTTCTTGCTAGGGATGCACCGATACCACTTTTTCCAGAAGGAGTCCGATACCGATACTTTCAATTTTGGTACTTGCCGATACAGAGAACCGATATTCATTGCATTTGTTGTTTTTTTTAAATATTGGGTAGAGAAACCAAAATAATTTGAAAAATGATTGAATAATTTATTCATTTAGCAGATAGATATTTCATTCAGTTATTTTTACACCTAATTATGCCTGTTAAAATGTATTGTTGGAGCTTCTGCTGCTTTCACTGTTCATTCATTCAAGGTTGAACCACTACAGTCATGTGGACTATTTTAACAATGTCTTTACTACATTTCTGGGCCTTGAAATTGGTTATGAAACCAATATCAAAAATACACATATTTACAAAAATATCTTAATTTGTGTTCCGAAGATGAACGAAGGTCTTATGGGTTTGGAACGACATTAGGGTGAGTAATTAATGTCAGAAATTAAATTTTGGGGTGAACTAACCTTTTAAGGACATTAAGCTGCTATGTCACCTAAGACATGACCGACTATGTTTCACAAGGATACTTGCCGATACTGGCATTTTGACATAATTCTGTGTGAATTTATCCATTCAAGTGCAAGACGACATGAAAGACAACTCCGTTCAGTAGGCAATTCATGCTCTGTCTGACAGGCAGCTTCGTTGGTGCACACTTCAGATGTTTGCGCACAGAAATTTGTTATACTTACATACAGTATACAATGTAGTTTTAATCCAAATGACGCGTATGTGCTGAGTACAAGTGCGTGTGCTCTCTCACTCTTTCTTTAGCATCAGTTAACATTAGTAATATGTTTCTCATTTTACTTTCCTTGCCATTGACATATTCGCATATATTTTAAAAAACGTGTTGTGCTCAAGCTTGGCCACTGTGCATTCAACCCACTCCTCTTGTTTTGCTTATCAACTCACGAACAGCACCAATGCATGAATATTGAATTTAACATTTTTTTCCCCCATTAGATTCATTTACCTCACAGATATTGTTCTCTGATATCTCCATTATGCTCTCTGTTCGCTCTGTTGTCAGTGTTTCTTTTTCTAGACAAAAACACTGTACACATTGCTTGGTATTGCTTTTTGGTATCGGAGCATTTTAATGAGTATGAGTATGAGTATGAGTATGAGTATGAGTATGAGTATGAGTATGAGTATGAGTATGAGTATGAGTATGAGTACACAAGCACAGTATCGCGCCGATACTGATGCTGGGATTGGTAACAGCGCATCCCCTAGTTCTTGTGCATCAAGAAAGCATGCTTGAGCTTCCATGACCAAATTTACATACAAATGCTATATGTATGTCCGCTGATCAATGTTTAAGATCAACTGAAGTCTTGTGGATTTGAAACGACATGAGGGTGAGTAAATGAAGACAGAATTTCCATTTTCACGTGAACAATCCCTTTAAAATGAATTTCTTATTGAAACGGTAGCAAGTTTAGTTGGGACAATTTGATTACACTGGGTCTTTCGAAATCTAATTTTGTTAAAATGAGATCATCTAAACTTGAAATATTGCCAGTCGGATGCATGACAGTCATCAACAAAGCACTTTGCTGTTAAACAGTTTGATCTTGTCATGCTCTCTCTCAGATCCCATGAAATGTGAGCAACATGTGCAGTGAGAAACAGCGTGGTACATGTCATTCTCCTGCTGAGTAGATGACTTATTTCTGTCTGAGAATAGGAAATTCTTTTTTGAAAAATGTTTTTTTTTCTCTATTTCAACACAGCAAACCAGTATCGCAATAGGGGGGCAAGTGCCTTGTCCCAACACAGATGGACCACACGTTTCACCACGTTATGGGACCACATTAAAGGCACAATATGTGATAAACACTATATGAATAAACTATCCAAAAACAACTTGAACAGTTATATGTTTTGTTGTCTTGTGTACTTACGTTATCCCAGATAATGGAAATTAGCAGTTTTAACCAGGACCGTGCCTGTGCGTCGCCTATCAATGCCATTTTTATTTACCATTGAAACACCAAAGACGCTTTATTATATTACTTGTTTTATTATACAAGGGAACAAATGTTTGGTTACATTTATAGACCGAAAACTAATTATTGTTATGTACTTCAACACCTTTAGTCATATTGTTTGAATCTCGTTTTCTTGATTTTACTATGCCTCAGAGAAAAACGCTATTTTGTCATGTGGCTAACATAGCATTATCAAATGCAGCTTTATTTTTAGTACCAGTAATACAACATTTTCTCCATCATACAATGTTTTAAAGTTAATTGCATGCCATTTATCAACACAAGCCATCCAGCATTTATTAATATGATATTCTAATAGCGATCGAGATTACTGCAGTTGTGCGACAAGTGTCTCATCGCAGTTGCTCAGCGAACACACACAGTAATATTATAACATAATCTTCAACACTGAAATGTATCTAATATGATAAACAGCGCTACGTTACCCCACATACGCTTGGCTGGAAGAAGCGGATGTGGCGACTGTGGCATAATAAATGCTCTCGAGGCATGTGTCGCGCTCGTCTCTCACTAGCTCTGCTTCATACTACAGTAACGTTAATAAACTCATCCATGAACATGAGTCCCTCCCCAATTCTTTTCCACCGGCTGTGATGTGAAGATGACAACTCCCAAGATTCTGCGCTCAATTTCGGCGTTACCAAGCTACACCTTTGATTTGAATAGGTGACCTCTAGTGGTGGAAATTTACATAGTGTGCCTTTAAGTCAATTACATGGATGATATTTATGCAATCATTTTTAATTAAAGAAACCTTTAATAACACAAGTCTGGTGACATACTAGATGGCATCAGATTTGAGTTAGAGAGATGCAGTGCAATATTTTCAATTTGTCCTCCGTTTTCCGTTTGTTAGTCATTGATGCAGCCTGAATATGTCAGCCTAAGCTTTGCCTGTTGTTCTGATTTCCAGCCAGGCCAAAGATCAGTGTTAGATAATTTCCTGTCTGCAGGAGAAGTCCATGGGAAAGCGATAGAGAATTACTAACCTCTGGAACAAACACAAATCCAGATTCAAAAACATGTCCCATACAAAGCTACTTAAATGAATACAGCAATTAGAAATTTAGATTTTTCGTAGCTGTTGTTTGAAAAGGCACGAGGGTCGGTAGATGACTGGTGAACTGTTCCGTTGATGAAAACAAATATAATTAAAAGCAATGTCTACATTTTTATATGACATAATGTTGTTTTGTTTTGTTTTTGTTTTTTAATGTGAGGTATCAACCCAGGGTTTTTCCTATTTATGTATTTAAGGACAAGTTAAAGTCAAAATGTTTTGTTATATTTTTTAGGAGACATGTTAAAAAGTAAATCATCTGTAAATTCAGCATGAAATGAAAATTCCTCTGTTTTCTAAATGCATGTTATTGACTTCAGTAATCTGTTTCACTCAGATGTGTGTCACGATATGAAAAGAAAGATTTGCAACTACTTCCGTTACTTCCGCATTGTAACGTTAAACTGTGAAACTATTACCTTTCTAAAGGCATAATTATTCCCCCAAATATATTCAAATAACAACACAAATTGCTAATATTGAAGTACATTATTTATCTGATAGAATGTTTGAAATCACCTTTTTCATAAAATGAAACATTCAGTTAACTTTCTGGCTCACTAAAAAGTAGTTTTATGAACTTATCTTTGTTTTGACATCATTTAAGACCTCTGCCATTGCATGCTTTGGGCCTCAAATTATTTACTATCAAGTTGTAGCATGTGTTCGTATATGCACCATTAGCTATTCTGTACTGATGTTTCAGTGACATTGCAAGACCTTTGTGTCGATAAGAGCAGGGTGAAGCAGCAGGGGTGAGTCCTCCTACTCTGAGGAGGAGGGGCAGGTGAGGTGATAGGAGCGAGGTGCACAGTATGTGATCACTACACTTGAAAGAGAGTCCTTGTTTGTTTTGGACCAGCGTAACCCCGCACACACAAAAAGGAACTATTCTCCATCTTCAGGGCTCTTGGCTGAAGACTCGGCCTTGGGGCAAGTTACTCCATTCTCCTTCTGTTCTCTCTGTGTTTTGCTTAGCTCTTCTCTTCCTACATCCCCTTTAAGACGATTCCCATCCTTATACAGATAATTGGGGCATTAATAGCTGAACGTTCCGCTTTTGTTCAAGGTACTTCGTTTTCAAGAGCAGCTTGAGTCTTTGTTTTCTTTGAATTAATTTGTTTGGCTTTTTTTTTTTTTTATCCAAATGGGCTTAGAAGAAAATTAACCCCTTGATCTGGCATTATAGAGGCATAAATGGCCAAAACACAGTTGCTTTCTGTGTTTCAATGCAGAGAGTTGACGGAAAAGAGTGCTAAAATATTTATGAATATTATAAAGACTTCGGTTGCTGTTTCGACTCAATTCAAAATGCCTTTCTGTAATTGTTTCATATAAGCATATAAATCATTTTGATACCTGCTACAAAACTGCACTTAAAATGACAAATGTGAAGGGCTCCTGTTTTAAATGAGAAAACCAGAGAGGTGTTTTCAACCACAGAGGCGGATGGAAAAGGAAGCAATTCATGACCCTGTGACCTCTAACTCTTAACTTTATTTCCATGTTAAACTTTTGGGGTTTTATACTTCAGATTGGCATTCCAAAAGTTCCTTATTTTTCTGAAAGTGTAGTCTCTTTAGGTGTAAACTGCTCCCTTTGTCACCAGCCTTGTACATTTTATGAGTGTTATGAATCAGTTCTTGTCATTAATTCTTCCATCAGGGGAAAAAAAATGTGAAATTCTCTTACAGAAGAGAAAAATCCAGAGGTATTTCCACTGGCAGACTACGAGGTGTCACATTCACTCAGATTTCAGATGTACAGTTTTTAAATTAATAAACCAATCATGGTCTGTATAATATCCAGATATTTGTTTAACATAAATATATTTATAAAAAAAAAAAACAATAGCTCAGAGTTATGACAGCTTTAACAGCCTCAAAGTATAATTTTTATTGTAAAAACATTTTGAGTCTATCCACCAACCACATTCTTGGTTTCATTCAGTAGTTCTCTTTTAGTTTAATAGCAAAAGCATATTCTCAATATACTAAAATATGTTATCATCATTCATTTGCATCCTCAGCAATAGCATTGAAGAATTAAAGTGTAGGCCAGTAGCACTTTTAAATGTTAGACTTGTTGCAGTGCTTTCATCTGTCTTTATATTGATTTATGTTCACTTCTTTTGGGGTTGTAAAGAATTTTTTTTCTTCCTTTGTCCAAAAATGTAAGCTTGACATTTATAACTGCCTATAATCTTGTACTGTAGGTCTCAGGGATATATGGGGTCCTATGGGCTGATTTATATTGTTCTGTTACGACTGATTTTCAGTTAAAGCGTTTTAAGACATACGTAATCACAAGTTCTGACTCTTATTAGAATACATTTACATGACCAAAACACAGCAGACTTATTTATTTATTAATTAATTTAATATTTATCCATTCAATGCACACCTGTTTAGCATTCTTTTTTTTTTTTTTTTTTTTTTCAGTACGCAAGTGTGTTTTCGTGTCATTTTCTTCCTTTATAAATCCAAATTTCTGCCCCTGGTTTTAATATAGGATTAGATCCATGGAATTTATGACAGAATCCGATCATATGTGCATTTTATAAATGAAGCCTCTGGTTTTGTGAATTTTCTTTTTTTTTTTCTTTTTTTGCATGCTGATTTTGGAAGCGAGGTAACTTTTCTATGTCCCTTAAGACAACTCTCCATTCTCTCTTTCCACCTCTTCCAACTATTGATACTAGATAAACAATAGCTCAGTATTACAACCCAGAGTGCTACGGAAAAATCCAGGAGTTGGAAACCTCAGCAAGTCGGTGGTGTGGTGAGATGAGGTTCCAAGCAAAGCACATACTGTACCCAGTGTCTCAGTGTGAGGAACTCACCATTTGTTATTATTTCCCATGTTCAGCAAGTATGGTAATACCTTGCAGATTAAAAGAAGGGCCTCAATCAACCGCAACTGGCTTCTGCTGCCAGTTTCGGGGGGGTCACAAAATAATGGGGCTTTTCCATTTTCCACTGTACGTAAGGTTTTTTTATAAGACTTGATTTAAACACAATACACAGTTGTCAAAGTGAACAAACATTGGGACAATTTTTGTGGGACATGTTTAAACAAATTTGTCTGACCTTCTTAAAGGGATAGGTCACCTGACAGTGGAAAAAATCACCTGTAGTGATCCGCCATCATTTACTGACCCTCATGTTGTTCCAAACCTTTATGACCCTTTTATTCTGTGGAACAAAAAAGGAGACAATCTGAAAAATGTTTAAAATGTTTTTGTCCACACAATGAAAATCAATGGGATCCAAAACAGAGCTGGAGCACACTGATTTTCGTTGTATGGACTAAAAGCACAGATACATTTTTTCAAAATATTTTCAGAGGCCTCAATCTAGTTCTCAATAATATGCTGTTTCTTGTGCGACAAAGATTGCACTAAACTAACCTTTTTAGCACTTTCTTCCTTCCAACACTATATATTTTAAACTTTTACTGCTGAACCATAACCATAAGGGCTGTTACATTTGTGAACCACCAATCTTGAACCATTTGGCTACATGATTTCTTAATTGAATATATTATTACAATTATATTCATCAGAGAAGCAGCAATCTTCAGTCAAGACTCATGATCTCACAGTGCAAAAGCACTTGACATTAATCAGAAAGGGGGTTGGAGGTTTTCCCGTCAGTGGCTTTGACACTCTCTGCCACGCTACACGCGAGGTCTGTAATGAGCCACCTCAGAGACAAGGATCTGAGAGCGCCTGGAAGAGCAGAGGGATGGAAAATACACCCCAGCCCTCCACTGTGGTCCCCGCAGAAACTCATGAGCTCATTGTTTGGCTAGACATCTGCATCTTCTTTGAACAGTAGCCTGACCACATCCTCAGGGCTCCACCGTTCCTTTGCTCCCTGTAGAACCGTGCTGCTATCGCTTTACCTCACTTCTTTTATTGAGGGAATGAAGTATCACTGCTCTGACAGCAGTTGAGTAGCATTGCACAGCTATTGATTTTCTGATCGCTTACAAACAGGTTTCCTAACCACTTTGCCTACCACTGTCAGTTTCAAGCCCCAAACTCATAGCATTGGTTGTGCCACTGTTGCTGTGTCAGAATGATTGGAATTCTTAAACAAATAGAGTAAAGTTTTGATACCACACAGTTTACACTTTCCTGGAAATCTAATGACGAATGACCTAAAGGAGACGTACAGTGTTTTAGCATTATTGGAACAATCTGTTGGTTCCATACTGGAACTCATGATGATGATGATATTTTTGTTTTGCTCTAAATCCAACCAAACATGCAGAATAAAGTTGTCTTAACTCAGTTTATCCAGGGTCATGTGTTTAAAATGGCAGGTTAAGTGTGTTTTAGCTGTATTTCATCCCAAACTGACAGTGTTGAAACTCTGAAATTCATCCTTAGAGATTTCAGAGGAATTGTGCGACAGCGGTCTCATGTCGAGTATTACGGTCTTCACCACATCAAAGGGCCTAACAGCAAGACTTGCATAAGACTGTCACTTAAAACTTCCATAGTGTTTTTGCCATCTGCTTTTGTGTGTGTGTGTGTGTGTGTGTGTGTGTACGTGCGTGTGTACGTGCGTGTGTGTGTGCGTGCGTGTGCATGTGTGTGTGTGTGTGTGCGTGTGTGTGTGCACATGTATTTTTGAGTTTGTTGCTTAGTGCATATTTGTTCGTACACTAGTGTTTTCCAGTGTCTCCGGCTATTTCATGGATACTCCTTGAGTCACGGCACAATAGGCTCTTTTATCTGACTATGCAATATATAAAGCTTTCCAGCCTGCGTGGCAATTTCCATAAACTCTGTATTGAAATCTCTAGACATGCCAGCATAATGAGTTAGTTTGTTGGTGAGACGCATTGTAAGCTAAGACTGCTCTAGGTAGCATTATTCTGCCTTGTCAGATTGTGTTTCGGGTAGTAATAGACAGTATAATTGTCTGAGGTTGTAACCACTGTCTGTATACGTTTTACACTTGTGTGAGCAGATTGTTAAGAAGATACAAAGTATTTTCCTGGCTCTAAAGCCACTTGCGAGAGCCAAACTCTCTGCACATTCACCTTGACTTACGGTAACATGTTTATTTAAAATATTCTTTTGGCTGCTCCCAGTTTTACACTCTGTTCTGGATCCATAATAGCACCATACTTGGCTGTGTAGCTCATGAAAAGTGTTTTAAGATTCATTGGCTACAAATCCTGATGCGAACGAATCCAGATGCTCTAAATAAAACATAAAAGTTAACCGCACATCATCAAATGCATTAATCAATCTTGTATTTCTTACTCATCCCTCAGTAATCTGTCTAATGTTGTTGAGTTCCGGATGGCAGGTGTTAACACTTCCTTTCTCAGTCATCCCAGTTGTTCGTGCACTCTGGAAAGCCCCTGATGGGAAAACCAAATCTCTTGAGATAGCCGCCGCATAGCACCCTGCTGCCCCACTATCACATGTGATACATCTGGAATGTTTCTCTTACACTGGCCAGGCCACAGTCTCAACACCCTTCAAGCTGTTTGTTTGTAGACATGCAAGTTTTTTTTTTAGTTTTTTTTTTTTTTTTCCCATAGCCTGCTATGAATGCAGACAGCCCATGTAATTAAAGGCCTTGAACCATTTCACTGTGGCTACAAAGTGTCAAACATAAAATACATTTTTCCACAGTTATGCGCATTTAGATGTTTCCTCCATCGCTTTGCAGACATGAGAATCTAGGAATAATACGACGATTATAAATAAACATCGACAAAAATGTGCATGTATTTATAAAATTAATTTATAAAAGGTGCATGGACTTTATACCGACATCTACTGGTTTGGATGCAGCATCATACGCAAACAAAAGTTTAATGCTATTGTAAAAATACTGCATATACTACTGTCAGCTGGTCATGTGATCTCAACATGGCAGTCTCCATGAGGCAGCCCCTTCCTAGTAAAATAAAAAGTCAGAGCATCTCCAAAACTGCGGCTCATGTGGGGTGTTTCCGGTCTGCAGTGGTCAGTATCTAGCAAAAGTGGTCCAAGGAAGGAACAGTGGTGACAGGGTCATGGGATGGGAGCGAAGGCTGGCCCGTGTGGTCCGATCCAACAGATGAGCTACTGTAGCTCAGATCGCTCAAGAAGTTAATGCTGGTTCTGAGAGAAAGGTGTCAGAATACACAGTGCATCGCAGTTTGTTGCGTATGGGGCTGTATAGCTGCAGACCAGTCTGGGTGCCCATGTTGACCCCTGCCCACTGCCGAAAGCTCCAACAGTGGGCACGTGAGCTTGAGGAAAGAGGAAGAAGGAGGTCTGGTCTGATGCATCATGTTTTCTTTTACATCACGTGGATGGCTGGGTGCGTTGCTTACCTGGGAAACACACAACATCAGGATGCACTATGGGAGGAAGGCAAGCTGGCGGAGGCAGTGTGATGCTTTGGACAATGTTCTGCTGGGAAAATTTGGGTCCTGCTATCCATGTGGATGCTACTTTGACATGTACCACATAAGCATTGTTGCAGACCATGTACACCCTTTCATGGAAATGGCATTGGTTAATTTATAAATATACTTCTGTTTATTTTTAGTTAACCATTTTATTAAATGGCTTATATGAGTCTTCGTCTCATGAGTACCGGTATATATGATTTCAAAAATGTTTTAAAAAGCACTTTTGTGTGGAAGTTATTTTTGTTAAAATGTAAAAAATGTAAAAATAATTATTGCATGCATTAATGCATTATGTATCATGAACTATCTATTTTTACAGCATTTATTAATCTTCATTCATAAATGTACTATTGTTAATGGTTTGTTAATGTTCATTATAATACAATAACGAATGTTTATTTTAAAAAAGGCTATAATAAAGCAGCCCTTAGACCATGTTATGTAATGCAAATCACAATGATATCAGGCCCGAGATAAGAACTTGGCTGACTTTCATAAGCCTTGAACATGATGCCTTTATTCAATACCATAATGTGTCTGGCACCACTACTTTTGCAAACTTTATCTGAACATAATACTGACTTATGATAAAAACCTTTTGTCTATTCACAGCTGTTAGTTTTGCAAGTAACAACAAAAATAGTTCTCGCATTGCATCATTGAGTTAAAACAAGTCAAGTCTGCTCATTGTCATGTTCATTATTCAAGTTTTCCACACAGGCTGGTTCTCCTCAGGCTTTTGAGGTTGGGGATGGGGCTTGTCTATACAGTCTTGAATAATACTTGGCTGTTGAAGCAGGAAAGAAACAGCTGGTGTTTGTGGTATTTTACCTGCCTTCTACTGCCCTTTGCCTACTAAAATATGCACCTTTTCTAACTTCAACACCTATGCAAAAGATATCATTTAAGTTATAAATTAAGTTCTTAAAGCAGAATGGATAATTGCCAGAATGTTTTAAGCCATCAAAGTTATATAAAGATGTTATGTAACATGTCAAGTTGATGGCACAAGAAAAAAAAAAAAAAAAAAAAAACGTTTTTAGCCCAGTCTGACAAGACCTTTTTTATTTTAACCTTGTCAGTCATTACCAACAAATCAGCCCTCAACTGTTTTATAGGCATACAACTTTGTTTATTTGTGTATTTAGTCCAGTCATTTTACAAGTGAACGTTATGCTCCAATTACTAATGGGATTATGTGGTCAATGAAATCCAGCTGCTTTTAAATGAGATGACATTCATACATGTAACGTTGTACAATGTATTTTGTTATGTAAAATTGCTTCTTGTACATGTGATAGCTGTGTGTAATGTTATTTTAGAATCATTTGTATATGAAATTAGCTTTTATTTTTGTATCTTCAGCTTTCATTTTAATGTTTTAGTAAGTTTTAGTAATGTTATTTATTTTTTACATTTGTTTTTGTTTAGCTTTAATTTATTTAGTATTTCAATTTTAGTTTTATTACTTTAAATACTTAAACTTATTTTTTTTCACTGAGTTGCCAAGGCAATATTTGTCATTTCTTTTCGTTTTTTTTAAGTTTAAGTTTCTCATCTAATATTTTATTTTATTTCAGGTTTATTTCAATTAACAGGAACGATGTTTTGATAGTTTTAGTTAACAATAACATCACGGGCTTAAAGTGCATATTATTTTATCCATACTCTGTCTGGCTTATGTAATATAAAAAAGCACTGCATATTGATTTTTAAATTCATTTTATTTTTATCATGGAGTTATATATTTTTGAAATCCCCTTTCAAAATATATAGTCAAATATCTTGACTGGGCTTCCAGCCTGATCAGTGTCCGAAATGCTTTCGATATTTATAGACCAAAATCTGCGGCTGTCCCATTTGAGTATCCACTGTGGTTAACTCGCATGTTATCATATTTACTTATTATTAGTAATATGTCACAGGTGAAGCCTATCAATCATTGATCATCTGAGACATGTCAGAATTTATTTTAATCACCAAGACATTTGTTGTGGTGTTTTTCGGTGAAACATTTCCTCAGCCATTGTGATTTATACCGCTCTGTGTAAGTCAAACGGAGTCCTTAAATTCTTGGCCGGAGAGACGCGTGTGAGAGTTAAATTTCAAGGAGCATAAACCCTGAAGTCTGTAAATGTCCTCGACTGTAATGTTCCCTGGTTTTAGTTGCCTCAGCGCTGCGCCCACACTCCCTGTTCTATTCATGGACATCAGTATCGGACGTCTGCTGTATCGGACCGAATTCGATGGGTGTTCAGTTATGCACGTCCTGATTTTTAGCTGAGTTGCACGTATTTCTGGAACAACATTCTTGTCCGAAAATGTAATCCCAACCATATCTCTACCCCTGACTTATCCCTAAAAGTGAGAGGGAAATGATATGTGAATAATACTCTTGTAGAAGCACCTAACCCTGGTTGGAAGCCTAAATTTGACATAAACTGTAAACTTGAATCTCAAGTCTGATTGGTTGATGTTGAAAAAGATGTTGATCCAGGAACATGTTACAAATCAGGTTCTGCATTCAAGCATCACTTGCTCACATTCCGGTTCTCCTTATAGGGTATATTAGGGAATGAGGAGACATTGGTAACTCCTGACAGATCACTGCTTTTTGTCTCTTTCTCTGATGGCACAATACCCCTATTTTGACCATTTTTGACAACCTGAAAGAGGTTGACAGTGCCAACATTCTTGAATGACTGCAAGAATAACCTGTGTACATCAATGACATCACAGAATACTAGTTTCCAAGTTTCCTTTCATGCAGCTCACTCTCTATATACTATTCTAGCTCTCTAAATTTGGTTGCGAGTCTTGAAAAGTTACATCAGGTTTAGAATGAGATTTTATGTCTTTTTTAATGTTTATAGCACTCCAAACTTGACTGATTTTATTCTACCTCTTTCAGTTTTTCTCTCAGTGGAGCTGAACCTGGCTTCACTGGAAACCAGCCACTCATTTCCAGGAAGTCGTATTCACTCTTATTCATTGTGTCCCCGAAAGTCTCATAAGCCTAGAATAGAGCTGGCTGAAGACAAATATATAATTATTTGTAACTAGAATATGTTTTATACCAAATGTCTGGATTTTATTTTTCTATTTTGCCAAGCCAACATTCTCTTTTCCACTTTTTATATCAAGTAATTTTACTAAATATAAGATCGTAATGGCATATAATAACTTGCTAAATAGCTGCTTAAACAAACAGACAACAAAATGGTTATTTTGTCCTTGCTAACTTGAAGAAAATTTGTTAATTGTCAAGTTTGTGAAAATGACTTCTACCTCAACATTTGTTTACAATATTACAATTTTTGAGGAGTTTGATTGTATTTCACTCATTTAAATAATTTCTTGTCATTATCTTGAAGATTGGAGAATTATTTTTCTACACTTTCTGCAAATGTAAAATCATGGTAGTAGTTGACCAATAGATGGCAGCTGAGGTCATTCACTTTCATTACTAGTGTAGTTTTGTTGTTGTAACTGAATCTAATGAGAGGTCACTGGAGGTCAGTGAACTACTTCACTGTCCACAGGAAGTATTTCAGGGTCAATCTCAGCTATACAGCTGACCTCAATGACCAACACACACACACACACTCAACACACGCTCTAGGCTATTTCTGTGACTTTAATGCCAATTTTAGTGGTTGCTATAACTCCAGATCCTATATTGGTCCAGCAAATTTTGTTGTCAGGTTTATGTCTTCTATGAGGGCAGCTGCAAAGCCACAGTTTTGGATACAGTACTAATGGGCCCATTGTTACATACCAAATCAATTTTAACCCGATTACATTTTACGTTCAGCCAATGGCATATTTTAAGAGCACCGTCTGTAAACTTAAATGCACAACAAGCACATCTATATATTTATATACATTACTGTTAAAGATTAATGTTTTAGAAAGAAGTCTCTCACCAATGCTCACCAGTGTTCCATTTCTTTGAATAAATACAGTAATAACAATAATAATTTGAAATGTATTATTAGAATTCAGAATATATTAATTTTTTTTTTTTAAAACAATGTATTTCAACATGTATTTTGTTGAAAACTGTTGTGCTGCTTAATATATTTGTGAATGAAGTTTAAAAGAACAGCATTTATTTGAAATAGAAATCTTTTGCAACATTATAAATTACATTTTTGATCGGTTTAATGTATCCTTGCTGAAAAGAAATATTAATTTCATTGTTTCCAAACTTTTGAATGGCAATGTAGTATTTCATATTAGGTTAACCTTGTAGTTTTTTCAGCTGAAATCATAGAGTGCTCTTCATGCTAATGACAAGTGTAATTCAGCCATCAAACAGAAGTGGTAATACACATCAGATCTGAACAGTAATGAGAGCTTTCAACCACAGACGAGATCGGTTTATCCCACCTTAAGACCAGATGTCAAAACTCTCCACTTCTGACCATTTGAGCAGAACACGGACCATATTTTAAGAGTATGATTACAGAGAACAAGTGTGGCATCTGGTTTAACAATGAAGTTGTATAGCTACTAAAGGTTTTTAGCTGCACAGATTCACTTTTCAGCCAATTCAGTTTACTGATCTAACTTATCCTGCTTGCTTCACTCACTCAGAACATCCACTCTCACCTTCCTGTAATTTAATGCTAGTTAAGCCACGGATAATCTTTAGGCTTGGCGTGAGAAAGCAGACACATCCCATTGGCTGTGTAAAGTACATCTTCACTCTTCAGTTATTGACTAACTGCGCTCATTAACAGACTTGTAACATCTACCTGCTGATTAGCAAGCTGCTTTGTGAATCCTGTGGCGGAAACAGAACTCTAATGAGCAAGCAAGAACATTGAAGCAATAGCTCCAGGCCGCTATTTCCAGGCCAGACACTGCATGCCGTTTAGTCCCTGTCGCCTGACAATTACCAGTGTTCATGAGAATCCTGGAGAGAGTTCTCTCTGAACTATCTGTGTAAATGTATAAAAAGAGGGGCCACTGGAAAAAGTGGAAAGCCTTGAAGTTTCAAAACACTGAGTTCAGGGCCCAGATGTGTAATGCAGTATGTCTCAAAGTACTGTAGAACATCTGTTTAAAAAGTGATAAATAAGTTTGTGGAGAATAGCTTGTGATTTTTTTGTAATTTTTCGACATTTAGAAGTGTATTGTAAACCCTTCTTTAAGGAATAGTAATCAATTACTCTTTATAACCCATTTCACTTTCTCTCTTCCGTGGAAACCAAGAGGTGACGTTTTGATGAATAGTCGGTATATTCTACTATTGTTCAAAATTGTTTTTTAAAAGAAGTCTCTTATGCTCACCAAGGCTGTATTTATTTGACCAAACAGTAAAACAGCTTAGTTAAATATTATCACAATTTAAAAAGAGCAGTTTTATATTTGAATACATGTTGAAATGTAATTTAATCCTGTAATTGCAACACTGAATTTTCAGCATCATTACTCCAGTCTTCAGTGTCACATGATCCTTCAGAAATCATTCTAATATGCTGATTTGGTGCATTTCTCGTTAAAATCTAAAACAATTGTGCTGCTTAATATTTTTAAAAACCATAATTCGTTTTTTCAGGGTTCTTTTGATTGATAGAATTTTCAAAAGAACAGCATGCATTTGAAATCTATATAATATGTAAGATAAATATTAATAATAATAATAATAATAAATTAAATCATACTGCGTCAGGATTTTGAAGGGTAGTGTAAATAAGTATGTCAAACTTGACAAAACAGCACTATAAGTTTCATACGTCCATATGACTCATGCACAATATTTATGAACATATTTTTTTGTTGTTGCCTTTTTTCAAATTTTTTGAACTGATCCTCTACTCACTGAATCAACAAACAGCTTACCGAAGAGGAATAATTAATTAAATTTGTATGATATGCATTTAGATATCTTGGAATATAATGCACTAATTGTATGGACTGCATTTATGATATTTATTAGTTTTTTCACATCGTTTTTGAAGTTCAAAAGCTTCAGTCCCCATTCAGTGCACTTGCACAGAAAAAAATTGACCAAGACAGAATTTCAACTTTTGTTACAATTGAAAGAGAACCTCTCAACCCATGTCTATAAACACTTTTTCTTCTCTGTTTACATTAGGAATTTACCTGTTTGACATGACCTACATTGACTCCGCCTACCCCGCTTCGGACAGCATCATCGAGACTGAGCAAAGAACCAATCAGATGAACAATCTACTACGCATTATCTCCGACCTACAGGTGTCCTGTAACTATGGTACGTAGCTTTCAAAAAAACATATTCATTTTCATATTACTTTATTATTTATGTAAGTACCATTTAGTTGTTATATTTCATCTTCCTTTTTAATATTTTTTTTCATAATGTTAAGGTGTTATTAAAGAGAGTTCAATCATGACAACTCTCTGAATAGTTTTAGCATGTTATTGAATATGGCAATGTTAATGCTGTTGCTGCTCCAGAGCGAGTTTGGACTTGCTACTGCTAATAGATACACAGACAAACTGCTGTGAGCATGTAAGCTATGCTGCTGCTACATAAACAGACATACAAATATCCTGTAGCAGGTGGAGCTGGGGGAGGTGGAGGGTTTCAAAGGAAAAAGCAATCTCATTGACTGCAGGATCAGCAGAGGCAGATGTCATTTAAAGGACGTATCAGTCTATATACTGTAGAGTTTCATGATTGAACAAGATGTAAAGGAAATATAAAAATGTTTTTAATAGAGATAAAACAGGAAAGCCAAAAAGGATAAACCTGTGTCTAAATCTGTGTGCTGATGGGAGGGAATTTACATTTTGTCTTCAAATTTCTTCACACCACAGATCATTTGCTCATGTTACCACACGTGCAGAAGTATTTGATGTCTGTGCGCTACATCGAGGAGCTTCAGAAGTTTGTGGAGGATGACAATTACACGTAAGTTTCCTAAACACATTGTAATGCTAAGTAGCTTTTATTTAACCGAATTGATTGTTTTGGGTGATTTTTGCTTTGCGTTCTACCCTGCAATTTATTGAATTTCATAAATGTTTATGCAAGCTTTCACTTTAAACTAGCCACATGTGTAAGACCCCCGTAAATCAAGACCCCTCCCTTGTTTTAACACTTAATTTTGCCCAGCTGTCTATAGTATTTATTAAAACATGTGCTGTCTGTGGACATTATGTCTTCTTGGTTTGGCTGCATGGCCCAAAGGCCGACCAAACACCTAATTTCCCGGCCACAGCTGCACCAGCTTGGCATGACTTTATGCTACAATATAATCCCTATTTCCTTTACCTCAGGCTGCGTAAACATGTGAAGCCCATAATGTATTTTCCTAATACAGTCTTATATAATATGGTTTTCTGAAAACATTGTGCCATACACATGTAGTGAGGTATGACAAAATAAATGTTGTGAAAACAGAATTGTAAAAGTATCATTTTAGAAATGCTTCAATGTTACATGCTACACATGTTATGCATTATGCATACATGTGGCTTTCTGCCTCCACAAAGACAAGCATAGCACTGATGTTTTCATCGTCATTAAATGAGTTTTCCCCGTTTCCTCCGGTAGTTCTCTTCGGACCTACTGTGTGGTCCTGTCTGTCTGTCTCCCACAAAGGGCAGGTGGTTTTATTGCGGTCCAATTTCTTGCCGTCTAGACACTTATAAACGCAACATCGGGAATTGCAAAAATCTGGATGCCCATATTTCCACTCTTTCCATATGGATGTGTCAAAGTTACTTTCCAGTAGGTGTTGATTGTTGGCTCTTTCAAGTGGTTTTGTCAAAGTTATCTGTTATATATAATATTTTATAGTATAATTTAGTAATATTATGATTTTATAATTTACTTTTATAAAATTCAAATAAAAACTATGCCATATTTACTCATTTATTTTTCCTAAAATTCATAAAATTAAAAAAAAAAAATGCCAACAGGGTTAAACCTAAACCTAAATTAAAGTGCTAGTTTTCGTGTCGGGTGTTGCTTTGTAATTATTGACATTTTATGTTTCCCAAAAATAAAATGTATATAGATTGTACAATAACTTGGGTTGAATGGTTTAGCTTGACAATACATTCGATTTGTAAAAATTTGTTGCACTACTTCTCAGGTGTCACAAAAGATAAACTATTTTTTTTTTAAATACTTTGATAGAGTCGAGAAGGTTATGAGCTCTCAAATGTGAAAGGCCAAAATCACCAGTTTAAGGGGGAATACAGATATCTTAACTACTTTTCATGTTTTTCACATTGATTTTTATTTTAGACGATCGTCCTAATATAATATTTAGCATATCTAATAGTAAATAAAATGGGATTTTTTTTAATGGGACAGAAAGAAGTGTACCATATTTGTGACAAATGCAATATGTTTTATTCTAATATGATTTATGCAAACAGATTAAAGTCCAGACATCTGTATAATACTGGGATATATATCAAGATCTTCTTGAGTTGTTTCCTTCTAGAAAAGAAGGATTATTTTGCCTTCGTGCAATTTACCTCACTAAGCCCCATTCTGACTGAGGATAGTAATGAGTTAAAGCTGTTGGTCTGGTAAAGTTTTCAAACACAACTCCATGAGAAAATGAAGAAAGACACCTTTTTGGCACAGTGACATCATTCGCACGTATTTTCCATGCTTCGTTAAAAAAATTATTTGCCTGACTGGCTTCAGTATCAGATGGAACTTCTCAAGTGAAACTAGGCCATGCAGACACAAGTGTTTACATAGAGACTGTACCATGATGAAGAGAAAGACATGAAGTCATGAAGATGTAATACCAAGAGGAGATTATTTCTGGTGTAAATAAAGATGTTTTAAATTATTTGTCTTGAATCTTTATCTGGTTCTTGAATTTGAGCTGTTTTAAAGAAGTGTGTCTGGTTAAAAGATCATTTAAATAATGCATTGTACAAAAGACAACTCAAGTGCCTATTTATGAAAGTTTATTCATTGTACCATATTATTAAGTGCTTATATTTAGGCATTCAGACAGTCACTGGACTCTTTGTGAAGTTGTCTCAAGCACTTTGAATCCTCTGACAACACCAAAGGAGGCAGGGCCGTCAGAGGAGAATGGGTTTGGTGGAATAGATGGGACTAATAGTTGTGTTTGTGGGGAATGACATCATTGCCTGGCAGTCTGTGGGGTTGGAAAACCTCAGCGATCCAGGGTCACAGTCTTAAAATCATTAGCCTACACAGCATGTCCTGCCATCTGGCACTGCTGTTACAGCAAGCTCTATGGAGCCGGGCTACAATAAACAGGTCATTTGCAGGAATTTGTGTCATCTGTGCCTAAAAAGTGTTGGATTTTTTTAATCATTCTTTTTTTTAAACACTCATGAACTTTGAAGGATTTTTTTTTCATTTCAGACCCAAATGGCTGGGCTAGCGGTACACATTTTCTGTTATATTTGAAAATATTTTGGGGAATGTTATGGGGTGAAGCTTTGTCCAAAAAGGACAAAAACAGCAAATACTGCTGTTAACTGGAGGGATTATATTTTATTGACTATAACACTATCACCACCTTTTGTACAGGCTATCACTGAAGATTGAACCTGGGAACAGCTCACCTCGTCTGGTATCCTCCAAAGAAGACCTTGGAGGTAAATTCTTTATGCCTTCATGCTTTCATTTTACTTTTCTCAAATACGCCTCCTGGAAGTGGTTAACTCCAGTCTTTTTTTTTTTTTCTGAGTTATGATTACCAGTCGAAAAATGGAGAATCATCAGTAATTTGGCTGAAGCATGTCAGCTGTACCTGACTGGAGAGGTGCTGGTATTCTGCACTTTGTCTGGAAATCATTGTTGGTTAGAGGGATTCTGCAGATGTGTGTTTTGGAGGTACAATAAAAGAGTGAGACCCATGTAACCTAGCTTTCTCAAGGTGCTGTAGATCAGCCCCACAGACGCTTGTTTAAAAAGGGCGACTTTTCTTCAATTCTTCCATGAGCTTATTCTTCTCGGTTTGGCAGATAAAAACCACCTGCTATCTGTAGAGTGGCTCTGAAGGAGATGTCTTTCTGGATCATGGTGGTCTTTGGTAACTTTCAAATAGACCTTTGTAGGTTAAAGTTAAATCTTGACTTAAAATGCATAAGCTTAAGCCCTTTTCTCTTTTTAGTCTGGCAACTGTCAAGTTTAAAAGCCGTGGTGGTATCAGAGTCTTCCCTTTGCCTGGGAAAGATTTTTTATTTCTTTTAAAACATTATTTCTTTATTACACTAACTTAGTTAGTTTTTGTAGTAAATAAAAAATAAATAAATATATATATATATATATATATATATATATATATATATATATATATATATTAAAAAATAGCCCACTGATGCCCCAGTTCACGCTATCAGGAATGATGCTATGATGTTTATCATACATTGTGCAAGTATAGTTTTCATGCACTTAATCACACAAATTTGAATCATGGATGAACTCTGGAGCAGTACAGAGTAGAAATAGGTTTTCAAAGACTGTTTGGTCCTTTTACGTCAAGACAAGGAACTGAATTTAGTGTTTGAATGAGATAATGGTGTATGTCAGTTCCTCTCAAGAGAGGCTGAGCATTTAGGATGTTTCCTTTTTCTGTATCAGATATTTCAGATTCAAATTACATTGAGCATTTTATGGTTGTAACAGCTGTAGCAGAACTGGACAAACTCATGGAGACATCTAGAGATTGGATATGGAAAGAATATGTTTTTCTTTTATTATTATTCTTACAATTTTGTATGTTTTGTCTCAAGTTGTATGATGACATCATTGGTTTTTGAAAGTCAAGGTAGGGATGTCAAGATTTATTCTACATAAACTCCTCAATCACTTGTTTGACGTTTTTGTTACAGTATATGGATTGAAAATGTTTCTAAAACTAAGCATGCAATATAAGGGGAAATGTTTCCAAGTAGCATCTTATACTAAAATGCATTATTTGAGATTTTTTTATTTTATTTAATTTTATGTTATTGATTAAAGTTAGTTTATTTTAGTAATTCAACACTATACATTGTGTATACTGAAATCATGTCAAATGGAATACAATAGCATCAGATGATTATTTATAATTACATTCATGCATTTTGAGTACATATCTCACATAATTTAATTGAGGCATAATGTACGGTCAGCCGGTCATTATCACAAAATAGCCCCTGACTGGGTAATCGGGACCCCAACCCAATAAACTGAATGCATTAGATACTAAAAATGCTAATATTTAAAAAAAAAAATTAATTGAGATTAGATTTAATCTGATTATTAGATCACTTTATTTAATTTCACATTCATTTGAATAACTAATGTCATATTGAATAAAACATTATTTTATCACTGACCATTGCATTCTTTCTGTTGAATGTGTAAATATCCTTCTCTACATTTCAGAGGATTCCTGCTGGTATTATTATCCATTGCCACCTCTGAAGTCTCTGTTGCTAAACCAAATGTTTTCCTGCCCTAGATATCTAGTGTTTGAAAGGCCTCTTATGATGTAATCTCTACTGGCATCACTTAGCTAGTCGTTTCCGATTGTTAGTTTGAAAGAAAGCCTGTTTTCATTTGCGTAAGGTCTCTTCTCACCCATTATAAGACCTATTAACCTACTATAAAAGACAGTAGGGAATGCCATGATTAACACAATACTCCTAATACTCCAAAAACCATTTACAACATTTCCACACATCCCCCTCTGGTTTGATTTTACTGTGGAAAAAGGCCTATAAACAAGACTGCAGGGAACATTTTCACTGGCTGTCCACTTATTTTAGCTACTTTAGAGTGGCATTCTTGTTTAC
The DNA here is from genome assembly GCA_037194245.1 of Opsariichthys bidens. Lineage (NCBI taxonomy): Eukaryota > Metazoa > Chordata > Actinopteri > Cypriniformes > Xenocyprididae > Opsariichthys > Opsariichthys bidens. The sequence continues at coordinate 6,424,527 of CM074288.1, forward strand.
CAGGTTGGTAAAGCTGTGGCTGGTTTGAGAAACTGAGCCATCCTCTTTGACATGATGCCTAATTTGCTGCAGTGAAACTATGGGACTGTTTTCAAATGGTTTAATCCTGTTAGCTTTCTGAGAGCCAGAGCTTTTCTAATCATCCATATGTTGCTTTAATAGGTGCCTAGTAAGCATTTTATGGTTTTTTGTTTTGAACAGACCAGGAAAGGGCTTTAAAAATGTAGTATACGGAGGAAAAACTGTCCCCACAAGGATAGTCTCGCTTAGACTTTCTGCCAGACTTTCAGACAGAAAGGTCTGGACTCTATTGCAGCTTCCATGTGCCAAGGACGGCGCAACACAACATTTGATTGACATGTAATGCAACCAATCTCAGTTAATTGTGTTCCACATCATGATTAGTGGCATGAAAATGTATCTACAATAACAGACCAGCGTGCATCTAATAGATTATTCGTTCAAGAATGTTATGCAAGCTTACTGCAACAATGGAGCCACAAACTTCACATGCTTTTGAAAATCCACCATTTGATCCTGATAAGCGCTAATTGTCACAGTTGTAAACACAAAGGCTTTCTTCTTACGCAAGGGGCTTTGGCGTCACGGCATTTGTTTCCAGGTGGACCGTTAAATAAAGTGACCCAACACACATCTCCCAGGCATCCTGTAGAATTCAACCAATCAGGTGGCGACTTCGAAAATTCTCAAGTGTTTCCAGTTAAGTGTGCCATATGCATCAGACATTTAGCCAACGGTCCGTAGGCGTGAAGTCTGAGGCTGTGACACCGGGAATCTTTGATCTTGTGAATAGTTTTCTGTGATGGCTAGGTTTAGGGCTAGGGTTAGGGTCCTGGGAATATACTATACAATTTGTATCGTATAAAAACATTATGTCTATGGAAAGACCCCTTAAAATATGAAAACCCAACTTATTTGTGTGTATGTGTTTGTGTGTGTGTGTGCGTGCGTGCGTGCATGTGTGTTTGTGCGTATGTGTGTACAGGACCCTCAGAAGTGTCCATGTCAGTGAGGTATAACCGACGGCCGACCTGTCCTGATACATCAGTGGTTGCCCACCTCCCAACGCCACCCCCTGCTCGACACAGAAAGAGCCACAGTCTGGGGAATAAGTAAGTGTCACAGTACATTATGAGACAAGTTCACCAATCACAACACAAGAGAGTAAAATTGAAAGTATTTAAATATATTTGTAATTACACATTTGTATTGTTAAAGTTGCATTCCAGTTTTTTTAATTGTTAACTTTAAATGTAATATTAAAAACACTTAAAATTATAATCATGTACTTTGCATATGTTTTGGTACATTAGTCAAGTGTACTTCTTTAAAGAATGACAAAAGAGCACAACAATGATTTAAAAGTACTTTAAAGTAAAACTTAATTTGACAATTTTATAAAGTGCACTGTTTAAACGTGTACTTAAGAAACAATGAAAGGGTACTCCATTTATGTCATTAGTATTAGGCCAATATTATCTGCAAGTACACATTCAATGCAACAAAGCGCACATTTTTACAAGGGAACACATTTCTTAATCTGACTGCCTCTCTGTGTTTCGCTTCACTCGTCTCGTCACAGTATGATGTGCCAGTTTGGTGTAGTGGAGAGTAAAAGTGTGACATTCCCTGCAAAAGAAAAGGCTCGACACCTACTGGATGACAGCTTCTTAGAGTCTCACAGTCCTGTCAGAAACCACACGCATGATTCAGTATTTACCAACGGCATCTCACTGGGTACTACAGTTTATTCCTATTGTACACACTCTAAGACTTTGTCCCACTATCACAGAATTAGTGCAAGGATTTCTGTCCTAATTTGAGAGTGTTCCACAATAACCACAATTAAATATTACTGTTGAGTTGGAATTGTGTTTTTTCTTTGATTTTTCACCACTAGATGGCAGTAGAGTTCAAGATTTTGTGCAGTGTTTTATTGCCTTTTGCAAACTCAACATTCATTTATTTTTATACCTGTCATCTTCATGGTGGAATTTTTCTGGACCACCTTTCATTCATTTATTTTAATAAAAAAAATTTTAAAAAAAAGATAATAATTGACCTGAATCTTTTCTTTATCCCTCTACAGGCAGTAGAGAGAGCTCTTTTAGTGATGAATTATCAAATACTGTTGAGAGGTAAGGCAAATTACACATTATTATTATGCATTATTGTTTTTCTGTTTTGTTTCTTTTTGGTATTTTGTCCTTTTTATTTCTTAAAGTACACCACATTTGCACATAGAACGTCAGCTATCAATATGTTTGTTATTTATCCATGACTATTTTCTTTATTCAAATGAAAACCACATCCCTCCTCCTGATCAATTTCAGAGGCCGTATGTACGCAACACTTGGTCCAAACTGGCGAGTCCCAATCTGTAACTCTCCTAGAAGCAGAAGTTATATTTATAGGTAGGAAACCTAATAGCTATTAATTGTGTATCCATAAAGCACATAACACAAGTTCATGCTATTGTCTTTTTTAAAAAGAAGTCTTTCTTGTGTACAACTACCTTTGTTTTCCAATAGGTTTACATATCCTCATCACATACTTCAGTTGTTCTGCTGTGGCACGTGCTTATCTTTATGTTTGATCGTAACATGAGAAATATGATTCTCTTACTTCCTCATCAGCACCCCAGGGTCCGTATCCAGCTATGAATGCCGTTCTCTGAGCAGCATAACCATTGAAGGGCCCCTGCGGAGAAAGACACTGATGAAGGAGGGTAAAAAACCAACTGTAAGTGTGGAGTCAAATTTATCTGTAAAACGTTAAAAATGTGTTTTTATCCCATATACCAGTTATGACCAGTAAGTTAACTTGGTTGAAACCTGTGTGTGTCTGTGTGCAGACATCACATGTCTCCCGGAAGTTTCGGGAGTCTCCCGCATATTGATAGCGGCTCCCTGATGCCCGTAAATTAGTTAAAATCTCCCGGAATCTAGAGTGAGCGAGCAAGAGCGCGCGTGCGAGACAGAGACTGTGTTTCAAACCGTCTAGCGCGTGCACGGCAGAGAGGGAGAGGGAGCGAGAGACCTTGCGTGTGTGTGCTAGTGTGCTAGTGTGCTTGTGTGCGAAGCGCATCTAAGACAGTAGGGTAAGTTTAGGGGGATAGAATGTACAGTTTGTACAGTATAAAAACCATTAGGCCTATGGAATGTCTTTACTAAGATAGCAAAACAAACCTGTGTGTGGGTGTGTGGATAAGGCATTGCCCAAATCCCTTTATTTATTTTTTTTAATAAATATTTCTTGAGCACCAAATCAGCATATCAGAATGATTTCTGAAGGATCATGTGACACTGAAGATTGGAGTAATGGCTGCTGAAAATTCAGCTTTGCCATTAAAGGAATAAACTTCAATTTAAATACATTGATATAGAACAGTAATTGTAAAATTTGAAATTTTTTATAATATTAATGTTTTTACTGTATGCAAAAAAAGTACTGTATGCAGCTGAGGTGACTAATATATACTTGGCTCAGGTACTTGGTCGCCCCTTACATGCTATTAAATTCATTATAAACTGCAGAATCCAGGTTTCTAGAGTGTAAATGCTTGAACTAAATATGTAATCAGTCATGTACAATTTTTAGTACTGCTGCCCGTTTTGGTTCTCCATTTTTGGAAGTCTAAGTTTCAATGGGACTGCCTTGGATATTAGTAAATTAATTGATATACTCTCAATAAATAGTCATGTCTGGTAGAGTTATTAAAGAAGAGCACTTAACCTGTCTCTTAAGTTAATTTGCACTCTTGTTTTCTTTGTCAGCTCTCATCCTGGAAGCGCTACTGGATTGTCCTATCCGGCTCCATTCTCATCTATTTTGGCTCTAAAGCTCTAAGAGCAAATGAGCGAAGACATGTAAGTGATGAATTATTCCCTCAATTCAGTGAGAATACAAAGAGCTTTATTTGTGAGGTGGCATCTAAGTCATTTTATAACAAGGCTGTAAAGCTAGATACCAACGGGTGATCCGCGCATTGGTATCCTTCATACGGTGTAGCCACTGGAGGGGTGCGTGGTCCGAACAGAGAGTGAATTCCTGTCCCAGGAGGTAATAACGGAGGGTGAGGACAGCCTAATTTTTCAATGGAACTGTATCTGGTCTCTCTATTTGAGAGTTTTCGACTCAGATACAGCACCGGCCGTTCCTCTCCTCCGATCACCAGGGACAGGACCGCACCCAGCCCCCCTTCTAATGCATCAGTCTGCAACACAAAGGGTAGATCAAAATTATGAGCGTGTAAAAGCGGTCTGCCGCATAGGGCAGCCTTTACCTTGGTTAGAGCCTATTGGCAAAGCTCCATCCACTGGACCGGATCTGGGGCTTCCTTTTTGTGGAAACCCAGATACCATACTTCCACACGCCTAATTGCACACTTCCATGGGTTCGCCGCAAGTCCAGCCACCCTCAGCGATCTCAGAACAGCACGTACTAGTTACATATGCCACTGCGAATCATAGCTGTATTTGATAATGTCATCAAGATAGGCAGCAGCGTATGCACTATGGGGCCAGAGAATTTTGTCCATGAGACACTGGAAGGTCCACTGGAGGAGCCCTGAGTAGCCCGAACGGAAGAGTAACAAATTGGTTTTCTTTAGATAGTGGCGATAAGGGGATTTGCCAATATCCTTTTGTTAAATCCAGTGTCGAATAAAAACGAGCCAAACCTAACCGATCAAGCAGCTTGTCAACTCGGGGTACTGAAAAAGCATCTAATTGGCTAAATTGGTGAGCTTCCGTGGCGAGAGGTGATCTCCCCCTGGTACCAGTGCTAGCGGATTGGTTTTAACAGCTGCTTCTTTTAACAGCTGCATCCTCCTCTGCTGAAACCGCCGCGGCTAACTCAACCAACGTCACCTCATTCCAGTGTTTTAACAGATTGAGATGATAAATTTTACTTGAATTACCACTATCCGTTCGTTTGACCTCATAATCGAGATCCCCAACTCGCCGTGTGACCACAAACGGTCCTTGCCACTTCGCGAGTAATTTGGAACTGGATGTTGGAAGTAATACAAGCACTTTCTCTCCCGGTGTAAATTGACGCTCTTGCACACCCCTGTCATACAGCCGCCATTGTTTGTCTTGAGCCTGGAGCAAATTTTCCATGGAGGCCCGCCCCAGTGTGTGGAGTTTTGCTCGAAGGTCCATGACACCCTGAATTTCCCTACGGCTGTTCGAAGGCCCCTCCTGCCAATCCTCTCTGATGACGTCAAGGACCCCACGGGGCTAATGTCAAGCTCAAGAAGCTCAAATGGGGAAAACCCAGTGGAGGCTTGTGGAACCTCCTGAACCGCGAACAACAGGGAGTCAAGCCATTTATCCCAATTTTTGGCGTCTTCCTTTAAGAACCATGGATTTCAATGTGCCATTAAATCATTCCACCAAGCCATGTGTTTGTTGATGATAGATGCTGGTGCAAATCGATTTAATGCCCAAAAGTTCGTAAGTTAACATACGTGACATAAACGCCAAATCTCTTTAGTGATTCTCACTAGGCAGATGATGTGAAACAGGGCATCCACCACACTCTTTGCCGAAATGGTGCGTAACAGCACTGCTTCAGGATATCGAGCTGCATAGTCCACTAAAACTAATGCAAAGCGATGTCCCTGTGCTGAACATTCTAATGGCCCAATTCATTTGAAGGGAACTCTACTAATAGCAATGAGGACAACAGTGCTTTTGAAACGGCTGGAGGATTAACCAACTGACATCCTCGGCATGCCGCACACGTGGGCAGACATTTTCGTGAATGCCTGGCCAAATAAATCAGGCCATGAGTTGTTCACGTGTCTTTGCTTCCCCTAAGTGGCCTATCATAGGATTACAATGAGCCGCTTGGAAAAGCATTTCCCTTCAGCTTTTTGACACCACTAACTGGGTTCTTTTGTCTAGGCATCTTGGGCCAACCGATACAACCGATCTTTTACAATAGAAAAATAGGGATTGGAGAGCAGCTGATCAGGCTGAAGTAGCTGTCCGTCGATGGTGCGGACCCTGTCAAAGGCATTTTTCAGTGTCTCATCACGAGACTGCTCTAGAGGAAAGTCATCCAACTCAGGTGGCATTAGTTCCGCCCTTGTTCTTGTTTCCTCTGAGACAGGCAGTGAGGGCCCCGTAACAGCATCCCCAGTCTGAGCCAGCGCCTCTGTCTCTTGCCCTGTTCCCCGCCTCCATCATCATCTGTCCTGTAAATGACCCAGGTCCCTGCATCTCTAGCAGGCCGGCTCAGGCCGGATTGCCAAGAGATTGATGGGAGAGAGGAGAAAAGTGAAGGAGATGGAGCAGCAGCTCACATGTTCTCTGCCATGCCTCCTCGTATCACCAGCTTAGGCGCCTGGAACGAATTTCACCGCTGAGGGGCAGGTTGCTGGGAGCAAGGATAGGATGAGAGGGGGGAGGGAGGGGAAAAGGGGTGAGAGAGAGAGAGAGATTAGGGAGGGGTTTGCCGACCCCAGGGCACGCCACAAGATCATCCTCAGCCAGCTGGATGGCCTGTGCCAGTGACATCGGGGTGTGGTGGCATTTGACCCACTCTGCCATTCTTTGAGGAAGCCGAGCAGCATATTGTTCCAAAACCACCAGGTCAATCACCTCCTCAACGTCACGTGTCTCGGCCATCAGCCACTTGCAGCAAGCGTCTCGGAGCGGTTGAGCCATCATGAAATGTCGGCCGCTGTCACCTAAGTCCACTGACCTTTGGCACATTGGCACTTGACCTACTTCCCACCACTTGTCTCAGAACCCGGTCTCCCGATGCAAAGCTCGCTAAACCACGCCCCCCTCGCCACACCATTATTTAGACTTTACATTGTCAAATAATATATATGTAGCCTATTATTTTGACCAATTTAATTATTTTAGCCAAACTAATTTAATTAATTTGGGGAGGGACTGTTTGAACCGACCAATGGCAGACGGGAAAGTTTTAAAATAGTCATTATTGTATTCGCATTTGGAAAACAGTTCGGTGTTATATCGGTGTTATGATTAATTCAAGTTATCATATTCAAACTTAAATAGAGTGGTGCAGGTATGATGTCAGAACTTGGAAGACTAATTCACCACTGGTTCCTTCAATATTTTCCTTTGGGATTTTATAAAGGAGTTTTTGGATTTATGTGTAAAATAACGTGATAACTGTGGTAAACATAACTTGACGATACATTGATGTTCTCTAAAGTAAACAGTCACCCATAGTGAAATTGTGGATTTTGAAGATATGTTCATTTTATAAAACGTACATTTTTAAAAAAGTAACTAGAGAAGACTAGGGGTGTGAATGTGTGCAGTGTACGTTGTTAAACACACCATCAGAGTATCGTCAAGTTATGTTTACCACAGGCTTTATTTTACTCAAAAATTGAAAAACAATAATTAAGATTACATTTAAATTAATTTCTTAGTTTATCCTTTTTGTAATTGTGGCTTTTTATCTTAAGTATAAATCCAGGCCATGTAAAAAGATCACACTGACAGGTTGGATTGTGGTGCTGCCAGAAAACCCTGAACATCCAAATATTTTCCAGCTCACTGATCCTGAAAGAGGTACTGTTATTCCTCTAGCCATAAATAAACATTTAATACTTGTGACTCAAAATTCTTCATTTTTTTTTTATTCATTCGGTTCATACTACGTACAAATGTTTGTTGAAATGGGGTTAAGTGCTTTTGTACTTTTCCATGAAGTTCTATCAATGTTTAGATCTGATCATTTTGAAGGCCATAAAAATGATTTAAAGAGATAGTTCTATCCCTTTAAACATTGTTCATTTGAATTTCATATCCATTCTTTCATTGTTCATTTAAACATTCTTCATGGCAAAACATTAGTTTAAGTGAGTTTAAATCAAAGCAGTGTGTTTGTGTATTGGTAGCCTTTGTAGCCTCCTTAGGGTAGAATAGTTTGTCTCCTCTTCCATTTATTTGGAGGGCTGTTTTTGCAAAGAGATGAGCACTTTGAATTCAGATAGATCAAATGTGTAGTGCCGGCCCATAGGGCCGCCTGACATTGTTACCTGGTTCACCTGCTGCTCTGAGGAGGGCCAGGTGGATCTATGCTTTGTGGCCAGCCCTCACCAGAGCCACACTGACAGCTGACCTAGGCTAGTGCTAGGGATATTTAAGGCGGTCTGCTAAACATTCCTACCTCTGACCCCTCATTAGGTGAGTGTAGTTCCTTTTTTCAAAAATGTAGCCCCTAGTGCTGGCCACCTCTATCGAGAGTCGTCTGGCTAATGCCTGCCCACTCTGCATTGGGGTATAATGCAGGTTGGTGTAGAGGCAGAATAGGCGGTTTCCCCGCTATTTCTATTTGGGAATAGTAAAGGCTTTTGTAGGCGTCCCGCATTTCATAAGCTGAGCTACTGTTAGGCCATCGCTAGACTCTGCTTAAGCCTGCTTAACTAACGTTCAAGCGTTGGGTCGATTATGGGTGTTTTTTTTGATGAAAGGCCCCTTTCCCCTAGGACTGAATACTGGTGTCATTTATGTCATATTATGTCATAGAGTCTTTGTGATTGGCCTCCATCCTGTAGCTTTCTCAGGGTCTCACAGATAGTACTCCCTGGTAAAACAAGGTGTTATCTCAGTACCTCGCTTATAGCTCCGTCTTTATTTGCCCTGCACCATTGTGGCTCAGGTCGAGTGGTATTTGACCTTCATTGCGGGCTGGTCATTTAGTACGCTCCATTGTAGCCCAGCATGGCCACGAGTTGATGCCCGTGTTCGTCTGGAGTAGTAGGTGGGCCTCCTCCAGGACATGTTGGTGCAAGTTTGTACTCGCCTTGTACACTGCTTGTCGGCGATGTGATAAGTCCCAGGCTTAGGCCCTGCTTTAATAGTTTACCTCCGCTACTAGACTTGCTATAAGGTAGTAGGTCTTAGCAGGCCTCCCTTCAGAATGAGTCTTCAGTAAATGGGTTTCTGGTAGTTATTTTGATTGCCTTCAGATGGTAGGCCTTAGCAGGCCTCTCTGGGGCGAGCCCCCATCAGTGTGGATGTTGTAGCAGCAAGACACGCTATGGGTAGCTGGCCTTTGCAGGCCTCCCTGTGAGCACGTCCAGAGCACTTTGAGTATGTGACAGCTAGCAGAACTTTGCTGTCACGTAGCAGGCCTTGACGGCCCTCCCTGTGAGCAAAACCTCTATGGTTTGGGGTTCTTAGCAGCTAGCAATGGCTTGCTTTTGAGATAAGTAGGCCTTAGGAGGCCTCTTTGTGTGTGAATCCCTTATAGCGTGGTTACTTTTTAGCAGCAAGACTTGCTTTTGGTTGAGGCTTTAGCAGGCCTCCCTGTGAATGAGTCCTCCTCTGGTTGAGTTCTGTTAGCAGACAATTCGCTGTCGGGTAATTGGCAAGCCATCCGCCGGATGAATCCCCAGTACCTGGGTATTTGGCAGCTAGCGAAGACTTGCTATCAGTTAGATGGCCTTAGCAGGCCTCTCTGAAGGTAAGCCCCAACAGTTTGGGTGCTGTATTTAGCCTCATAGAACTAGCTTTCAGGTAGCTGGCCTTTAACAGCCCACCTTGGAAGCTAGTCCCCAGTATTGGGTTTTCTGGTAGAGGTGCATGGGTTTGCTTCAGATTGTAGACCTTAGCAGGCCTCTCTGAGGGTGAATCCCCAGCAACGTGTGTATCTGGCTGCCAGCAATTGCTTGTTTTTAGTTTGTTGGCCTTAGCAGGCTACTCTGAGAATTAGCAGGCCTCCCTGTGAGCGAGCCCAAGCTTGCAGGCATTGGACCGCTAGCTAGACTTGCTATCAGGTAGCTAGCCTTAGCAGGCCTCCCTGTGGGTGAGCCCCAGTGTTGCAGGCCCTAGACAGCAAGCTGTCGGGTAGCTGGCCTTAGCAGGCCCCCCTGAGAGCCAGCCTCTAATAAGTGGGTGCATGGCAGGTAGCAATGACTACATTAAGCCACTAAATGTTTGCCATTGAGATGTTTGGCCCCTTTGAAGACGAATTCCCCACAGTATGGTTACTTCTCTGCCAGTCAAGACTCAAAGGTCTTGAGGGTAGTTGGCCACTAGGCGTCCCTGATGCGAGTCCCCAGCAATTGGGTATCAGTCAGCAAAGTCTTGTCAGGTGGTTGGCCTTTCTGACCTCCCTGAGACAACAAGCTACTAGTATTGCTGGCTTGGCTAACCTAGTTCACCTTGGTATTCTAGCCTACAGCGTGGTCGACTTAATAGGTTGAGCTTGTACTGTCCTCATTCTCAGGGTGGGTTTGAGTGCTTAGCTCCCAATTAGATTAGCTCTTAGTCTGTGAGCACCCCCCTCGTGAGGGTTCCTTTTAAGAGTGCACGGCCTCCTTAGCGCCATGGAACATAGGTGCTTTGTAGATCCCAGGATTGAGCAGAGTAACTCCCCTCGCTTGCAAGGATCGATAGCAGTTTGCTGAGTTCTGCTCTCCAGGATGCCCATTTCGAAGATACGGTCTGGGTTGGTCTACTGCCCTTTCTGCAGTCCCTCTTTCTGGATGTCTCTTGGTAAGACTTCTGTGTCTAGAGACTGGGTTTCTTAACAGACAGATTGTTGGCAGACTAGGTTAGTAGTACAGCTAGAAGCGAGGTCAGCCTCCCTGGTGGCATTCAGGGTTGACTTTTTTCCCCTTATAAGTGACTGGCTGGAGTGCTTTCGGGCCCCTTAGTCATGCTCCCTTAAAGAGACCCCTTCTGTTGAAGTTGTTGGTTCCAGGTCTTGGCCTCACTTTGAGGCTTATAGCTGAGGCTTTGACCACTGGGAGCGCTGTCACTGACAACCCAGGTGTGACCCATAGGGTGAGTGGGTCTGGCATTTCATTTGAATTTGCCTGATTCACTGTCATACGTTGACATGCACTCCCCTCAGCATGGCGGCATGGGAATATCGTTCCCCTTGCGCTTTGACGCAGCATGAGTTGACATGAGGGTGAGTACTTAATGGCATCTTGTTGAATGTTGTCCTTGAGTTACAGTATATTCACTCATTCACATTTTTGAGGAAAATTTCACAGCAATCACACAGAATATACACAAAAGTGATCAGATGTACATACTTTTTATTCAAGAAATTACTTTTTGGCTCTGTAAATGGCAGATTTGCAGTGTCACACAGCTTTATTTGAATAAATTCATGCAAGTTAATTTGTTTTAATCTGTGGGTTCAGGTAATGTTTACAAGTTCCAGACTGGATCACGTTTCTCTGCAATTATCTGGCACAGACATCTAGCCGAGGCTTGCAGGAGTACAAGGCCGCAGGTAAGTGTGTTCTCATAAAACGGTATAATTAACAAACAAATCAAGGAATATCACTGGAATATCACATTGTTTTCTGCAGATACCAGCAAACCTCATGTCCTTCGAATAGCTGCTGTTTGGGAAGTGGAAAACAAATGAGGGGAACAAGCCTAATGGAGAAAGACATAGCAGAAGAGTTTGTGCATAGAGGATGGCATGTTAAGACTGAAGGACCTAACATAGTTGGAAATGTGGCAGCTGTATGTTGGAAAAAGTCCAAAATTCATTGAAACATTGTAGACACAGCTATATCGAAAGGATGATTTTGAGTTTAGCTGTAATGCTTAACAATAAGGTTTGGTAACACTTTATTTTACAGTGTCCTTGTTACACGTTAGATGTAATTACTATAGTAATAAATATAAATAAGGCATAATTATATGCAACTTACCTATAACCAAATCCTAACCCTATAGTAAGTACATGTCCAGTGAGGAAAACAAGTATTTGAACACCCTGCTATTTTGCAAGTTCTCCCACTTAGAAATCATGGAGGGGTCTGAAATTGTCATCGTAGGTGCATGTCCACTGTGAGAGACATAATCTAAAAAAAAATCCAGAAATCACAATGTTTTTTAACTATTTATTTGTATGATACAGTTGCAAATAAGTATTTGAACACCTGTCTATCAGCTAGAATTCTGACCCTCAAAGACCTGTTAGTCTGCCTTTAAAATGTCCACCTCCACTCCATTTATTATCCTAAATTAGATGCACCTGCTTGAGGTCGTTAGCTGCATAAAAACACCTATCCACCCCATACAATCAGTAAGAATCCAACTACTAACATGGCCAAGACCAAAGAGCTGTCCAAAGACACTAGAGACAAAATTGTACACCTCCACAAGGCTGGAAAGGGCTACGGGGAAACTGCCAAGCAGCTTGGTGAAAAAAGGTCCACTGTTGGAGCAATCATTAGAAAATGGAAGCTAAACATGATTGTCAATCTCACTCGGACTGGGGCTCCATGCAAGATCTCACCTCGTGGAGTCTCAATGATCCTAAGAAAGGTGAGAAATCAGCCCAGAACTACACGGGAGGAGCAGGTCAATGACCTGAAAAGAGCTACGACCACCGTTTCCAAGGTTACTGTTGGTAATACACTAAGACGTCATGGTTTGAAATCATGCATGGCACGGAAGGTTCCCCTGCTTAAACCAGCACATGTCCAGGCCCGTCTTAAGTTTGCCAATGACCATTTGGATGTTCCAGAGGAGTCATGGGAGAAAGTCATGTGATCAGATGAGACCAAAATAGAACTTTTTGGTCATAATTCCACTAAACGTGTTTGGAGGAAGAAGAATGATGAGTACCATCCCAAGAACACCATCCATACTGTGAAGCATGGGGGTGGTAGCATCATGCTTTGGGGGTGTTTTTCTGCACATGGGACAGGGCGACTGCACTGTATTAAGGAGAGGATGACCGGGGCCATGTATTGCGAGATTTTGGGGAACAACCTCCTTCCCTCAGTTAGAGCATTGAAGATGGGTCGAGGCTGGGTCTTCCAACATGACAATGACCCGAAGTACACAGCTAGGATAACCAAGGAGTGGCTCTGTAAGAAGCATATCAAGGTTCTGGCGTGGCCTAGCCAGTCTCCGGACCTTAACCCAATAGAGAATCTTTGGAGGGAGCTCAAACTCCATGTTTCTCAGTGACAGGCCATAAACCTGAATGATCTAGAGAAGATCTGTGTGGAGGAGTGGGCTAAAATCCCTCCTGCAGTGTGTGCTAACCTGGTGAAAAACTAATGGAAACGTTTGACCTCTGTAATTGCAAACAAAGACTACTATACCAAATATTAACATTGATTTTCTCAGGTGTTCAAATACTTATTTGCAGCTGTATCATACAAATAAATAGTTAAAAAAATCATAGATTGTGATTTCTGGATTGTTTTTTTTTTTTAATTATGTTTCTCACAGTGGACATGCACCTACGATGACAATTTCAGACCCCTCCATGATTTCTAAGTGGGAGAACTTGCAAAATAGCAGGGTGTTCAAATACTTATTTTCCTCACTGTAGTTAGTTAATATTACTCCGTATTTAAATGTATTATTACACTGAAACAATGACACCTTAAAAATAAAGTGTAACCTAAAGTTCAATTTGATAACATCAGTTAATGCATTAGGTTTTATGAACTAACAATAAACAATTGTATAGCATTTATTCAACTAGGTTAATGTTTGTTTATAAATATACTACTATTCTTAATTAATGTTTGCTCATAATGCTAATTTCGATTTATACAATGATATATAACTGATGTTAACGAAATGAAACCTTATTGTTGGTTTTACTTGACAAACCTAAAGTACATGTGAAATATGTTGTAAATGACATGTAAAATAACTTTGTCTAATAGATGTCTTCATGTGATTAAGTGCCAAAATTATGACCTTTGTATTATTAAATCTCCTAGAATTATGTTCCATTCTTGTTAGATGTTAGAGCAAAAGTGAAAGCTGGATAATGAGCATAGGCACATAACATAACTTCATTCATAAAACATTAATTTACATGAGAGGAAATAATTAAAAAAAAAGATGCACTGAATAGAATCGACAGCATAGTTTCATTCTCTCTCTTTGGGTAAAATAATGATTACTTTAAAGTGCCCCTATTGTGCTGTTTTAAAGGTTCATTATTTTGTTTTGGAGGTGTCCTACAATAGGTTTACAGGCATCAAAGGCAAAAACATTTTAGTTTTCTCATAATATAGATTGCACATCTCCTTATTTCTCAAAGAGTCTGAAAATGGTTTGTTCAAAGATCGAGTCTCTCGAAACTCCTCCCTCTTTTTGTGATTGTCTGTTGAGTTTGTTGTGATTGGTCAACCTCTCACAGCACGTGTTGGAAACGAAACACCTATTACCAGATCTAAATTTAATCTCCGGAGGCTTCCTCAGCCCCTGATACACAGTGATATGAATGATGGCGTCTGGCTTTCCGTATCATCCTTTTGAAGTGCCTGCAAATTGGATTCGCAGTGTTGAAAATAGTGTCTTTTCGAAATGTTGAAGCCACTGCAACAACTTCAGTGTTTGAGGGCATGTTCAAAGTAGACGATGTTCGTGGGCAGCCAATGAAGACCATAGAATGACATTATGTAAATTTGTTACATTTTTTTGTAGGTATGTAACAGGAAGTGAGACTGGAATTGCTGATGACTCATTTCAGAATCGATTCTTTCTTGTAGGAGACAGTAACTTTATTTGTCATGCAGTTTGATCTTTAAAACTTTGCAGACTTTTACATTCCTCAGGAGTGTATTACACAATGCATGAAAGGTAACATTTGAAAAAGCACAATAGGGGCACTTTAAGATTTATGAGCATATTATCTGATGAAAATGATGCTCGTAACAATGAATTGACCTTCTTCGTTACATCGTTAAACGTAATATCACACGGGTATCATTAATCAGTGCCAATGTTAACTTGGTGTAGTTCAATTTGAGGTTTTTGTAGCGGATTTACCTATGGACAAAAACATAAAGTGGGCAGGACCCATTAACTATATGGATACTGTTTAGGTTTTATAGACATAATGTTGTACAATAAAATCCTTGGAGACTGAAGGGAAGCAACTGTGTTCTGGTCGGAGCAAATGATGGGAGGAATAGTGGATAATGTGTTCTTTAGGGAAACCACAATGATGTTTTAGTGATTGCTCAGTATTCACATTATCTAATACTTCAGTGTATTATCATTTTTGGCCATTTCTTTCTTTATTTAAATGGAATACATCAAAAGGCTTGTATTAATTGTAAAGTACATTACAAAGTCTATAATGCTTTGTATATTGCAAATTGCAAAAGAAGATTATAATTTGTTTGATATTCTGTAAGATCTCTGGAAGATGCATGGATGTTTTGGACTAACTCATAGGTTTTTGTGTCACATCAGTCATTGTATACATGCCTGAATTATCGAGGCATGAGATCTACAGTACAAGAACTGTTCCAGGAAGCACCTGATGGTGGAATGCTGCTCTCACAGGTTTTGTTGGTTTTGCATAATGTAAGCAACCATTTCAGCTGTGAATGTCTGAAATATGCTAGATATCACATCTGCACTGATGTTTTCAACAAGTATTACCAAGTGGTTGCAACCTCCTCTGTTTTCTTTTTTGGATGTATGGTTACAGTTCACATTTATTTCTGTATATTCATGTGCTCTGCTCATGGAGGAGTTTGGATGTTTGACTGTTCTGCTCAGTTTTCACAATGTGATGTCACTGAATCTTTATATGGTCTATAAACTGAACATATAGGCCTTTTACTAACAAGATACTTTTTGTGTTTGGTGTTTTCTCTTTATGGAAATATATCCTAAATGAAGAAAAAAAATGGTGTGGTCTGACTTATTTCACACTTAGACTCCATAATCCTGTAATATCTGTATCATCATGATATGGACTATAGAATCCTGTTAAGAGGGGGGAGCGTTTATTTCCCATTTGATAACTTAATCATTGCATTTCAGCTGTAATATTAAGGGGACTGTGTTTCTTAAACTTTTTGAGCTACAAACAATTTGTGACTGTCTGTGAATGCTATTTTGACCCATACATTTTTGTCTACGTGTGTAATATTTGTCATATATTTTTTTCATTTGTGGTTCTCATTGGTCATTGGTAGACAATGTTCTAAATATTTGTCACATTACATTGACCTTTTTCACTACAGTCTGAGTCAGCAAGCCCATCAAGGATCAAGAGTTTCAAGCAGGATGCTTCCTTTTACCCTTATATTTAACCTTTGTATTTGAATCCATTTAAGAGAATTCTGCAGATTTCCCTGAAAATGATCTCAGAAAATGCAATTTAGAAAAATGCTTTGTCTTCCCAAGTAAATTTAGTTTTTGTTTTCACTGTAGAGCAAAAGTGAAAAAACAAAGTTATTTAGATCATTAAAATGTTCTCTACACTAAGAAAGAATGGTTCTTTTAAGAACTTTTTTCTGAAAGGTTGTTTGGGGAACCAAAAATAGTTCCATGGCATCACTGTGAAAACCCTCTTTTGGAACCTTTATTTTAAGACTAGACAACCATCATCTTCCATTGATGATCAGACAGATGTTTAAGGACCACCCGTCAGCCCAATGGTGGAGTCGTCCCCACATGTCGTCCCCCGCAGTCGTCCCCACATGTCTCAAATCTACAACAATCATTCCCGTACCGAAGAAATCAACTGTGTCCTGTCTAAATGACTACCGTCCCATAGCACTGACTCCAATCATGATGAAGTGCTTTGAGAGGTTAGTCATGCACAATATCAAAACCAGCCTCCCCAACACACTTGATCCGCTCCAGTTTGCATACCGTCCGAACCGCTCTACGGACGATGCTATTTCCTCCACCCTCCATCCGGCTCTTACCCACCTGGAAAACAAGGACTCATACGTCAGAATGCTGTTCATCGACTTCAGCTCAGCATTCAACACCATAATTCCACAACAGCTTATTAACAAACTAAACCTGCTGGGCCTGAACAATTCCCTCTGTAATTGGATCCTGGACTTTCTAACCGGAAGACCTCAGTCAGTCCGTGTCGGCCACAACACCTCGAGCACTACCACACTGAACACAGGTGCCCCACAAGGCTGTGTGCTCAGCCCGCTGCTCTTCACGCTGCTGACCCACGACTGCACTGCCAAGTCCAGCTCCAACCACATCAACAAGTTCGCTGATGACACAACAGTGGTAGGTCTCATCAGCGACAACGACGAAACGGACTACAGAGAGGAAGTGGCACAGCTGGTGAAATGGTGTGGCACTAACAACCTGTCCCTCAACGTGAGCAAGACAAAGGAGGTTGTGATGGACTTCAGAAGAAACTCCGTTGACCACCCCCCACTGACCATCGACAGCTTGACTGTGGAGAGAGTCAGCAGCACTAAATTCCTGGGGGTGCACATCACAGAGGATCTCACCTGGACCACCAACACCATGTCACTCTCCAAGAGGGCACAACAGCGCCTACACTTTCTTCGCCGGCTGAAAAGAGCAAGTCTCCCTCCACCCATCCTCACCACTTTCTACAGGGGAACCATTGAGAGTGTGCTGACCAGCTGCATCACTGTCTGGTATGGTAATTGTACTGCAGCAGACCGCAAGACCCTACAGCGGACAGTGAACACAGCTGCTAAGATCATCGGTGCCCCTCTCCCCTCCATCCTAGACATTTTCCTTGCACGATGCTCCAGCAAAGCCAACAGCATCGCGAAGGACTCCACCCATCCCTCCCACAGTCTCTTCCAGCTCCTACCATCAGGAAGACGGTACCGGAGCATCAAAGCCTGCTCTGCCAGACTGCTGAACAGTTTTTTCCCCCAAGCGGTGAGAGCCCTGAACTCAAACCACCCCGCTGCTCTCTGAATCCCCCCCCCTCAAAGAAAATGACTTATGCACTATGCACTAGACACTTTTCACACGCACTGCTGTGTACAAACTCTTAAAAAAGGACTCAGTCTTATTGACATGTTTACATGCACACGCACTATAAACCATCCTGCACTGTTCCCCTACCAGCTGCTCGACTTACAATGTCTCTCTTTGCACATGTACAGTACTTATCTGAAGCATTGTATAGTCTGTAATAGTTTGTATTTTAGTTTTCTTAGTGTACATATAGATAGATTTTTCATATAGAGAATATTTATAGCTTAATCAGTAGGATAGTCCATGTATAGGTTTTGTTGTATGTATATATGTAGCACTGTGGTCCTGTGAGGCACGACATTTCGTTCCACTGTATGTCCCCACATGTAGCGGAATGACAATAAAGCTCAACTTTGACTTGACTTGACTTGACTTGAGTCTGACGGCCTGGGCGAAGGTATAATGCGTGTATGTCTTTTCAGCGCCCATGTGAAGTTCACATAAATTTTAGGATTTAGTTTAAGTTTTCCTTTAGCTGTTCGCTTAATCTGACTCCAATTGTAAACGATCTCTAATTGATAATGTTTCTGATGTAACATTAATAGCTGATTGTGCGATTAAATATGAATTCATTTAGATCTGTAATTCTTTAATTTCTCTTAATTTCACTTATCCTTTCATCAGGGCGTCGCACCGCTCAAAAAGTCACAACGGCCGAAAATATACTTTTACATCCCAATCTCATCAGTTTAGAATCTTAGTCAGAGGATGTAGCTAATTGTGGACTCACTACCTGCTTATTCGTACAAAAGCGCCGTTTGTTTAGCCACGATACTACAACATGCTAAGTCATAATAGACAGAAATCCAAAATCTCAATACATGTGCCACCTGCTCCATTTATTGGGGTTTCAGTATGATCATATCCTGACACAGAATTGCGGAAGTGTCAAAAACCTCTTGATCTACCGGCGATAATGATTTTAGAAGAATTTAAAATAAATCAAGATGTAACTATTTATTTATCAGGTAAAAATGTATCAATGCCAATTACATAATTACACAATTATAAACCAATTCAGACATAATAAATACATAACATCAATTACTTAAAAGATTTCTCTAAGAGTACTTTAAAGTTATGCATGCACTCAGAAATGGTGGGTGAAAGACACTCATCATCTCTATGTGGGGATGTCTTGCTGTTGTGCCTTTTCCCCTAAATACCCAGACCAGAACAAAAGGATGTAAATATTTATTGCCCCAACACCTGTTTTCGGGGGAGAGGAGAAGATTTTCTTGAAGAGACACAACCCATAAAAGAGAGCAGAATTCTCCTGAGTTTTCAATCTTTTTCATAATACTAGTGACTGCTGTGAAACTGAGACATTTAAAATGATACTAAACATGAAATTGGAAAAATAATAGATTCACAAGAGATATCATGCATAGTACATGTAAATAACCATAAGTATATTTTGTTGCAAAAAGGGTGATTGTCTTTTATTTTGAAATTTCTGTAGTGAGATCGTCGACTTCCGGTCTTAAGTTACGCACTTTTTGTTTTCCCTTTGGATAAAGAGCGCGCCCTGGCTTGCGCAGTTTTATCGTCTAGCTTGTTAGCGCAAATACAGCCATAACTTTGTCACGGAGCCGTAGTGTACATCGAATGCATATTTGCAGCCCCTCCGAAGAGGCAAAAGGTTTGTTAGAGAAGAAATATGAGCATTTTTTGTCTGTTAACATGTTCGTTTTGCACCAACGTGAGAGAGCGGTATGTAAATGATGTTAACTGATCAGTTGCACACTTTGTATACATTTCAGCTCTTACGTTGGTGATATGGTGTATGGATTAACGTTCTTGAAGGATTAAACATCATAAAACCATCAGTAAAAGTCTCATCTCTATTCGAGGGGCATGCTACAGTACATATGCATTCTTGCAGAACTTCAGTGACTTGAATCAGGGGGACGCAAGGGAGTGGAGGGAGGGGGGTTGGTTGCATAGATGAGTGAGGACAGTTTGGGCAAGGCGTTGTCCTATTTCTTTGAGATATTCTCTCCAGATGAGTTGTATTGCTTTATTGCAGGATCTGAGCTTTTATCTTAGAATGCATCTGTAAGATTTGATTTTCCTGCTGTGTTCCAGAAGATGAGTGTGGGTGAGGGACTTCTGCATCACGTCCTTTCACAACCAGACTGGTACAGTAACACAACAATCCTGTGCATAACTAGTGTTATTAGTGTTCATTCTAATCTAATTCATTAAATGACTATTTGTGTCCATTTGAAGGGAACGAATACAGACAATAATGTGAAGATGGAAGAACCTTTTTTTTGTTAATGTATGTGACGAGCAGGGAGTGATAATGAGTGTCAGCTGCTCGGTGCACCGGTCTCGTATCTCTCACGGAGGAGCTCCGGAAGCATAAAATAGGAGCGACAATAATGAAAGACGAGAGAGGACCATGAGGAACTATCGCCATTTTACTTTCGTTTTATTGTTTGTTTGTTTATTTATTTTGGATATTAACAGTTACGTTGAATGTTCGCCGGTTCCCGCCTCCTTCTTCCCGTATTTACAAACTGCGTTATAGCAACCATTTAGAGCACCCTGGCAACAAAAGTCCCATTGACTTCCATTGAAAAATAGATTAGATGAATTTAATGAATCAGAAAATCATAGAGACATGTGAGTACGGCTCTTTTGATTTGGCCACACATGTAGTCTATTAGTTTAAGCCTGTTAACTGCCTAGCAATTCCCTAGCAACCATTTAGAGCACCCTGGCAACAAAAGTCCCATTGACTTCCATTGAAAAATAGATGAGATGGATTTAATGATTCAGAACATCATAGAGACACGGGAGTATGGCATTTTTTATATGGGCACACATGCAGTCTATTAGTTTAAGCCTGTTAACTGCCTAGCAATTCCCTAGCAACCATTTAGAGCACCCTGGCAACAAAAGTCCCATTGACTTCCATTGAAAAATAGATGAGATGAATTTAATGATTCAGAACATCATAGAGACACGGGAGTATGGCATTTTTTATATGGGCACACATGCAGTCTATTAGTTTAAGCCTGTTAACTGCCTAGCAATTCCCTAGCAACCATTTAGAGCACCCTGGCAACAAAAGTCCCATTGACTTCCATTGAAAAATAGATGAGATGAATTTAATGATTCAGAACATCATAGAGACACGGGAGTATGGCATTTTTTATATGGGCACACATGCAGTCTATTAGTTTAAGCCTGTTAACTGCCTAGCAATTCCCTAGCAACCATTTAGAGCACCCTGGCAACAAAAGTCCCATTGACTTCCATTGAAAAATAGATGAGATGAATTTAATGATTCAGAACATCATAGAGACACGGGAGTATGGCTCTTTTGATTTGGGCACACATGCAGTCTATTAGTTTAAGCCTGTAAACTGCCTAGCCATTCCCTAGCAACCATTTAGTGCACCCTAGCAACCAAACCCAAAGAGGGATATTTTCAAACCTGAACATCATAGGGTTGGTTTATATCATTCATACTGGAAGGCAGCCTTTGGAGGATCATCACTGGCAGCTGCCAAGCCAATCCCTAGCAACCAAACAAAGTACCCTAGCAACTGATTAGCAAGACCTATATCTCTGCATCGGAACATCGTAAAGACATGGTTGTTGGGTCTTTGTCTCATGCTAGCAAACTGGACTTCCAACATGCTACATATGCTAGCAGTGAATAGCTACATGCTAATACTCATTAGCTAAGTGCTAAATTGGGCGGAGAACATGCTAAGAACCCTATAAAACTCCATTGTAACTATCTGTGACAACTACCAACCACCTAGTAACACCATAGCAACCAAGGGCTTAATTTTGCCACTGCAAGCACCAATCACATTTTCTTCAGGAAATGTACATTCTAGTAATTTGTTTGATATTCTGTAAGATCTCTGGAAGATGCATGGATGTTTTGGACTAACTCATAGGTTTTTGTGTCACATCAGTACCCGTATACATGCCTGAATTATCGAGGCATGAGATCTACAGTACAAGAACTGTTCCAGGAAGCACCTGATGGTGGAATGCTGCTCTCACAGGTTTTGTTGGTTTTGCATAATGTAAGCAACCATTTCAGCTGTGAATGTCTGAAATATGCTAGATATCACATCTACACTGATGTTTTCAAAACGTATTACCAAGTGGTTGCAACCTCCTCTTTGTTTTCTTTTTTGGATGTATGGTTACAGTTCACATTTATTTCTGTATATTCATGTGCTCTGCTCATGGAGGAGTTTGGATGTTTGACTGTTCTGCTCAGTTTTCACAATGTGATGTCACTGAATCTTTATATGGTCTATAAACTGAACATATGGACCTTTTACTAACAAGATACTTTCTGTGTTTGGTGTTTTCTCTTTATGGAAATATATCCTAAATGAAGAAAAAAAACTTGTGTGGTCAAATGATCTAACCAATCATCACATCACTCCAACCAGCTGTCATCAATCAGCAATCAACATGTCTGCCCAATCAGCATGAGCGGAGAACTGTATATTGACGCAATTGACTAATGTTTTTTGGACCGTTTCAGCCTGGTTACTTCCTAAACGAGAACACAGGGGGAGTATGCTGGGCTCGGCCAAATACCGAGCTCGGAACCTTCTCCTCGGACAGCACGCCAAATATGCACACTAATTACTCTATCTGATTATTTGTAAGTGTGAACTCCTGAAAGCCAGATGGTCTAGCTGTAACCTGCTGTGAACAAACACAAGTGGCATACTGGAGCAAAAGCAAAATGTGTAAGGACCCTTAAAATAATCATATAACTAGGGCTGCAACTAACGATTATTTTGATAATCGATTAGTTGGCCGATTATTTTTTCGATTAATCGGATAAAAATCCTAATTTTCTTTTTTTATTATTTTATTGACAAAAAACACATTATTGCACATCCTGCCCAATGTTGTTCAAACAAATGTGCCAAATGAATGCTATGAACACATACAGTGCTTAATGTCTTAGACTACCCTTCACAGAAAACACAAATATTTTAAGGATCTGACAAAAAGTCATTATTAACACAATGTCCAAAAAATCTTTATATTTTGTTTGGCCTCCTTTGGCTTTGATAACAGCTTACATTCTTGCTGGCATTGTTTTCATGTACTTTTCCGCAGTCTCTGTTATTGACTGTAATTGGGCATCTGAAAAAATATGCCCAATTTTCTGTCTTTCTTATAAAACAGTAAATTTGAAAATTCATGACGACAATATTTATATTTTAGCGTTAGAAATACTACTGTGACTAAACAGTTTACACATACCGGTCTATTAACATTACAGAAAAATGAACATGATTTTGGTAACTAGTACTGTTAGTTTAGGTGGCGGTGGTCTAATAAATGTAAGCACTGTATATAGTGAATATAGTTTAAATCTCTACATTAAAAAATAAGATAATAAAGAAAATCAAAAACACAAACTCAGTGTTAACCAACAGGCAAGAGAAATGATCTGCAGGAACACACACAGAACCTCTTCCTGTCATTTCTTTATCCTGTAAATAATAGCTAAACGTCTTACATTTATTCAGTTACATGCTGTAATCCCTTTACAGTTACTACTCCCATGAATTCCTGAATGACATACTGATTTTTAAACCTAAACTGAACTGTCAACAACAGATATTTCAGCAAAATGAATATTTTTGCGTTGAACATGAATTGTCTCCCTCTCTCCGCGTTCCGTCTGTCAGACGCGGGTGCGCGCGCGCCGGCGCTCATTCAGTAACGTAAAGTTTCAGGACAAACCTTTATGCTAAACGGAAATCCTCGCGTGAATTTGAAGCATACTGATTAGGATATAGAATGTACGTTTTGCGCTGAGGACGCGCGCGCATCGGTCAAGCGCGTGACAGTGCAAGCCATGCTAAACGCGGAGCTAATGCATTAGCTTGGAGCTTCAAATAAAGAGTTCTCATGTTTTGGGCAGTTTGGCTCACGCACCTTTACCGCAGCAGCTCATTCCGTTTCCTCCACTGTTTTAAAATGCATTTTGTCCATAGAAATGTGTTATTCAGTGCTGTAATTTGACAAGACTGGCGGACGTTTCGCATGCACGTGGGCAGACCCGACTAATCGATAATGACAATCGTTGTCGATGATTTTCATTATCGATTATTATCGATTTTATCGATTAGTTATAGCAGCCCTACATATAACTCAAATGTATGGTGGCCTGGTAGTCTACAACACAACGAAATTGTGTAACAGCATAACATAAGTTAACAACATAGCGGAATCAAGCCAGATCACAAATTGGCACTTCGTCTTCCTTTTTTCTTTCTTTCTTTTTACTTTTTTTTTTTTTTTAATTAAGTGGTTACAATTGAACAAATTTCCAAATTTTAAACAGCTTACCATATTTCCATAAACCCTTAGGCCAATACGTATAAGAGTTGTCTATTGCGCAATCAGCTACTAGTGACAATGTGCTAACGAAATCCACATTTTGAACAGTTTTAGTCTACCAACATGTTTTTTATGAGCACAGTCAGCCCATTCCTCTGTGCCATTTCTCAGCCACCAAACATAGCCTACAGGAGTAGAGAAAAAATTCGCAAAAAAAAAAAAAAAAACCCTTCCAAGGGAACTAACTCAACACTGTGTCAAGATGCTATGGGAAAGTTAATACCCACTTTGCCATGCTGAACAAGTGCCTGCTTCAGTAAGATCCATACAATCTGAGTGAACTAGCACCAATAACACAAAGGACTTAGACTGGAATCATTAAATGAATCAAAGTCCGTTAGGCACATTAGCGTAACATGAAACAATGCCCTTAATTGCTAGAAGTGCTAGCAGCACAGCTAGTGAATTTCCAAAGCTCAATGCTCCTGGAGAGTAGACAGGGCCGGCACGTGCCTATAGGTGGCAAGAACGAGAGGGATTTACAAAAATAAATTTTTTGGGACATTCGTTTGGAATTACTTCACTTATATCAAAAATGTATCACCCAATTAGTTATTCTAAATCTAAATGATCTTTTCTTCATTCTACCAAGTACCAAAGCCCACCCCAACCAAGCAGCATATGGGTCTTATCTGTTAATTTTGCAATAGCCAATGACAGGTCATTAAGTTAGCACTGAATAAGAGTAGAATTACGTATTTTGAATATGACATCATGTTTCTTCTAGACTCTATATTTATGATAAAATGTGTTGTATGTGAGTTTGTCCCTACCCATGGGGTATTGGTGCTGGCCGCCACTATAAATGTCCATGTCTGTTTAATGGAGTAGTTTGTGTTTGTTGCTGCAGTGGAGAGTGTGACCTGAGGGTTGCAGGTATTTTGTATTTCTTTTTGTTGAAGTTATTTTTGATAAGATTGTATTTGCATTTTTGTTTTGAATCTAATTTAGATGTTTCTTTTGCAGAAGATTTTTTCATTGTTTTTTGTCAAATTTTTCTATAAATGTTATATTAATGGCCCATTCCTCTGTGCCATTTCTCAGCCACCAAACATAGCCTACAGGAGTTGCTGTAGCATTGTGTAATTTTTGATCGATTGCTTCTCTTGATCGATTGCTTCTGTCTGCCTCGCTGCTGAATTGTTTGAGTCTGTTGCTCCATAGCTTTATTTGAATCTATTTATTGTCATTGTTTGCTGTCTACTTTATCTTCACTATATATCTGATATTGTCTTATATTGCCTATCACATTAATTTGACATCGCTAGTTTTTAATCTTTTAATCTAAATCACCATCACAACGCGTTAGCATTACGCTAGTTTGTGTTATCCGTGCCCACCGTCATTTCTGTCGTGCTCTCGTTTTCTTCAAATTCATCAAACATCTGGTAAGTCGGATCGGTCTACAAACACGGTAAGCTATGTCATCTTCTCCTTTCATTGTTACTTGCACTGCCTGTCACATGCATAGTTTAGCTTTTTCTGTCAGCAATGAAGGATTCACATGTCATAAATGTAGGGAAATAGTCAGGCTGACAGAGAAAATCTTAGAATTAGAGACACGCATCCAAACTTTAATTGAGGATAGTAAGAATGCAGGGGCTTCAGATACTGTTTTGGATGCGACTAGCCTAGTGAACTCCGTACATTGTTCGGTTCCGGCTGTAGAGCCCGTGTAGCAGGGCAACTGGGTGACCGTGAGGCGGCCTAGTCGTGTTAAAAAACACCACTCCTCCGTTCCGATTAGAACATCAAACAGGTTCTCCCCACTTAGTGACGCACCCACTGAGAATCCTGTTGAAAGTGCCTTAGTTATTGGCGATTCTATTACACGGAACGTGAAAATAGAGACACCAGCCACCATAGTCACATGTTTGCCAGGAGCCAGAGCGCCTGACATCAAAGCAAATTTAAAAGTGCTGGCTAATGCTAATCGTAAATACTCTAAGATTGTTATTCACGTCGGCGCTAATGATGTCCGACGTCGCCAGTCGGAGATCACCAAAATTAACATTAAAGAGGTGTGTGAAATCGCACGTATGATGTCAGACACTGTAATTTTTTCTGGACCCCTTCCTGCTCGTAGGAGTGATGAGATAATTAGCAGACTATCATCACTCAATGGCTGGCTGTCTAAGTGGTGTCCACAGAATAAGATAGGTTTCATAGACAATTGGAAAAGTTTTTGGGGCAGACCTGACCTGTTGAAAAGAGATGGTATTCATCCCTCCTGGGGTGGTGCCGCTCTTCTCTCTAGTAATATGGCACATAGTCTTAGAGCTCAACCTTGACTAACTGGGGCCCAGGTCAGGAAGCAGACAGACTGGCTAAACCGACCGTCTGCTAGCTGTCTCACGTCACAGAATTCAGATAAATCCCAACACATAGAGACTCTTTCACCTAGATATCATCAGATAGAGACTGTGTCTGTACCCCGAACTAATAAATACAGAAAACTTCCAAACCCATTTACGGGTGATAATTTAATTGATGTTCAACAAGTAGTAAACAGAGATTATAAAGATAACAAAATGATAAAGCTTGGGTTGCTGAATATTCGATCCCTTTCTTCAAAAGCACTTATTGTAAATGATATTATCACAGAAAATAACCTAGATGTGCTGTGTTTGACAGAAACCTGGCTAAAACCAGACGATTACATTACTTTAAATGAGTCTAGCCCTCAAGGTTACTATTATCGACACGAACCTCGTCAGAAAGGTAAAGGGGGAGGTGTTGCTGTAATCTATAGTAATATCTTCAGTATTACTCAAAAGTCTTTCAAATATATCTCTTTTGAAGTGATGGTGCTCTATGTAAGTTTATATAATGTTAGTAACAACTCTCATTTGAAATTTGTGTTGGCTACTGTATACAGGCCACAAGGGCACCATACAGATTTTATCAAAGAATTTGCTGATTTTCTATCGGAGTTAGTACTGGCTGTGGATAAAGTCCTTATTGTTGGTGATTTTAATATACATGTAGATAATGAAAAAGATGCTTTGGGATTGGCACTAACAGATATTCTTAGCTCTGTTGGAGTTAGACAACACGTGTCAGGACCAACTCATTGTCGTAATCATACTCTAGATCTAATATTGTCACATGGAATCGATATTGATGCCGTTGAAATTCTGCAGCAGAGTGATGACGTCTCAGATCATTATCTAGTCTCATGCGTGCTACATTTATCCAAGGCTGGAAAACCGCCTGTCTGCCATAAATATGATAGAACCATCACTTCTACCACTAAAAATTGCTTTATAAATAATCTTCCTGATCAGTTTCATCAACTTAGCAAACCAGACAGCTTAGAAGAACTCGATGTTGCAACAGAAACTATTGACGCTCTCTTTTCGAACACTCTAGACTCTGTTGCTCCTTTGCGCTTAAAAAAGATTAAGGATATTAGTCCAACGCCATGGTATAACGAGCACACTCGGGCCCTTAAGAGAGCAGCCAGAAAACTGGAGCGCAGCTGGAAGAATTCAAAACTAGAAGTTTTTCGGATTTCATGGAGAGAGAAAATGATTGAGTACAGAAAGGCTGTAAAAACCGCTAGATCTGCTTATTTTTCAAATCTTTTAGAAGAAAATAAACACAACCCTAAGTATTTATTTAATACAGTGGCTAAATTAACAAGAAATACAGCCTCAACTTCTGATGTTTCCAAACAGCATAGCAGTAATGACTTTATGAACTTCTTTACTTGCAAGATTGACAACATTAGAGAGAAAATTATAGCCATGCAACTGTCTGCTACAGTATCACATCAGACAGTGGGTTGTTGTATCCCTGAGGAAAAATTCCATTCATTCACTGCTATAGGAAAGGAAGAATTGTCTAAACTTGTTAAATCATCAAAATCTACAACATGTATGTTAGACCCTATACCAACTAAGCTATTGAAAGAGATGCTTCCAGAGGTCATAGATCCTCTTCTTAAGATCATTAATTCATCTTTATCACTAGGTTACGTACCAAAAAAATTTAAGCAGGCTATTATCAAACCTCTTATTAAAAAACCACAACTTGATCCTGGTGAATTAGTCAATTACAGACCGATTTCCAATCTACCTTTTCTGTCAAAAATACTAGAAAAGGCAGTATCATCTCAGCTTAGTTCCTACTTGGAAAGAAATGGTATCTGTGAGGATTTCCAGTCAGGATTTAGACCGTACCATAGTACTGAGACTGCTCTCATTAGAGTTACAAATGATTTGCTCTTATTATTAGATCATGGTTGTATCTCTCTATTAGTGTTACTAGACCTCAGTGCTGCTTTTGACACAATCGACCACAATATTCTTTTGAATAGACTAGAAAATTATGCTGGAATTAGTGGAATTGCATTGGCATGGTTCAAATCATACTTATCTGACCGTTATCAGTTTGTAGTAGTAAACGAGGAGATGTCATTTCGATCACAAGTTAAATATGGAGTACCACAAGGCTCAGTTCTAGGACCGTTGCTTTTCACTCTGTACATGCTACCCTTGGGAGATGTCATTAGGAAGCATGGCATTAGCTTTTACTGTTACACTGATGATACTCAGCTCTATATTTCCTCGCGCCCTGACGAAACCTACCAATTCTCAAAATTAACAGAATGCGTAGCTGATATAAAAAATTGGATGACTAGTAATTTCCTACTACTAAATTCAGAAAAAACAGAGATTCTCATTATTGGACCAAAAACTTCAGCACATAAAAACCTAGAATACTGTCTAACACTTGATGGCTGCTCTGTTAAGTCGTCTTCGTCAGTTAGGAACCTGGGTGTGCTCTTTGATACCAATCTTTCATTTGAAAGCCACATTTCTAGCATATGTAAAACCACATTCTTCCATCTTAAAAATATATCTAAATTGCGACATATGCTCTCACTGACAAATGCGGAACAGCTAGTTCATGCGTTTATGACCTCGAGACTAGATTACTGTAACGCTCTATTGGGTGGTTGCCCTGCTCGCGTGATAAACAAATTACAGCTGGTCCAAAACGCAGCTGCTAGAGTCCTAACTAGAACCAGGAAATATGAACATATTAGCCCGGTTCTGTCAAAACTGCACTGGCTCCCTATTAAACATCGTATAGATTTTAAAATCTTGCTAATTACTTACAAAGCACTAAATGGCTTAGCTCCCCAGTACCTGAGTGAGCTCTTAATGCATTATAGTCCTTCGCGTCTATTACGATCTCAGAATTCTGGCCAGTTGTTAATACCTAGAATATCAAAATCAACCGCAGGCGGTAGATCCTTTTCCTATTTGGCACCTAAACTCTGGAACAATCTTCCTAGCATTGTTCGGGAAGCAGACACACTCTGTCAGTTTAAATCTAGACTAAAAACGCATCTATTTAACCTGGCATACACATGACGCACTATAAACTTTTGTCTTCATATCCGTTAAAGGATTGTTAGGCTGCATAGATCAGGTCAGCCGGAACCGGGAACACTTCCTATAACACCAGATGTACTCGGTACATCAGAAGAAGAATGCCGTCTACGCTAATTTTTTGCCTCTCTGCTTATCCCGAGGTTTACCAATTAACGTGATTGGCTGGATCTGGGCTGTGTCCGGGTCGGACGGGGAACCTGTGCCTGTGTGCGGCAGCAATGTGGCCCTGTGGTGTCGGCGGAGACTGTGTTAACTAGCTCATCCTTTGTTTAGACCTTACCGACTCATCAGCCAGTGGCACATATCCCAACAAACCGTCCCATACCGGCGTGATCAAAAAGATCTTAAACTAGATGGAACTAGATTAAATATTTTGACTGTTGCGATTCCAAATCGGTTTAATGACCCGTAACTCTGCCTGAGTATCGGACAAGTGTTCACTGTTGGCCAGAGGAGAACTGGCCCCCCGACTAAGCCTGGTTTCTCCCGAGGTTTTTTTCTCCATTTGTTGGAGTTTTGGTTCCTTGCCGCTGTTGCCTTTGGCTTGCTTAAGTTGGGGACACTTGCTTGATATTCAGCAGTGTTTTTGATATGCCTGCATTGGCGCCGTTGTATGTGAACTGAGCTGAGCCGGACGATTACGTCACTGTTTTCTGCAGTGCTGATATACATAAATTAACTAGACTAATAACTATTGATATTTGCAACGGAATGAATCAATAATATATAGAATAAGCTGCACAATGACACCATTTTCTTATTAATGTAAAGCTGCTTTGCCACAATTTGCATTGTAAAAAGCGCTATATAAATAAAGATGACTTGACTTGACTTAATGAAAAGCAAATTTTAAACCGTGTTTGACATACTAATATGGTCCCTTGAACTTTGCACGACAGATTATTTTTCTAATGTTGAATCAAGTCGTTTCACGGCGCCATTTCTCGGCCATATGAATGATGCATAAACATATTTGGGCTTCATGAAAATAAGAAAATAAACACAATGAGTAATATAGAGTAAAAAAAAGTAGGGTGTACATGGCCATTGAAGAGCTGAACTGTCCTCCCTGTAGATGCAAGCTGGGCACATCTCATTCAGCACAGTCAGACTGATCTTCACCATCATTTACTGGAGGCTACACTTGGACTTGAGCCATTTTGATATGGGAATAATAACATGCTAAAACTGTAGTCAGCGAATTTTGCTTTCATTTGCATCTTAGATGGTACTTTCCATTCAGAAGATAAGGAACTGGATAGGGGCATCAAATGAACGTCACAGATACCTGGAGGTATTTTCACCGACCTTTGCTCGTTTTTGTATCTCTGTGCGAAATACCATACTTGACCAACGTTTCCATATAGTAAAGGTACTGTTGCTATTTAATCTATTTTTCAATTTTTATTTGGGAGCGATGATACTTTTCCTCAGTAAAGTCAAACAAAATATACATTAACAACTAATGTTTACAGCGTAATGAACTGTGTTGAACACTGTTTGTTTTGTTTTGTTTTTTGTTTTTAAAAATGTGGGAATATAAAAATAGATTAATAGAATGATTGGTCTACATGCTCAAAATCATAGGCTCAAAAAAATAGATTAATAACGAATGGTGTGAGATGATAAACAACTTTAGAAATAGGCAACTCAACAATAAGGTCTCATTTGTTAACATTAAAGCATTAAATGTATTAACATGACACTAAAACTATTTTTCAGCATTTCTTAACCTTTGTTATTGTTAGTTAATCAAATGTTCGTGTCCATGTTAGTTCACATTGTATTAATGTTAACAAGTACAACTTTTGATTTTAAAAAAACCTGTATTAGTTAATGTTGGGAATAATATTAAGATTAATAAATGCTGTAGATGTATTGTTCATTGTTAGCTCTTGTTAACTAATGTTAAAAAATGAAACCTATTGTAAAACGGTACTGAGAAATCTTTTTAAAATCTAATTGTAAATTTACTGTTTGTATTCATTTTAGTTTCATGCATTTTTAACCAACGTTTATACAGTTTTCTAAAATTAAATAAACAAATAGGCTACATTTCAAAATGAATCAAGCTAAAATGTGACAATCATCAAGTAAAAAGTACTCAAATACTTGAGTTAATTTCAAGATGATTATTAAGACTGGCTATTCTATATGACCTGAACAAAACTTGCCTGTAATTAAAATAAAGAAATAAAAATATGTGTGTCACTCTTGAGCATTTTAAGGTGTCTTCTCTTGAATAAAACAGCTTCCTGGTTACAGATATTAACTATATTTTAATATAGCTATATTTGCTTCACAGTTTATTAAGTTTTGTGAAACAAATATAATAATAATAGTAAATTATTTGGGCCAACTTTTTTTTTTAAGAAAACCTTCGCAAAAAAAAAAAAAAAAAAACCCTTCCAAGGGAACTAACTCAACACTGCGTCAAGATGCTATGGGAAAGTTAATACCCACTTTGCCATGCTGAACAAGTGCCTGCTTCAGTAAGATCCATACAATCTGAGTGAACTAGCACCAATAACACAAAGGACTTAGACCGGAATCATTAAATGAATCAAAGTCCGTTAGGCACATCAGCGTAACATGAAACAATGCCCTTAATTGCTAGAAGTGCTAGCAGCACAGCTAGTGAATTCCCAAAGCTCAATGCTCCTGGGGAGTAGACAGGGCCGGCACGTGCCTATAGGTGGCAAGAACGAGAGGGATTTACAAAAAAACTTTTTTGGGACATTCGTTTGGAATTACTTCACTTATATCAAAAATGTATCACCCAATTAGTTATTCTAAATCTAAATGATCTTTTCTTAATTCTACCAAGTACCAAAGCCCACCCCAACCAAGCAGCATATGGGTTTTATCTGTTAATTTTGCAATAGCCAATCATAGGTCATTAAGTTAGCACTGAATAAAAGCTCTGGCGTTTTGAGCGGTGAGTGAACTATGAGTTCTGCATCCTCACAAATCCTCTCATAATAACAAACAAATTATAGCCTTATGTAAATAAGACAGCTTAACAAAACTTTGTAAGATCGCGATAAAGTCGCCTAAAATGACAGCCTAATTTTAGTGATTATACAGGGAGTGCAGAATTATTAGGCAAGTTGTATTTTTGAGGATTAATTTTATTATTGAACAACAACCATGTTCTCAATGAACACAAAAAACTCATTAATATCAAAGCTGAATATTTTTGGAAGTTTTAGTTTTTAGTTTTAGCTATTTTAGGGGGATATCTGTGTGTGCAGGTGACTATTACTGTGCATAATTATTAGGCACCTTAACAAAAAACAAATTTATACCCATTTCAATTATTTATTTTTACCAGTGAAACCAATATAACATCTCAACATTCACAAATATACATTTCTGACATTCAAAAACAAATCAGTGACCAATATAGCCACCTTTCTTTGCAAGGACACTCAAAAGCCTGCCATCCATGGATTCTGTCAGTGTTTTGATCTGTTCACCATCAACATTGCGTGCAGCAGCAACCACAGCCTCCCAGACACTGTTCAGAGAGGTGTACTGTTTTCCCTCCTTGTAAATCGCACATTTGATGATGGACCACAGGTTCTCAATGGGGTTCAGATCAGGTGAACAAGGAGGCCATTTCATTAGATTTTCTTCTTTTATACCCTTTCTTGCCAGCCACGCTGTGGAGTACTTGGACGCGTGTGATGGAGCATTGTCCTGCATGAAAATCATGTTTTTCTTGAAGGATGTAGACTTCTTCCTGTACCACTGCTTGAAGAAGGTGTCTTCCAGAAACTGGCAGTAGGACTGGGAGTTGAGCTTGACTCCATCCTCAACCCGAAAAGGCCCCACAAGCTCATCTTTGATGATACCAGCCCAAACCAGTACTCCACCTCCACCTTGCTGGCGTCTGAGTCGGACTGGAGCTCTCTGCCCTTTACCAATCCAGCCACGGGCCCATCCATCTGGCCCATCAAGACTCACTCTCATTTCATCAGTCCATAAAACCTTAGAAAAATCAGTCTTGACATATTTCTTGGCCCAGTCTTGACGTTTCAGCTTGTGTGTCTTGTTCAGTGGTGGTCGACTTTCTGCCTTTCTTACCTTGGCCATGTCTCTGAGTATTGCACACCTTGTGCTTTTGGGCACTCCAGTGATGTTGCAGCTCTGAAATATGGCCAAACTGGTGGCAAGTGGCATCTTGGCAGCTGCACGCTTGACTTTTCTCAGTTCATGGGCAGTTATTTTGCGCCTTGGTTTTTCCACACGCTTCTTGCGACCCTGTTGACTATTTTGAATGAAACGCTTGATTGTTCAATGATCACGCTTCAGAAGCTTGGCTATTTTAAGACTTCTGCATCCCTCTGCAATATATCTCACTATTTTTGACTTTTCTGAGCCTGTCAAGTCCTTCTTTTGACCCATTTTGCCAAAGGAAAGGAAGTTGCCTAATAATTATGCACACCTGATATAGGGTGTTGATGTCATTAGACCACACCCCTTCTCATTACAGAGATGCACATCACCTAATATGCTTAATTGGTAGTAGGCTTTCCAGCCTATACAGCTTGGAGTAAGACAACATGCATAACGAGGATGATGTGGTCAAAATACTCATTTGCCTAATAATTCTGCACTCCCTGTATAGGGAAAACTCTTTGCACGCTTTCTGCCATGCCAAATCCTGCATACAGTATGCTTATTTTTTTGTTAAAATTAACAGTGATTTGTGAATGTAGACGCTTTAATAATATGATTTATTAGGAGTGTTTTTGATAGGCTGTGCAGGTTGTGCGATGACACGTAAGTCAAGTCAAGTCATCTTTATTTATATAGCGCTTTATACAATGCAAATTGTGGCAAAGCAGCTTTACATTAATAAGAAAATGGTGTCATTGTCCAGCTTATTCTATATTTTATTGATTCATTCCGTTGCAAATATCAGTAGTTATTAGTCTAGTTATTTTAGGTATAGCAGCACTGCAGAAAACATTGACGTAATCGTCCGGCTCAGCTCAGTTCACATACAACGGCGCCAATGCAGGCATATCAAAAACACTGCTGAATATCAAGCAAGTGTCCCCAACTTAAGCAAGCCAAAGGCAACAGCAGCAAGGAACCAAAACTCCAACAAATGGAGAAAAAAAACCTTGGGAGAAACCAGGCTTAGTCGGGGGGCCAGTTCTCCTCTGGCCAGCAGTGAACACTTGTCCGATACTCAGGCAGAGTTACAGGTCATTAAACCGATTTGGAATCGCAACAGTCAAAATATTTAATCTAGTTCCATTTAGTTTAAGATCTTTTTGATCACGCCGGTATGGGACGGTTTGTTGGGATATGTGCCACTAGTTGATGAGTCGGTAAGGTCTTAACAAAGGATGAGCTAGTTAATACAGTCTCCGCCGACACCCCAGGGCCACATTGCTGTCGCACACAGGCACAGGTTCCCCGTCCGACCCGGATATGGCCCGGATCCAGCCAATCACGTTAATTGGTAAACCTCGGGATAAGCAAAGAGACAAAAATTAGCATGGACGCCATTCTTCTTCAGATGTAAAGAGTACATCTGGTGTTATAGGAAGTGTTCCCAGTTCTGGCTGACCTGATCTATGCAGCCTTTGTAAATCCTTTGTAAATTGAAACTATTACAAGGAAACGTCTCGGTTACGTATGTAACCCTCGTTCCCTGAAGGAGGGAACGGATAGAGATCGAGCGCATAGAGGTGCCTCGTAGAAGGAGCTCTAGCAGAAGTGATGGTGTCTACCACCGACTGGGGTAGGTCATCTAGAACCTCCGCATTCCATCCAGGGACTAGACATGGATATTCCAGAGGTCCGGACGCGGGTGCCAGAGGGTGCCACTTCTGAGTCAGAATGTCCTTCCTCAGAAGAATGGGCCAAGGAGGTTCTGTCACGAGGAGATCTGAAAACCAGGTCCGGTTGGGCCAATGCGGCGCAACTAGCAGGACCTGCTCCTCTTCCTTCCTGACTGTGCACAATGTCTGTGCAAGAAGGCTCACTGGGGGAAACGCATACGGGGCCAGCTGTGTGCTAGTGTGTCCATGCCGAGAGTGCCCTCGGACAGGGAGTAAAACAACTGGCAATGGGTTGTGTCCGGTGCGGCAAACAGATCTACCTGTGCGGTCCCGAAGCGACGTCACATCAGCTGGACCACCTGGGGATGGAGTCTCCATTCTCCCTGAAGCGCTCGTCAGCTGCACAGTTGAGCACACCTGGGATGTGAATGGCACGAAGTGACCTCAGATCCTTCTGATTCCATAAGAGGAGATGGTGGGCGAGTTGTGACATGCGACGGGAGCGTAGACCAGCCTGGTGGTTGATGTACGTAACGGTCACAGTGTTGTCCGTACGAACCAGTACGTGCTTGCCTAGTAGCAGCCCCTTGAGGCCACAGACCTGAAACTGCATGCCCGTTGTACGTGGCCCCCCACCCGGTGGAGGAGGCATCCGTGGAGACCACAGCATGCCTGGACACCTGTTCCAGGGGAACTCCAGCCCGCAGGAACGAGGGGTCGGACCACTGAGTGAGGGTATGACGGCAGTTCGGTGTAATGGCCACACGGAACGTACCACATTGCCACGCCCATCTCTGGACTCTGCAATGAAGCCAGCATTGAAGCGGCCTCATATGAAGCAATCCGAGCAGCGTGACGGTGGCTGTGGATGTCATATGCTACAGGAGCCTCTGAAATAATTTCAGTGGGGCCGCTGTCCTGCTCTTGAGCATACTCAGGCAGCATACGCAACATCGACTGGACACGCTCCTCGGTGAGGCGCGCAGTCTGGCTGACCGAGTCCAGTTCCATACCGAGATAAGAGATCCTCTGCCCGGGGGCGAGTTTGCTCTTGTCCAAGTTGAACCAAAGACCCAACCGGCTGAGGTGAGCTACACCAGGTCCCTGTGTTCACACAACTGCTCTCGCGAGTGAGCTTGGATCAGCCAGTCATCAAGATAGTTGAGGATGATGTGACAGAGTGACCTGTCCCTGTCGGTTAGAGCAGCACGCACACACACAGAGCCCATCTTACCTCGTCCTCCGTTCCTTGCTGAGGCGATGTGGGTGCACACGCACGTCATTAGCACGCCGGTCTTCATACACGCAAACATGTTCATTCCACTGCCATCCCTGTCAGAATCCCCGCTGCGCATAACTACATACATACATACATACATACATACCTGAGTTGTCTTTCGTTTCTATGTTTCTGTGTTACGTTATTGTGTTAATACATACCTGTATTAAGTGTTTGTCAGCATCTGTGTTGCCGGTATTCCGCGTTGCTTCTTCAGTATCGGTCGTACAAACCCGAGCGCCACCCAGCGGCTTGGATAAATAGTGCCAGGTCCGCTGTGTGTGGGCAAGTCGGCGCGAAGCGACCGGAAGTCGGTTCGTCCATTGTCTTTGTTAATTAGAGGGGGAATAATAGAAATGTGTTGTTGTTGTTGTTATTGTATTTATTATTATTTATGTCTAAATGAATTCTTGTTTTCTATAAATATTTCTTTATTCTGTGTAAATATTATTGTGGTGGTATTAAAAAAAATTGGATGTTTTATGTACTCACCAGAATACTTACCCACCAACAAATTTAAAGATTTTTATCAAAAGGGGCGGGGCTTCGACTATAAAGAGGACCCCAAAGAAGCACATGGTGTCAGTTAACCTGGTGAGCGAGCGTGCAACTGTGGTGCCGTGAGCAATTTATTTGACATTGAAGTAGTTTGTGTATATATAGATTTTTTTTTTTAATTTGTTTATTTTTGTACAATTTTGGTTGTAGTTGATTTTTCTTTGTTACTTTTGTATATAGTTTTGGTCGTTTGTCTGCTGGGGCTATTTCACCTCTCGACCACTGTAAATAAATAACACTTTACACTTTACAACTCTGCGAGTATTGCCATATTATTTTTTGGGGAATTTTTTTTTTCCTTTCCCTGGGTAACCCCTGTTGCGCCTGACAGCGGGCTGGCGAAGACCCGTTGTCTCACAATGTGAATGCCTTGTTCCTTGAACGGAACAACGGAACGGAGGGACCGGCTCTATTGCGTCCTTAGCCAGTAGGACCGCAATCTCTGCCCGAAGCACAGGAGCATCGTTCGCATCCACGCGAGTGAAGTGGATGCCCCTGAACACTGGGGGACGCCGGATGAACTGAATCGCACAGCCGAGTCTGACAGGCTGGGAAGCGCTAGCCAGGTTTCCAGACACCTAACCAGCGGGACCAATGGCACAACAGACGTACCCCCAGTGGGGCAGTGAGGTGGAGCCAGAGGACCTGACTCGGACGGCAGAGCGGCCCGAAGTGAGGTTTGGCTCCGCAGAGTGACAGCGCGAGTGGGAGATGGCACAGAGGCGGCCTCGACCAGCAAACTGCCCTCTGCTGGCGAAATGAGAGGGGGCTGAGTTTGGCCAGGCACAGCGTGACACACCGTCAGAGGCACCCTCTTGTGACCCAGAGGATGTGGAAATTCCTCTTTTACTGAGAATGTGGATACTCCGGGGAGCCAGCGGCAGAACAGAAATAAACCGGAACCAAGGATCCTCCACCCGGCCCTCCTCCGGGGGAGGGAGCCTTCACCATCTCCCGAAAAGCAGCTCCAACTTCCTCCGGGTCGCCCGTCTCAGGACCGCTTTCTGGTTCGCTTGCCACCTGGCTTGTCTGCGACAGGCTCCCTGCGGTCTGCTGGGTGAAGGCTGCAGACAACCTGAGACATGGGGGAGTCCAGCGCATCCGAGTCTTCATCTCTAGAGGACTCAAATCCACCTTCCGATGCTGCAATCAACATCTGTTCATCAGCCGGCGTGCCAAAAGAGACGACTGGTCGCTCATGAGAGGGACCTGTGTGCTCTTCTGGCATCGCCACGGGTAGCGACGCGTGCAAGGGACCAGGGGCCCACGGAGACTGGCTCGGCGGGGAAGCCCTGACCGTGATCCTCAGATCTCCCAGTCTATCTGCGGAAGTAGCGATCCTCTGGGGACCGCTAGATCGGGTGAAAGGGACGGGGGCTTGGCCTTGAGAATCAAGGTAAGCAAGCCACGATCTCAACACCACGATAGTCATGTTCCCACAATGAGAACATGAACTATCCACAAAAGCTGCCTTAGTGTGCTGAACGGCCAAACACAGCAGACGAGTCAATTCTAATCTCTCAAGAAAAAGAATTGAGCATTTCATCATAGTGAATGCATTAAGATCCCTCAAGAGTTGAGCATGCACAGTATACTAGTATTGGCAAGGGAGGAGCCTTCAAAGAGAATACAGTGTTGGGAGAGATAGCTCGCAAGCAAGCAACATTCGCATATCTCTGCACGCACAGCATCTCACAACACAAACCATATGACTGTGCGGGAGATGCTACGCAAGCCGACACACACCAGTCCATGATTTCGACATATCAATGTGGAAATACGGGAGAAATTTTACATTTTTCATCATTTAGCAGATGCTAAATATCCAAAGCTACTTACAAGGGGAGCAATTAGGGGTTAGGTCCTTGCTCAAGGGCACTTTAGTCATGTTATCGAAGGTGGAGAGAGTCCTGTTTATTCACAATCCCCACTTTCAATTCCTGCCACGTGGGAATCGAACTGGCAACCTTCAGATTACAAGCCTGACTCCCTCACCACTAGGCCACGACTACCCTTGAAGGCTCACAGAATTGTGTGCGGGGAGGAGGCAGTTTAATCATAACATCCACCTCAACTCTCTCCACGTTTAATTCCTCAGAACTAGACGTCTTCACACACAATATAAACTCATTCAGGTGGAAGCGGTAGTAAAGCAGGCTTCCCACCATGAGAACAATGGAGCTATCTGGGAGAGCTTAAAAAAGGGGAACTCCCACATCAAATTAGCAAAGCCTTAGCAAAGTCTTAGCAAAGCATAGGGTCTGAAACGCAAGGTACAGATGCTCAATTCTAATCCCTCAAGAAAAGAATGAAGCGAGAGCAGCTTCTCCACCACAACTCGCAGTGCGTGCCTGTGCTCTGACACATTGGCACACAATGTGTGACATTGACACACATCTTCACACACACAATCTTAGATAAGCGGAGCCTGAAGAAAAAAAGGCTGATGACGTCTAATGCAGGTACCCGTTTATACTCACAGGCGCTCCATGTGACGTCATAGAACTGCCATCTGGCAATTAATTGGTGTGTTTCCACGCAGGCTTCAGACACCGGTCACACAAGGGGGCATTCCCATAGCTGTCTTGACGCAGCGTAGAGTTCCCTTGAATATGAACTTTAAATGGATGTTGCTTCAAGGTGTTTTAATTGAGGCCAATTAATTGAGAATTATTGTCCTCCTCTTGCAAATTAGCAGGGTTTTTTTTTTACAATCTGAATATTTTACTTAGTTTTTAAAAAATATTTCTTCTCTTTTTTTCTACAGGAACTAAAGGACAGATGGAAAAAGCCAGATTTAAGGCACTTCTTTCACTATTACTTATTGTCACTGTTATTATTGTGCTAGTTTCAGTGAACATGGACAGTCTTACACATTACATACACCTGCCTCCAACAATAAGAGCTCCTCCAACAATAAGAGCTCCTCCAACAATAAGAGCTCCTCCAACAAATAATCCATTTAAAATCTCAGAGACTTCAAATTCGATAGCACCCATCATAGGTTCAAAGCATTTCATGGTTGCTGCGTTTGTCGACCACAGACTGGACGGGGTCATTAGAGTCATCAGCATAATCAACAGAGACAGTCTTGAGCCACTTTACTGTTTTTACTGCAACACTGAACATGACTGCAGAACTGTTCAGGCAGATGTCCAGATACACAGCGACCATTTTGGCTTCCCATTTCATGTCTCAGATGTGATTTGTAAAGGTAAACACATGCACAATGCAACACATGTCCTCATAACAACTGAAAAGAAAGATTCATTCGACCTCAAGATAGAGTATCTGCCAATACGAAATAAGGTGGTAAGAGAGACTTTCAAGTTTGACTTCACTATTTGCATCTCCAACCTTTTTGGCAACTACAACAATGTACTGCAGTTTGCTCAAACTATGGAGATGTACAAGCTTCTGGGTGTACAGCATGTGGTCATCTATAACACTAGTTGTGGACCAGACCTGGAAAAGCTTTTAAAACATTATGAAATAGAAGGGATACTGGAGATTGTTTCATGGCCTATTGACAAGTTTCTGTCCCCATCCTTGGGCTGGAACTTCCAGGAACACAAGGGTGATCTCCATTATTATGGTCAGTTAGTAACACTCAACGAGTGCATTTACAGACACATGTATCAATCCAGGTACGTTCTCCTGAATGATATTGATGAGATCATCATGCCGTACAAACACAGCAATTTACCATCTCTTATGAAGGATCTCCAGTCTGCTCATCCCAGTGTAGGGGTGTTCAGCATAGAGAACCACGTATTCCCCAAAACACAGTTTGAGGACAGTGGGAAGTTCAAACGAGCAGAATGGAATAATATTCCTGGTGTCAATATCATGGAGCACATTTACAGAGAGCCTGATCGAAAGAACATTTTCAATGCTGCAAAGATGATTATAAACCCAAGAAAAGTGCAGCAAACGTCAGTACATTCCACTTTGAAATACGATGGAGATATTCACTAGAGAACCACTGCAGGGGCATCTTACCAAAGACCAACTGTTTGTGGACAAAAGAGTCTGGGACTTTGAGGAAAAACTGATACCAAACACTGACCAGACATTGAAACTTTCTGGTTTCCTGAATGTTTCCAGTTGAAATGTTTGTATTAATTTAAATAAAACCTAAACCAGGGGTTGAGAAGTTCGGGCCTAGCGAGCCACTGTCCTGCAGAGTTTAGCTCCAACCTTAATCAAACACACCCGAACAAGTTAATCAAGCTATTCAGGCTATAGGCCTTTTCCTTATTTTATGGTTTTTGTCTGGCATTCGCTACTGCTGTATCCAATGATATCCAAAGATATTTTCAAATAAACAAAGACATTTGCTTTTGCTATTTCAATCCCATCTCTCTTCCTACAAGGGTCATTTGGAATTCCTAAAGGCAGAGAGGTGTTGATAATGATCAAGGCCTGTAGGCCAAGCTGTGTGTACATCAGGGGTCTACAAACTGTCACACCTTCAGTACAATGAGGGAAGTTTTAATCTTCTGATTGGTCATTTTGAATGTCTCACATTTGGGTTTCAGTCACATGGTCAAGGAAGAGATAAAAGAACTGTTGCTCTGCCTCTTTTATTCTCTGCTCTTTTTTTTCTTTTCTCTCTTTTTCTGTCATTCTCTTTCACTCTCTCTCTCTAACTATCTCTCAGGTAAATTTTTACATATATGTAATACGATTAATGGTATAAGTTTTTATCATCTCATACATCTATTTGTAACCATTTTAAGTGTAATCATAACCAGATATTGTCATTAAACCCTTGTGCAAAAGATGTATTAACTAGTTTTGATTTGGTATTAACTTTTAAGTGCTACCTATTGCAATACAATATCATCACACTATAGCAACGCTCTCTCACATATTTTGCTATTTCCATTGTTGGTATAAGTTGCAGTGGGTAATAGACAAGAAATGTACAGTTTTTGACCATCTTCCTGATAACATTTCTTTAGTCATTCAGAAACCCTAAAGCTTGAACCCCTGAACCACCCTTACACTGCCAGTCATTTCACAAATCTTTATTTATTTATTTACTACAGTTTTTTTAACACTTATTTTGCAGATTTTTACTATCCAACACGTTCAATAACATTCAATAACGACAGCATTAAAAGTTCTACAGAGAAACACCATTTCTTTACAGATGTTTCACTTTATTATGATCAGATACCTTCAATAAGTACTAAAAGTTCTACAGAGAAATACTGTTTTTTTAGTATTATCAAAAACACTTCGATAAAGTGTTAAACAATACTAAAGATTTTTACGTTTTATTGAGCCGTATGAATCTGCAAAGTGATCTGAACAATTGTGTATTTATACGTAAAGTGTGGTTCTACCACACGTCCATTTACTACGGTGGCCGAGAGAGCTCAAAGCGCTTCAAATAATAAAACACATGCAAATTAAAAAAAGCACATGCAAATTTAAAAAAGCACATGCAAATTTAAAAAAGCACATACAAATTAAAAAAAGCACATGCAAATAAAAATAAAAAAACGTGATCATCAGTTTGACAACTCATGTGCTGCAAATCCTCACAGCACATGCAAACTCAAAAAAGCTCTACATTTACAAAAAGCGCTGCAAAGAGCACAAACCACAACGGAAATGTTTCAAGGGGGACCCCAAAAAGTGACGGACCCTAGTAGGAAGAGCGTCCAAAAACAGTTCAACTCACCCTTCACTTATTCACTAATCCCTATATAGTGTACGGCATTTGAGTGCACAAAGTGTTCACAATCATTAAATACTATAAAAACTGCAAACAAAAATAAACAACTGTACATTATTTCATGTGTTTTTCAGTTTGCTAGAAACTCACGCTCACAGATGACGTGGTCGTCGAGCGCCTCAGGCGACCGATACGATTACGTCACATTAGTACGCTACAGATGATTAATGAATATTTTTAAATCATCCACTAAATTATCATCTCTTAAAGTTTAATGAGTTAATAACAATGCCACATATTAAAACACTTTTCTGTTTGTGAAACACATTACATTGAGTTAATGCCTACATAATATATTTTAATATTTTTTAGTTTGTGCTGTTGTCAAGTAGGGTCCGTCACTTTTTAGGGTCCCCCTTGAAACATTTCCGTTGTGGTTTGTGCTATTTGCAGCGCTTTTTGTAAATGCAGCGCTTTTTTGAGTTTGCATGTGTTGTGAGGATTTGCAGCACATTTGAATGCAGTTTACTCATCTACTTAATATGAAATAACATTTCTGTATGTGACTTATGCTGCAAACTTGTTTAGGAGGATTACATAATGTAAACAGGACTACACTTTGAAACCTTAAAAATGAATACAATATCTGTAATTATTTAACCATTTTGTAATATTTAGTTTGTTTGCTGTGAGACACAAAAGGCGTTTTCTCCAATTCAGTGACTGACAATACAACCCTAAGATACACCAAAGCATAAATTCACAAATCACATCAATTTTATTTGTTTGCTGTACTCCAAATCTTTAGAATCCATATGTTTGTAAGGAACAGATCCAAATTCAGCCCTTTATCCGGTAATCTTCATCTTAATTCTCAGCAGGTATGGAATATATATATATGTGTGGGTGTGTGTGTTTGTCTATATCTCACTTAATCCACGCATGCGCAGTATGACTGGATCAACTGTTTTAAAAGTAATTATGCCTTTTTAGAAGAACAGTTGAACACTGGTTAAAGTTATCTTAAGTTAAACTGTAGCATATCATAAACGTTAGTGTCAGTTTTGTGAAAGGCTCAGGCGACTGGCCTAGGTGTCGTTCCCATTGATAGATAAATGGCCGATTAGGCCTATGTGCTATTTGTCGCGTTTGTTAATCATCATTAAAACAGTAAGAAGTATGCTCTTTAGATACAGTTTTTCTCAATTGCTAAAACACTAAACCTATTGTCTGAACCAAATGCTCAGTTGCCTGAACCCACTGATTGAATCAATCACTCTTTTGGCAAAACCATAAGCACTTTTCACCTGTTTAGACACAACTTGCCAACACATTTTCATTGTGATGCACCCGCACTGCATAATGGTGAGCACAGGTGACAAAAGTCAAGCACAATTAAAGCACAGATGTCACCACTTGAACAGAACAACTCAAAATTGATCACACTTGTGGCTAATGATGTGAGGGAACATATAAAGTAAGCCAGTTCAGGGAGCACTAGTTTGTGAGGCCATACAATGGATAGAAATCTGAGAGGAAGAGTTCATGTGAGAGGAGGTCGAGGTGGTCAACGAAGACCAAAAACAGTAATATCTGATGAAATCAGAGCTACTGTGATTGACCATGTTCTTGTACATGGTATGAGCATGAGGGAGGCTGGACAAAGGGTACAACCAAACATCATTAGATTCACTGTGTCCACCATAATCCGAAGATTTAGAGAAGAGAACAGGTTATTACCTTTTTTTGACATTATAGTACAGTATGTAAATGTTGACAGCAATTACTGTATGACATACTATATACAGTACCACAATATATTGTAAGTAAATATGTTTCAGTACATCATTGTACCAATATACTGTAGTATTGTAATGGAGGATTGGTCTAACTGTTTGTAGGCCTAG
Source organism: Opsariichthys bidens (assembly GCA_037194245.1). Taxonomy (NCBI): domain Eukaryota; kingdom Metazoa; phylum Chordata; class Actinopteri; order Cypriniformes; family Xenocyprididae; genus Opsariichthys; species Opsariichthys bidens. The sequence goes on from CM074288.1 coordinate 6,469,339, forward strand.
TATTCCATGTATATTTTTTCTAACTCCATGTTCTCTTTTTGTAGAATTGAAAGACTGCCACATGGGGGTGGGAGGACAGGTATGTTCTCCCCACACCAAGAGACCCCAATTGTTGATATGGTCCGTGAGAACAATGCCATTAAACTGAATGAAATTCATAAGGAATGTAAAATCATTTGAGGACCATGTAAATTTTGTCAGCCTCTCTACTGTTGATCGTGTCCTCAAGCGCAACAGACTGCGCATGAAATCGCTATACAGAGTGCCCTTTGATCGCAAATCAGACAGAGTCAAAGAGCAAAGATTCCAGTATGTACAGGTTGGCATATATCCAGACACATTCAACGTTGATTACTCCAGGTAGTGATTTATTGTAGAGGCCTATATCACTTACAAATCTATCTATTTCTATAATATCTATTTCTACAAAGGGTTTTTCAGCTGGATGCAATGGAAAGACTCCATGAATACATCTACAAGGATGAAGCTGGGTTTAATCTCACCAAAAGGAGAAGGAGAGGCCGTAATGTGATTGGCCATCGGGCCATTGTTGGTGTTCCTGGGCAGCGTGGTGGCAATGTCACATTATGTGCTGCCATCAGCAATCATGGGGTTGTCCACCATCAAGCCAACCTGGGGCCCTACAACACTCACCAGCTACTCATTTTCCTCAATCACATGCAAGATGCTCTGTTAGGGCAGCAGAATGAGCATCCCATCTATGTTGTTGTTTGGGACAATGTGAGTTTTCACAGAGCCCTTCAGGTTAGAGAGTGGTTCAATATGAACCAAGGTTTTATCAATAGTTGCCTTCCACCGTACTCCCCTTTCCTAAACCCCATTGAGGAATTCTTCTCCTCATGGCAGTGGAAGGTATATGAACGCCAACCTTACACCAGGGTAAATCTCCTGCAAGCCATGGGTCTTGCCTGTGATGACATAGGTGTGGAGGCATGCCAAGCCTGGATACGAAATGCCAGGGGTTTTTTCCCCTGTTGCCTGGCCAGACAAAATGTGGCCTGTGATGTGGATGAAGTCCTGTGGCCTGACCCAGTACAGAGACATGATGCTGTGGCTGGGTAATGCACTTATTTGTATATTTTTGTACTTTATTTTTACATGGGCTTACTGTACACAAGTGGCAAACGCATAAGATTTCTGTTTTGTGTTTTCGTACAAGTGCTAAATGCACAGATCTTTTTTCTTTTTTTTTTTTTGCAACATGCATTTAGCCTACAGTGAACAATAAACATTTATTTCTCCAGCTTCATGTCCTGGGCATTGTGTCCTCTATTTTTCTACGTAGTGTTTAGTGACTGTTCAGTAGTGTTTTTAATTTTGATTGACTGCGTGCGATTTAACAGTTTTGAGGTGAAAGTTTGGTTTGGCAAGAAGAGTCTGAGGTTTTGTGAATGTAGCTTGAAAATTGGATTTTGTGTTCACAGTTTAGAGAAAATGAGAGCAGCTTTCAAGAAATGTGTCTTAGCAATCGAGAAAAACTGTAATATACTGGTAATCAAACTTGGCAGTTGGATGAAGCGTTATAGTGTGAATACTGATAAACAGTATGTTTGTCTTCAGAATGGATGATGTAATTGAGTTCTTGCGACAGAGGATTGTTCACAATTAACAAGATTAATAGAGAGATTAATAACAAGAAAAGGTGAGACAATGCAGATTGACTGTGAGAGAGAGAGAGAGATAATGAAAATATATGAAATAGTGAAAAGGAGGTAGCAGGAATGCATAGGTAGCTAGCTTGAAGCCAGTGGGGCTGTTGGGAAGAACAGAAGGTCCAATCTAGTCACATCAGGTACAGTAGTCTTTACTACGCAACCAACAAGGTGTGTGTGTGTGGTTTCCATAAGGGAACAGAAATGTAGAGTTTTATTCCAAATAATATTTATTGTTGTCAGCCACTTTAACATTGTAAATACACAGGTTGAATATTAACACAGCTTGCATTAGCTTCACCACTGCACAATAAATAGATCACTCACACTCTTGTACACCGTGAAGTATTGTTGACCCAGTGTTGCAATTCCAAGCGTTATTTTCCCTGTCTGGTTTTCCCCTGTTACTGATTCTGCCTGTTCTCTGTTTTGGTTTGACGATTCTCTGCCTGCCCCTGACCTCCCGCCTGGAACTCACCTCGAGCCTGCCTGTCCTCTATTATTTCTGTTCGCGGTTGCTGATCTGTGCCTGTCTGACTTCATTCATTAATAAAGCTGCATTTGGATTTTATTCGCTGACGCATCGTCATTACAAAAGTGTTTTATAAGGCATGTTTATAAAAATTACTTTAATGTCCTAGTTGAACTATAGTCTAATCCTGCCTTAATCTAAACCCTGTTTGTGAAACCAACCCATTGTTTTTCTTTTACATAAATTTACATTTAATTTAGTGTTTCCTCTGCATACCAGTGGTACTTGTACCATGCTTTGAGGACCACTGCATTAACATATTTTAGGTCAAACTTAATTCAAACAAAATAAACACTTACATGGTCAAACTAAAGTAAACTAAATTCAGTCCTCTGCACAGTACAGGTATATGCAATAAAAGGCTGAGAGGGGTTTGATACTGCCTTATGGACACAAAAACTGAAGTACAACACAGCTGTACGTTTGGTCTCTTGAGGCCACACACTCAGTCTGCTATTAGATCCATAGAATGGACTCTTCTCACATTTCTGGGGCTCTCAGAAGTCACAACACTTCACCACAGCACGTTGTCTAGTCTCATCTTTGAGAGAGGGACTCACTTACCTGTAATCCTTACCTGTGCTGATGTTCCTGCTCCGTTGTTTTCCTCATTCCTCTGTGTCTCCATTGTGTCTACGATCGTCGGTGTCACCTGCAATTTCCACTCTCCGGGATCATCTAGTTCACCACCGCCTTCATGTGTGCTCCATTCTGCTCATCCACGATCTCCCCTCTTCTTCTTCGAACCGAAAGGACTGTCAGTATTCTCATTTCTCCATTTACATTAACTTGAATTGCTCAGTACGTGTTTGTGTTGATCCTGGTGTATCAAATATACTCGTTCGTCTATTCTACCGCTTTGTTAGACTGTATTCCATGACAAATATATGACTCATGCTAACGAATTATAACCTTATTGTTGGTTTTATTTGACAAACCTAAAGGTACACATGAAATATGTTGTAAATGACATGTAAAATAACTTTGTCTAATAGATGTCTTCATGTGATTAAGTGCCAAAATTATGACCTTTGTATTGTTAAATCTCCTAGTATTATGTTCCATTCTTGTTAGATGTTAGAGCAAAAGTGAAAGCTGGATAATGAGCATAGGCACATAACATAACTTCATTCATAAAACATTAATTTACATGAGAGGAAATAAAAAAGTAGACACACTGTAGGCATCATAGTTGTTTCATTCTCTCTCTTTAGGTAAAAATAAAGATTTGTTTAAAGTGCCCCTATTGTGCTGTTTTAAAGGTTCCTAATATTGTTTTGGAGGTGTCCTACAATAGGTTTACAAGCATCAAAAGTCAAAATCATTTAAATTTTCTCATAAAATATGAGAAGGATTGCACATCACCTTATTTCTCAGAGAGTCTGAAAATGGTTTGTTCAAAGATTGAGTCTCTCGAAACTCCTCCCTCTTTTTGTGATTGTCTGTTGAGTTTGTTGTGATTGGTCAACCTCTCACAGCACGTGTTGGAAACGAAACACCTATTACCAGATCTAAATTTAATCTCCGGAGGCTTCCTCAGCCCCTGATACACAGTGATATGAATGATGGCGTCTGGCTTTCCGTATCATCCTTTTGAAGGGCCTGCAAATTGGATTCGCAGCGTTGAAAATAGTGTCTTTTCGACATGTTGAAGCCACTGAAACAACTTATTTTTACTTATTACTTAATAGTTTTTGAGGGCAGGTCAAAGTAAACGATGTTCGTGGGTAGCCAATGAAGACTAATAGATGGCATTGTGCAAATTTGTTACATTGTTTTGTAGGTTTCTAACAGGAAGTGAGACTGGAATTGCTGATGACTCATTTCAGAATCAATTCTTTCTTGTAGGAGACAGTAACTTTATTTGTCATGCAGTTTGATCTTTAAAGACCACCTTCTACTGAATAATATTTGTTCCTCTTTAGAGGTGATGTTAAGGCACTGAATATGAAGTGTAGAATGCTTTGTATATTGCAAATCGCCAAAAGATTATAATTTGTTTGATATTCTGTAAGATCTCTGGAAGATGCATGGATGTTTTGGACTAACTCATAGGTTTTTGTGTCACATCAGTACCTGTATACATGCCTGAATTATCGAGGCATGAGATCTACAGTACAAGAACTGTTCCAGGAAAAAGTGTAAAACACTTATCTTGTGATGAAGATGATAGATGGTGGAATTCTGCTCTCACAGGTTTTGCTGGTTTTGCATAATATAAGCAACCATTTCAGCTGTGAATGTCTGAAATATGCTAGATATCACATCTGCACTGATGTTTTCAACAAGTATTACTAAGTGGCTTTGTGACTGTCTGTGAATGCTATTTTGAGAGATACATTTTTTCTGCATGTGTAATCATAATTGTTTTTTATTTTATTTTAAGTTCTCATGAATTTTTGTTTCAGGGTGGAGAATAAGGTGGTCATTTTTGGGCAATGTTTTAAGTATTTGTCATTTTAATGGTCTTTAATTTTGTTGTGGCTTGCAAAAACACTGCCATTTAGAAAGCAGAATCACTACATAACATTGACCTTTTTCACTACAGTTTGAGGTCAATAAATGACTATTTGTGTACATTTGAAGGGAAAACTTGAAGGAAACAATGTGAAGATGGAAGAACCTTTTTTTGTTACCAACTACATTTAAGAGTTCTCAGAAAGCTCTCAGGCTGATGGCAGCAGTTTTGAGATTGTTTTGCTATGCTTTCTCCCTCTAACATGAAGACATCAACTCTTACGTCTGTTCTCACATCCCCCACTCGTTGCGGCCGTCAAAAGTAATAATAGCCTGTGTGCCGGGTTGGGGAGTAACGAAATACAAGTAACTTAGTTACGTATTTAAAATACATGATTTGAGTAACTGTATTTCATTACAGTTACATTTTAAATGGGTGGTAATCAGATTACGGTTACATCTGAAAAGTATTTTAGATTACCAACGTGATTACTTTGAATTTTAATGTCATTTAAACAGCAATTGGCGATTCTCTGACTCTGACAGTCTGAAAAACCAGAGTTAAGTTTCATCAACATTTTAATACTTTTAAGAGGGATCATAAAAATTGTTATTTTTATTTAATACTGTCCTGAACAAGACAAAATGACTGAATTTCTAAAAAAAAAATTGCCCAACAGTCAACTTAACTGTCCTGTCATGACCTGATGATCCACGACTGTTTTCATGTTTTGTGATAGTTGTTTGTGAGTCATTTTATAATTCACTGATCACTGCAACTTTTTAATCACAATTTTTTTCCCCCTCACTAATTGTGAGTTTGCATTTCATAATTCTGACTTCTTTTTCTCAGAATTGAGAGATTTAAACTCACAATTGCAAGTTATAAAGTCAGAATTGGGTGATATAAACTTACTAACTTTTTTCTTTCAATTGTGAATTTAGTATGCAAGTTTATATCTCATTATTTTTACTTTATAACTCACAACTGCAACTTTATATCATTCAATTCTGAGGGGAAAAGTCAGAATTGTGAGATAAAAACTTGCAATGACCTTTTTTGTGTTTGTTCCACAGTATTCCACAGTATTCTAAAGTATTTAGATTAAGTTACAAAACTTGAGTAATGTAACGAAATACATTACAAATTACTTTTTAAAGCATGTAATTTGTAATCTGTAGTGAAATACCTTTTAAAAGTAACCTACCCAGCCCTGCCTGTGTGTCAGGATCGTTTCACTGTGCAGCAGGATTATATCAGTGTGCCTGAAGTGTAGATACACCTTTTGGTCAGACAGCCCATGTAACGGATCCAACTGGAGGCGAGTTGTAGTGAGAACCCAAGTGCCGTTTATTTACGTCCAAGCATAAATATAATTCCAACTTCTTGGCTTGGCTTGGCTAAACAAGAACACTCATCACAGTGGTACAGGGACAATCATTGAACATGGCAATCATGCCAAATACACTGACTAAATTACAAACAATGAACACCTGTGAACAATGATTACACCCGTAAACCAATAGAAACAAGACATGAAACGGAAGGCACATGACGAGGAGCACATGGCAGGATCACATGACATACACAAGGGAGCACATGGTAAACAAACATGACAAATGACAACAAAATAAAGACATGAAACGTGAACATGAAAAAAACAAAACTAGACATTACACCTTGTCAGTGGCAAGAGTGCTGGGACAGCGACGGTATGCCCACGCTGTTTTAAATATACCGCTGTAAGGGTGTGACGGTATTTGGCTTTTAAAAGACTGGGTTGGGGCGCCAGGGGTAAAAACCACCACAATTATTGAATTAAATTCATCATTGAAGACAAGGAACAACACGAATTGATGTAAAACTTTTCCATTCGAGCTTAATTTCAAACATATTACATCACAACTCAGTACATCATTTTCAACAAAAGAGGAAGAGAAAAAAGAATAAACAAACGAAAGAAATAAAGAGAAAGCATAAATAATCCCAACAATTTAATTTAATAATTTCAGGCCCAGAAACATTGACCTTTTAAACACCATACAATAAATGAGTAACACAAATCAGCAAATAATAAAATAATTCAAGCAAATAAATATAATTCAATAAATCTTATGCAAGAACAAAAAAAGGAAAATAAAAATAAAACAAAAACCCTTTTCACATAGGAGAAAATCAGGCATAATCATCCTGGATCCAAAAGGAGGGAAGAGGAAACAAGGTCCCCTTTATTTCAATCCCTTTTACAAATATACCATTTTAACAAAAATTACAAAATTCTTAACCCAAACAATATTGATCTAAAAATATAATAAAAAACAAAACAATTTTATTACCGTGTCACTCAAATACTAGGCCTGGAAAAATAATTCCTTACATAACATAATATTTAAAAATCCGCAACTCGAGCGCCAAAATAAACACACACACACACACACACCATCACTTTTTTTTTGGTCTTTCTTTTTGATTTATAAGCCTTTTAATCTAGTGAGGACCAGTCAAATGTCTCACTATTGGTTTGAGAAAGTATTTCACAATATAAGTGAGGACATTTGGTGCTCACAAGTGTAGGCAAAACAAGTACACTCTCTCTCTCACACACACACACACACACACACACTTGCTCTCTCTCACACACACACACACACACACACACACACACAAACACGCGTGCACGCACTCTCTTACACACACACGCACACACGTAAATGTATGGTTACCACTGATTGGCCAAGTTGCCATACTAGGAAGATTCGAGGAAGGAAAGGATAACCCAAGAAACCCAAGGATAATCTCAAGGAACTGAGGTTACATTAGGTAACCGGAGACGCTTCAAAGGGCATTTAACGACAGTATTTTATAAAAATTAAGTCTTTTTTCGTTCCAATTCTGACATCCAAAGACACTACAACAAAACATTTTTCCCTTATTCTGTTAATTTTGCACATTTTCCTCCACTTGCTACCGCTATTCTGCAACCACTATGCCCGCGCAGCTGCAAATGACGTAACTGTGACGTAACTACTCTGAATTGGTCAGTTCAGTCACTGCATCTACAGGCTTGAACACTAAACACAGCCTTTTTTAAGTGATGAAAAACCTGACGTTATTTTTATTTTATCATTCGTTCAGTGACGTGCAAACATTTCGCATTGTTTTACTTGTTTTTCCCATCTTTGTTTCTTTACTCTGTTTACACAGGATGAATAAAATCTGCTAAATGCATACATGTAATGTAATTTAATATATGAGCATTTAATATGTCTTCAGAGACATCTCAGCTAACGTAGAAACTTGATTAGAAATGATGTTTTAGATCAAGTAAACTAGTAAATATCATAAAACATTTTGCCAAGTATAACAAAACATGCATTTTATCTTTAATGTATCTGTTTGCAAAGAGTGGCTTTACAGTTTTGTGGAAAACACTGTCTTCTGTACTGACTTTGATGAAAGCCAGATGGTCTAGCTGTAACCTGCTGTGAACAAACACAAGTGGCATACTGGAGCAAAAGCAAAATGTGTAAGGACCCTTAAAATAATCATATAACTCCAAAGTACGGTGGCTCAGTAGTGCACAACACTAATTTAAACAGCAAACATAAGTTACCAACATAGGGGAATAAAGCCACAACACAACTGAATCGGTACTTCGTCTTCCTTTTTTTTTTTTCTTTCTTTTTATTATTATTTTTTTTAATTAAGTGCAGTTACAGTTGAACTGATTTTCCACATTCCTCTGTGCCATTCCTCAGCCTCCAAACAGAGCCTACAGGAGTTGCTGTAGCATGGTCAAATGAAAAACAAATTTTAAACCGTGTCTGACATACTAATGTGGTCCCTTGAACTTTGCATATCATATTATTTGCCTACTGTTGAATCAAGTCGTTTCACGGCAATATAGTACAATATATGGTCTACTGCCATATGAAGGCTGAATTCATGGTTGTATCTCAGTGATTGATGCTCCCAACATTAATTTTAGTGCTTCTAATTGGGTTTATCTGTATACAAATATTTACAATGTAAAAAAAAAAAAAATATATATATATATATAGTTAGATAAATTATTAGTGCACTGAGAAAGACCTAATATTTTCTCAAAAACATAATGTAGCTATAAATGTGATGAGAAAAAAGGGAATGTGTTCACTCTGGCATGGCTTCAAGTACGGCCATTGAAGAGCTGAACTGTAAATGCAAGCTGGGCACATCTCATTCAACACAATCAGACTGATCTTCACCATCATTTACTGGAAGCTACACTTGGACTCCAGCCATTTCAATATGGGAATAATAACGTGTTAAAAGTGACGTTTATAAGTATATTGCAGATTTGAACAATTATTGGTCTGCGTGAAGTGTTAGCGACATATGGCATTGTATTCAGCGAGTTTTGCTTTCATTTGCATCGTGGATGGTAGTTTTCATTCAGTAGCTGGCACGTGCACAGGGAGGAGGGGAGGGGTGTGCTTGAGCACCTGCTCCTTTGCCTCCTGATGCCCAAAGTTCCCTTTTGTCAAGGCAAAATTTCCTCTCCATCTTTTAACTAACTAAAGGCCCAATCTAACTTTTAGTAAAATTCATGCATAATAATTCAGCCGTAAATAAAATGGCCCACATGATAAACTTTCACCTGACGACCTCATCCTCACGCGGATATTCTTATAATAAATAATTAATAATAAATAATTATCACAACACCGGTAAAGACTTACAGTGATTTTCTCATCCAGCGAATTATACTTATCAGTCCTGTTTTTAATATCATTAGAATAGGATTAGAATATAATTATATTTTAAATAAAACGACAAAAATATATATATTTTTTTTTTGTGCAACAGTAGCCTGTATAACCACTAGCCTGTAAACTCATCTCTGGAAAAACAATATCTATCATAAATGTCAATATAAAATGAATAATATACCTTAATAGGTGCAAATAAAATATTTCTTTAACTTTTAAACTTAAAATGGTCTTTTATGTTCTTTTACTTTTCCAAAACTGCATCACTGTAATTTCTGCCCTATCAATAGAGAATCATCTGCGTCGATCAGCTGTTGACATGAGCTCAGAGCACTGCCCTGTCCAGGAACTGAAGGGCGGTTGCAACAAATGAACGTGTCACAGATTTCTGGGGACATTTTTTCTTTAGGGTGACTTCAAATTCTGTGGATATCGTTGACACGCAGGAGCCTGTTTTGTTTTTCCATCTCGTTTCACCGACTTCTGCTCGTTTTTGTATCTCGTACGAACTACCATACATGACAACGTTTCCTAAAGGTACTGTTACTTTTTAATCGATTTTTCTATTTTCATTTGAGAGGAATGACAACAGGGATGAACTATTTTGTCGACCTCAGTAACTAATGTTACACCATAATGAACCGTGTTGGACACAGTTAAAAAATGTAGGTATAAAAATAGATATTTTTTTGATTAATGACGAAAAATGTGAGATGATATCTTTAGAAATCGGTAACGAGTAACAATAAGGTCTCATTTGTTAACATTAAAGCGTGCATTAACATAAAACGCTATTTTTCAGCGTTTATTAACTTGGTTATAATTAGTTAATCAAATGTTCGTGTTAGTTCACATTGCATTAATGTTAAAATACAACTTTCGAACTTTTGATTTTAAAAACACCTGTATTAGGTCATGTTGAGATTAATATTAAGATCAATAAATGCTGTATAAGTATTGTTCATTGTTAATTCTCGTTAACTAATGTTAAAAGATGAAACCTATTGTACTGAGAAATCTTTTTAAAATCTAATTGTAGATGTACTGTTTGTATTCATTTTAGTTTCATGCATTTTAACCAACGTTTATACAGTTTTCTAAAATTAAATAAACAAATACAGTTTAAAATGAGTGGAGCTAAAATGTGAAAATCAAGTAAAAAGTACTCAAATACTTAAGTTGGAGTTGAATATTGAGATGATTATTAAGATTGACTATTCTATCTGACCTGAAAAAAACTTGCCTGTCATTAATAAAAAATAAATAAATAAATATGTGTGCCCATCTTGAGCATTTAAAGGTTTCTTGTCTGCTTCATGGTTTTCATGACAACAAACTAGCTTCCTGGTTACAGATATTAGCTATATTTTAAGCAAAAATACTTTACAGTTTATTAAGTTTTATGTAACTAATAATATTAATAATAAAGGTAAATTATTTGGGCCAACTTTTTGTTTCTTTTGGAATAGTTTACAAATAGACTGTTAAACCACCTAGACATTTTTGATATCAAAATGATCAAAAAAAAAAAAAACTTTGTATAAACTTTAAATGTACTATTGAATAGCCTAACAGATGAACTTGACCTGAAAGTAACAATGACATAAATCTCTGTAGAATCCATAAAGAGAGTATATAGTGTCTTCAGGAACCTTAACCTCATGCACTTGAGAAGGAGGGTATTCTTTATTGTTTATTAACATTCTTCATCAGTTGTTTTATGTGAGCTTTTGTTTTTGTTCTACTTGTTTATCTTAAGAGTACAATTCAAGATGGACTTACTACATATTTTCATCTCATAAGGTTGGTTATTATTAGTTCAGTTGTGTTTGAACATGAAAATCCGGTTTGATGACCCATGAAAAAAGAAGTGAAAGCCAAAATGCCAAAAACCTTTTAACAGTGTTGATGTCAATGAAGCTCCATCTACTGCTCACAGCTGCAGCATATTGTCACCCAAGAGGGAATGAGACACTCTGTCAAGACGATGTGGAAATGCCCCCTTGCGTGACCGGTGTCTGAAGCCTGCATGGAAGCATGCAAATGAAGTGGCATACAGAAGTCCTATGGATCACCCCTGAGTATAAAAGGGTGCCTGAATTAGACATCATCAGCTTTTTTGTCTGAAGGAGACACGAAGGCTTGCCTGAAGCATGGCAGTGCGATGCAGAGTCTCTTTCCCTTTCAGGGAGCCGGGGTTATATTCATTTTATTGCCCTGTCCACTCAATGTGACCTCATAGGACTGCCGTCTGCCAATTAATTGGTGTGTTTCCACGCAGGCTTTTCAGACACCGGTCACACAAGGGGGCATTCCCATAGTTGTCTTGATGCAGCGCTGAGTTCCCTTGAAAGGAACATTTAAACGGATGTTGCTTCAAGGTGTTTTAATTAGCGCCGCATTGTGGTGCTCCTCCTGCAAATCAGCAGTAACCTAAGAGGCTTTTTTACAATCTAAGTATTTTATATTGTTTTTTAAAAAATATTTCTTTGCTTTTTTCCTACAGGAACTAAAGCACAGATGGAAAAAGATAGATTTAAGGCACTTCTTTCACTAACATTTATTGTCACTGTTATTGGTGTGCTAGTTTTAGTGAATATAGACAGTCCTACACATTACATACACCTGCCTCCAACAATAAGAGCTCCTCCAACATTAAGAGCTCCTCCAACATCAAGAGCTCCTCCAACAATAAGAGCTCCTCCAACATCAAGAGCTCCCCCAATAATAACAGCTCCTCCAACAAATAATACGTTCAAAATCTCAGAGGCTTCAAATTCAATTACACCCATCATAGGCTCAAAGCATTTCATGGTGTCTGCGTTTGTCGACCACAGACTGGACGGGGTCATTCGAGTCATCAGCATAATCAAGAGAAACAGTCTTCAGCCACTTTACTGTGTTTACTGCAACACTGAACATGACTGCAGAACTGTTCAAGCAGATGTCCAGATACACAGCGACCACTTTAGCTTCCCATATGGTGCCTCGGATGTGATTTGTAAAGGTAAACACATGCAAACTGCAACACATGTCCTCATAACAACTGAAAAGAAAGATTCATTCGACCTCAAGATGGAGTATCTGCCAATACAAAATAAGGTGCTGAGAGAGACTTTCAAGTTTGACTTCACTATTTGCATCTCCAACCTTTTTGGCAACTACAACAACGTACTGCAGTTTGCTCAAACTATGGAGATGTACAAGCTTCTGGGTGTTCAGCATGTGGTCATCTATAAAACCAAATGTGGACCAGATCTGGAAAAGCTTTTAAAACATTATGAAATAGAAGGGATACTGGAGATTGTTTCATGGCCTATCGACAAGTTTCTGAACCCATCCTCGGGCTGGAACATCAAGAAGCACAAGGGCGATCTCCATTATTATGGTCAGTTAGTAACACTCAACGAGTGCATTTACAGACACATGTATCAATCCAGGTACGTCCTCCTGAACGATATTGACGAGATCATCATGCCGTACAAACACAGCAATTTACCATCTCTTATGAAGGATCTCCAGTCTGCTCGTCCCAGTGTAGGGGTGTTCCGCATAGAGAACCACATATTCCCCAAAACACAGTTTGAGGACAGTGGGAAGTTCAAACGAGCAGAATGGAATAATATTCCTGGTGTCAATATCATGGCGCACATTTACAGAGAGCCTGATCGAAAGAACATTTACAATCCTACCAAGATGATTGTCAACCCAAGAAAAGTGGAGCAAACATCAGTACATTCCACTTTGAAAGACTTTGGAGGTTCTTACCATGTACCGCCTGATGTATGCAGGATTGTACATGTGAGAGTCCCACTGCAAGGGCATCTTACCAAAGACCAACTGTTTGTAGACAAAAGAGTCTGGGACTTTGAGCAAGAACTGATTCCAAACATTGACCAGACATTGAAAGTTTCTGGTTTCCTGAATGTGTCTAGTTGAAATGTTTGTATTGATTTTAAATAAAGCCTAAGGCAGCAACAGTTTTCACATATGCTTACAATCAGGATTAGGTGCTTCTACATCTGTAAATTTGCTATTCACCTCATTTACCTCTGATTTGAGGGTTAAGATAGGGTTATGTTTAAGGGTAGCGATAGGGTTAGGACTATGTTTTCATTCAGTAATGTTGTTCCAGGATCAGCAAAATATGTTGATTCAGGAACATGTCTTACTAACCAAAATCACAACAATCTTTACTGTATTGCTGTGTTTCACAGCCTGCTAATTAATCCTCTGTCCACACCTATTTGCAAACACTGCCATAATTGCATACAATTTACAACATACTTACATTCTCTACAGACCTTCATTTAACTGCATATATACTTCAAGCTGTTGATTGCATTGGGCCATTATAGCATTCGTGTTATGGGACAATGTAAACTGGAGATGTTGAACTTTTCACCATAGAAAGCTATGTTCCATCATGAACTCTTTAGGGTCCACCTTTCAGTCCAAGGACGGAATCGAAGGTATAATGTGTGTATGCCGTTTCAGCCCCCACTTAATTTTTAGGATTTAGTTTAAAGTTTTACTTTAACTGATCGCTTAATCTGACTCCAATTTTAAAATAGCACTTTTAATTCGTATCTCTAACTAGGAATTAATCATTGGTCATGTATTCATTTCGGTGTTTGATTATTCTATTTATCTCTATACTTATTGTACTCATTCATTCTGGTCTCCAAGTGGCACAGGGTTCTCGCACCGGCTGTTTATTATGCGGGCCCACGATCACAAATTCGCCAGTTCTGGCTCTTAGTCAGAGGATGCAGAGTTTACTATTACGTAAGTGTAGAATTGCCACATGCTTATTCATACAAATATGCAGTTTGCATAGCCACGATACTGCAACATGCCAAGACAGTGACAGACAGAAATCTATAAGTCTCACATGATGTGCCGCATGCTCCATTCATTGAGCTTTAGTATGGATAGTATGAATCCATGAACAATGGATTCATCGTAATCTACTGAAGACAATAATTTCAGAGGAAGTCAGAATAAAATCAAATGTAACAATTTATTAATCAGGTAAAAATGTGTCAATGCCAATTGCATAATTACACAATTATAAGCCAGTTCAGACATAATAAATACATAACATCAATTAATCAAAAGATTTCTCTAATAGTAAGAAATGCATAAACACTGTGGTGGATGAGTGTTCTTAAAGACACTCATCCCTGTGTGGAGTTTTTGACTACAGAATTGCTGCTCTGCATTTTCCCTTATATACCCAGACCAGAACAAAAGGATGCAAATATTTATTGCACTGACACCTGGTTTTGGGGGAGAGGAGAAGGTTTTCTTGAAGAGACCCTACCCAAAGAGGAGAAGAGAATTCTCCTGAGTTTTTCATAATACTAATGACTACTGTGAAATTGAGACCATTTTACCAATTACACTGAGACATTTAAAATGATACAAAAATGATTACCAGATACATCATACGTAGTACATATGCATTCTTACGGAGCTTTCAGTGGCTTTTACTCAAGGGGAAGGAAGGAAGGGAGTGGAGGGGGGTTGCATAGATGAATGAGAAGAGTTTGAGCTTTGTCTATTTCTTTGAGATATTCTCTCCAGATGAGTTTTATTGCTTTAATGCAGGATGCTTGATCTCAGCTTTTGTCTTGCAGGAAGTCTTGTTGACTAAATCAACAACAATAATTGAGCAGTTTTAGTCATACTGTATATTGTAATTAATTTCAACTTTATAGTGCTTGCATCAGCATGATGTCTCAGTTGTTAATACTTTTACTTCACAACACGATGTTTTCATAATACAAAAACATGTATGAGAGACATTTTGTGCCATTAAAACAACATATTTTTTTTACACAAACACTAAAACACTGCCAAAATAGCATTTTTGACAACCTGCATGGGGTTTTTTTTCACCATTTTGGATGTAAATGCAATTCAGCTATAGCGAATTCTTTGTACTCTTTAAAAACAGACTAGACATTGCTTGATATAATTAAAAATGTTTCGCTATATTTGTATGTAGAATTTGAATGTAACAGTACACCTAAATATACCACTAATAAGATTTACTTTAACATCAGTCAAGCTCACATCAGCTGACTCTTAGCAGCTTATCAGGTTGATCAGGAGCTAATTACCCTCCTCCATCCCCAGCTCCTCCGGTCATCCAGTCAGGACAAGCCTTCTGATATTCCTCTTAGAATCAGACTGCAAAAAGACCGATGAGACACAATACAAAAGAGCTCAAAAGAATATCACTGGTAGATTTATGAAAGGAATTTATGACAGGAATGTAGGACCCGTATTAATATTAGAAAAGCTTTCCAGCGCTAGAGAGAGCTTAGAGGGCAGGCCTGAAAACATGTGGAGGCTGCTTTGATTCCACTTCACATGTGAGTAACACTGGGGTTGAGTGTCATTGATTGTCTGGAGATGTTGGCGATTAAGAACAAACTCTTGTTTGTATTTTCTCTTGTGTACTGTATGTTCATTTTTTTGTGCTTCCTTGTTCCATCATGTTTTGTGCTTCCTTGTTGCATCATTTGTGCTTTTTTTTTAGTTTATTTGTCGCAGATGAGCTGTGATAAACAGACACCTACTCTTGCATTGGAGGCGGAGTAATGAGTGTGTTTGTTTAGGTTGATTTCAAATATCAACAATGTCCAACAGTGTTTTTGAAATAGGGCTTACCCCACCTTTAAATTATTGAACATTAATGATATCTGCAATACACTCACGTCGGTTCTGTTCTGTTTACCCTAGGTGGATTATCGCTGCTCTCGCTGCTCTTATCCATGCTACGCTCCTTACCACCAATCCAAACTGAATGCTAATTGTCAATTATTTTTGACAATAGTGGTCTTGACAGAATTACTGTAATTTGTCATTTATGACATAATATTTAAAATAACAGTCAAATTGTTCATTTACAGATATTGCTTGTAAATTTACATTTTTGTCAATTACTTATTTTTAAAATTTAAGATTTTTTTTTACTGATAGGCGTATTGATATTTTCACGTCCAGTCACGTGACAAAGACATTTTTCTCTTTCATGTCAACTAGCTCCTCTCAACAGCAAGTTAGATCTGTTGCTATAGACATTCATTTTACTAATTAATAACACATGACTTGTTGCCAGCCCAATGTAAAAGCGTGTTCAACAGCGTGTTTGTGGCAAATAACTTACTCTTCTGCAAAGTAAATATAAATAAACTGGTGACTGAGAATCTTAGATACAAAATATTATTGCATTTACACTATGGGTATTTGTCAAGGTAATGCTTCAAGCATAAATCACTGCATTTGCGGAAAATGAAAATATCCCTTGTTATATGAATTTGCCAAAAGGAAAATATTTTGATACTCTCTATGAAATCTCGATATAATTTTTTTCCAGTGCAAAATGATCTAAAGAGAGAATGTTCAGTCCCTCTGTATGATTTAAGACTTTTGTTCATAAAAAAAAAAAAGTTCATAATGCTAAATGATTTTTTCTCTTTTTAAAAAATGTACTGTGTGATCTAGGCCATGGTACATAGATACAACACTAGAAAAATACCCTATTGATATCATATTAGTTTAGGCAAAACAACCGCTAACCTGTGGATATCTATGTTTTATTTTAGATGATTTCTGTCAGGACCACCATCGTCAAATATGGTTGATTTTTGCATAGAGTTTGTATTGCCAGTATGGTTCTGTTTTCTGTGCAAGAACTCCCTGTCCATCCATGCAGCCAAGCATGGATAAGATCAGAGAGAGCAGCAATAACATGCTGAAGGAAATGCAAATTCACACCTGTACCTTCTCTCTCTGCCCTTCTCTCTCACATCCAGCAACGATGCAGGAAAAGACCAGCATTGTTGTGCATAACTCAGCAAGCCTGGGCCTTAACATCAATAGAGAGAAGAGCAAGGTACTAAAGATCAACATAGCTAGTGCAATGCCCATCACGCTTGGAGAGGAGGCACAAGAGGAAGTGGACAGCTTCCCCTACCTTGGCAAAGCGGGAGCAGCTTTCCTCCAACTAAAGAACGTCTGGTGATCCTCCAAAGACGATTGGACATACCTTTTGAAGGCCTGCAGATAGCACCACAAGGCAAACCCCCACCTGGAACCCCCAAGGAGGAGGAAGAGGAGACCAAGAAACACCTGCCGCCATGATCTGAAGGCAGACCTGAGGAGGATGGTCCACACATGGGGGAAGCTGAAACGACTGGCTCAGAACAGAGACGTTTAGAGAAAGCTTGTTGGTGTTTTGCTGTTTACTCTGTGCTTCTGCGTTCACCGTTGCATTATGTGTCGGGTCAGAAGTTGCTCTCTTCTGCTGCAATCGATGCGCACAGCTGTCTGCTGAAAGCTAGTTATTAGTCAATAAAGTTTTAATTATGCATATTTTTCTTACAAAAAACTCATCTGGTTGATGAGTTTCAATTTTTGCTTCAAAATTCACATGGTGGGCTCAGAAATTGGTGTAAACAGCATGAAAGCCTGGGACCATCCAGTCTAGTATCAATGATTCAGGCTGCTGGTGGTGGTGGTGGTAGTGTAATGGTGTTGGGGATATTTTCTTGGCAACTTAGTACCAATTGAGCAATTTGATGGGTATTTCCAGCAGGATATTGTGCCGTCACTCAAATCATCTCAAACTGGTTTCAGGTACATGACAAAGAGTTCATTATACTGAAATGGCCTCCACAGTCAACAAATCTCTATCCAATAAAGCACAAAAGATTTGATCACATTTCTCTACCATCATCTTCTGAATAAGTTAAACTTACACTGTCATTAACACAAAGTTCTGTTCAGTGAGGCAGTCCTGTTCAAAGGGGACAATAGTAAGTTTAAATGATTAACATTTACTTTGGAGGATGGTAAAAGAGTAAGAAAGGTGCTGACAAAAGAATAAAGACTGCTGCTACACACATGAAAGAACAGGAAGCTCTGCATTTCGCGTAATTCTAATGACTTCTTTTTTTTTTTCGTTTTGCTTTTTATGCCGGCAATCACCCTAACCGGGACAGTTTCGACTCAAAGCCTTAAAAGAAGAAAGAAAAAAGAAAGAAAACGGAAAAAAAAGTTGGATTCTGTAAAAAGTGGCAACATGTTAAATATTTGAAACTTGCATGCGATTATGTGGTAAAACTGTAATGTTGGATGAGTAGGTCACATGTGTTACATGTATAGTCGGTGTCTGCCTCTTTCATTGTGTTTTTGGTATGGTACGTGACCTAGTTTCTCCCCAGTCTGTCTAATTAGTAATGTCAATCACCTGTGCCTTGTTAATCGCTTGTTAACCTCATGTGATCTAGTATATATTCTCCCTGTCTTTCAGTCTTTGTCCAATCTCGTCAATATAGACTTTTGTTATAGTGTTTGTAAAGAGTGTCGTCATTAAAGATCCTGTTTTCTGTTTATCCTCGTCTTCGTGAGCTTCATTTGTACGTTACAAATCTATGAGGAAATAATTTGCATCTTTCAACAAAACTTGCTTTGATGTCATAGGGAAACCAAAAATATTCCATACATTCAATAACACTACTGTAAGGACATTGTGGACAGTATGTAGCAATATTTTGCATATTCTTGATGCTTGTGATCTTAAAAACCCTTTCATCTCAAGACCTCTGCTTATGCTTGTAATTAATTTTTATAGAGAATTAAAAAACAAATGTGCTTATGTATGAATTTTTGGTAGCACTTTAGAATGGGGAACAATTCTCATATTTAACGTATAGCTTATTAGCGTGCATATTGGCTGTTTATAAGTATATATAAAGCACAGATGAATGCCTTATTCAGCATGACAATATTGCACATCTCTTCATCCTACCCCGCTTAACTTAACCACCTACCTTACGAACTATTAATAAGCAGTAAATAAGGAGATTATTGAGGCAAAAGTTGTAGTTAATAGTGAATATGTGTTTCCAATTCCAAAGTGTTCCAAATGGTTTCCCACCATGAGTTGGATCAAATAGTTTAGGGAAAGCAACCACCAAGCACCCACTGATGGGCACTCCTTCAGTACTTCTGAAAAAGAAGCACACTTGTTTGACGCTTGTAATCTAGAAGTGTCGCTATTAAATTAATTACAAACGTACCCTTTTCTAAAGCAGGCATATCCTAACATTCAGTAGTTTTTACAATGAATAAAAAGGGATGACGTTTAGTAAAAAAAAGATGGGTCTGCTTGACTAAAATATCAGTTTTTAAAGAATTTTATAATCTGCATTTTCGTTCCAAGGAATCATGAGCAGAAAGGGCACCATATTCATGTTCACATATGCATCGCAAACACGCTCGCAGTGATTCACGCACACATGCTCAATTCACATATGAGATTACACCCATTAATGTACAAGAGTAATACAAAAAATATTGCTAGGTAAATATATCTCAACTTTTTTTCTCTCCTTCTGCCATCATTTTTTCTGCTTATTTTTGCAGCAGATTTAATACTGGATGCATTACTATTATCACGATATGCAGAAATAACTGCACAACAGTGAAAACAAAAGATCCCAGGCAAGATTCCAAAGCTGCTACAACATTTTCAAATACCAATAATATTAAAAAAGGTGCAATGTATTTATTATCTTACTGATAATTCATGAATCCAACATTCCACTCCACAAGAGGGCACATAAATAGGTGGGAATTGAGTTCATTTAATAATGCTTCTTCTATGTCCCATAAAGCAACAGTACATCAGGGACTGAGTATGCAATCTCGCACACTCAGTAGGGATATTTGGATATGGAGATGTAGATAATAAAGATACTCTGGTAGGTTATGCGCCCCTGGTCTGACAGCGTAGTGGCTTGTACTCGAAGTCGCACCAGGCCAGGCCAGTCTAAAGGCTTTACTGTGAAAATGATGCCTCTTCCTGCTTCGTCCCTGATGCCAAATGGCCTCTCTCCATTTTCTCCTCCTTGCTCCAGGATGGTGAAGGATGTGTGGTCTTGGAGAACGCCTGATTCGGAGAAAGCTGACAGACGGGCCACGTTGTGGTGAGCTGGTATGCCCAGAGGAAGAGTGAGGAGCTTGTACTGGAGCAGAGGAAAAGAGCTTGCGGAGCCACAGTCCAGTCTGGAAGTGCAAGGTCTGTAGCAGGTGCTGGGGTCAAAGCAAGGGAGCAAAAGTATATGGGTCAACAAGAGTGTCCATGATAAAGAAAAGGAGAAATCTTGTGAAAAACCATATGGCAAGTACTTGTTCTCTTTGTATTCATGATTGGTTTTAATATAGTTTTAAAAACCTTTACCATTTTCAAGAAAAACTTAATAACTAAATGACTAGTGTGTAACCAACCATTACTTAACAATACCAAACCCTTACTTTACAATAGTTTCTTTTCAAGTTAAAACGTTTTTACAATTGTGAAATATTGGATCATAAATATCAGTTTTTGGGGAATAACAACTACTACGACTACTATTTACTGCTACGGTGACAAATGAAAATGATCAATGATCAATGAAAATTTCCAATGATCTGAATTTGTTTTTACATGCTTTGAGAAGTACTGTTCTTAACTGTTCTTGTAAGTACTGAGTCCCTCTGCCACTCTTAATATGTTATATAAATCTTAATATGACAAAACAGCTGAAAGCTACACCTTTTAACAAAGCTTTTGGATCAGATGGCATCTGTAGTTGAAACATTAATCTCTGTGTGGAACAACTCAGTGTGGTGTTTCACTCATTGTTCCAAGCCTCACTGGATCATGGTCTAAGGAAAACCTCGGTTACAGTCCCCCATCCCTAAGTGTGAGAAGTCTCAATCTTTTAATGATTACCGGCCAACTGCATTAACCTCATTAATTATGAAAGCCTTTGACAGGGAGGTTAAGTTAAAGCTCATGACAGTCGAGGTTGAGAAGTTAGATCCATTACATTACAACTGTTCCTGTTGATCACTCTACATCAACATTTGGAGACTGTGGCTTTACAAGGCTGTTTTTTGTTGATTCCAGCATTTAAAACATTACGTACCATTATTTTAGAACAAAAAACAAAAAAAACTTGTTAATGAATTTAATGGGTCATGAAACCCTAAACCAAATTGTCTTCTTTTATCTGTGTTGAACATCATAGAAGTCAATGTTATCATCCATTAGTTTTGAATGTTCCAGAAAACTAGTTAATTTGAACCCTTTTTGGACTATTTTCAACTTCCGGGTTTAAAGTCGTCTTTGTGTCAACGTCAAATAATGTACTATAGTACGGCAACCATCATCTGTGTCTCATAATTATACATGAGACCATGTGTCCTTATCCTACGTGAAGACGCGTTGCTTAATTCAAGACAGTATGCACTTAATAATTCATGACAGCACATGTTGATTCCTCTGACAAGCGCTTCAAACTGAGATTGCATACAAGAGATGGATTATTGGAATAAAAATGAGAGTTTTTGCATTGCACACGTTCTCTTCAATATCTGTGTCTTGGACACAAACGCGAGTCATCCACACTTTGAGTGTAACAGGTATTTACAGCTCTTGAACCGGTTTATAAAAATGCCACAAAATAACTCTAAAAAGTTCTCAAAGACACAACAGCAAAATCAACTTTTCAAAAAAATTCATTATTTTACTGAGGCTTCAATTAATTACATTGCGAACGGTTCTCACCCTGGATTCCGTCCTCTTTGGTAGCTTGCGGGGCAGGGTGTGTCAAGACACTGGTAACCCCCCCGTGTGTTAAAGCACATTTGGTTTGACCCGCACTGGACACCTTGCACCGTGCACTCATCAATATCTACAAAAAAATGAGATATTCAGACTGTTTATCTCATTATAAATAGGGATATGTCTACGTTTATAAAAGCCATCATTTATCAGTATCATCAAGCATGAAAAAGTATTAAAGACTCACCTTTGCATGTTCGGCCATTGGATAACAGTTGATATCCTGGCGGGCAGGTGCACTGGTAGCTTCCTATTGTGTTTCGGCACTCATGCTGGCAAGGCTTCTTAAATGCACATTCATCGATATCTTTGAAAAAGAACAAAAATATTTCAGTTAAATTAGTCTTAAACATATTAATGAAAAATTAAACAAAATAATAAAATAAAGTAATGTAAAGTATTATGTTACACACCTATGCAAGTACCATCCTTGCTGGTATATCCAACTGGGCATTCATGCCTGGGACGGCGCGAAGATCCGAGGTGCTCTGGTAGGACTGATAGGCGAGTGAGGTAAGGTCTCTCTAAAGTGGACACCAGCTGGGGCCGCAGCCTGGCTTGTACCTGAGTACTGTTGGTAAAGATGTGCCCTCTCTCAAGCCCAGCACAAGAGCGACCATCACCAAGAAGAATCGTTCCTGGTGGGCACAGGCAGCGGAAGCTGCCTGGAACATTACGGCACTGAAAAGCACAAGGGCTGGGTACCTGTGCACATTCGTCAATATCTGCAATGCCAAAAATAACTGAAGTTAGTCTTACTTCAACAAAGTTGAACATATTTTACCTGTTAATTTATTTAGTTTAACTGTGATTGTCATCCAATTCACTGACACTGACCACTATTTTGGTAATATCACATTGCAATGTTAATGTATACTGTATGTGTGACATTTCTTGATTATGTGTATGAACCTCACCTAAGCAAGGTCGACCCACGCCTTGAGAGCGGTAGCCTCGAGGACAAACACATCCATATCCACCAACAGTGTTCTGGCAGATTTGACTGTAGCGACACATGTGACTGCCGTCCTGGCATTCGTCTATGTCTGCGAGTGACAGAAAGGCATCTCTCATTGCAAATAAAGTGATTTGTTAAAGGGACACGGCTTTAATTGAGTGACTCCTTACCCACACAAACTCCATTTTCTGCTGTGGTCATGCCTGCTGGGCAGCTGTCAAAACACTGATATCCTCCATCTGTGTTTCGGCATTGCTGGTGTGCTGGACACACATTTCTCAAACACTCATTTATATCTGATTATAAATAAGTGTAAATCATGTTAAAAAAAAAACAAAAACAAGCTTACTAAGCTACAGTTTTACTCAACAACAGTAATACTGTTGATTTCTACTGAGCTCAATATTGCCTGTACCATCCAAAAACTATGCATCTGTATTCATTTGAATTTCTGGTTACACTTTATTTTGATGATCATTCAACTAGACATAAGTAACTTTTTAACTACATGTCAACTAACTATAATTAGAGTATTAATAGACTGTAGTAGAGTATTTGGTTAAAAAGTTTTTAAGAGTTGCTTATAGTCTGTTGGGGGATCATCAAAATGAAGTGCTAGCAGGAATTAAGTAGACGCTCTTAAGTAGTAATACTCTGAGAGTTAGTTGATATGTAGTTGCTTAGTTACTTAGAGTTAGTAGAATGTCTAAAGTGAACCATCAAAATAGTGTTGCTGAAATTCTTCATACATGCATTTTGAAAGAATTTTGAGCGAACCGAAAATAGAAAACATTAAACAGGTTGTTTATCCAAAAACACAAATTCTGTCATCATTTATTCCCCCTCTTATCATTCCAACAAATTGTGACTTACTTTCTTTTGCAGAAAACATAGGAAGATATTTTGAAAAATGTCTCCATGTTTTGATAGAATTTAATCATTTTCAGATGGCAATAAAATACAATACTTCATATTTTATGCAGTTTGCCAAATGTAGAATACTCCAAAATTTCTCCCAGAGTCAATTTATGTATGAAAAAAGGTCCCACTTTATATTAAGTGTCTTTAACTACTATGTACTTATGTGGAAAAAAATTAATAACTGTCTGCTACAATGTTCTTATTGTGTTCATGTATTGCAAACCCTTTTGCCAATATTGAGGTGGAATACAAGTTTAGGTTAGGGACAGATTTCATGGAACTTACATCCCAAGAGCTGTTTTTAAAAAACTAACACCAATGAACCAGTGAATTTCAATATAGTTTTACAAAGTGACACTGACCCAGGCAGCGATGTCCCACTAGCTGGTATCCTGGGTGGCAGGTGCAGCGGAAGGAGCCCAGAGTATTGAAACACTGCTGCTGGCATGGAGACACTGCTGATTCTTGACACTCATCCACATCTAAAGGAAAATATTTGTCAGTTTACCTTCCTCTATGTTCTAGATGGTTCCTATATCTTGAACAATCAGTCTAAATGTTACAAACGTGATAATACTGAGTTTCACTGTGGAAGTCTTTTTTCTCCATATTGTTGACTTCACCAGTAAATAAAGGTAATAAGTTGTCCACCCGTTAAGCATGCTGGAAGTGTGAACTAAATGCTGATTCATTAACTGATTCATTAATTTTTTTATTATTATTTTTAAATAGTCAAGCTAACCTTCACAGCTGGTGCCAACTAAACTGGGTTTGAAGCCCAGGCCACACTTGGCTTGACAGCGATACGTCCCAACGGTGTTCACACACTGCTGGTTGGGGTGACACAAGTGGGAACCTTGGCTGCATTCGTCAATATCTGAATCACAACAAGATCACTCAGAACATTTATGCAACAATGTACTAATTTCAAGAAAAAGAATATAACTCTTTCATTATATTCCCAATTCTGTTGAGATCGTTTAGGAACCTTTTAACTTTATTATGGATAGTGCCATCAAAATACTATGCTTTGAATTTTATGAGTTTAGCTCTACAGACAGTACAGATGCTGTTTATACAGCTTATTTTTTTGAACTGGAACATCTCTAAGTCAAATTGACTTTTAAAATATCTGTTTTTAAAGTCTGATATGAATTGGAGAATTAATGATTAATATAGATCTGACCTTGGCAGGTGTTTGACTCGGTAGAGATGGTGAATCCAGAAGGACACGCGCAGGAGAAACCACCCATGATATTATTACATGAGTGTGAGCAGGGAGAGTCAACGGCACATTCATCCTCATCTAAGAATACAAACAAACAAACAAAAAAGATTGATCCCATTCTATAATAAATTTTGTCTTAATATTGGTGAAAGAATGCAGGCTTTTATAGCTAGTATGCAGCAGCATATGATTTTAGAGAACATACCTGCACAGTAAGATGCCGTGTCCAAGACAAAACCTTTTGGACATGTCTCTCCATCACCCTCTACACAGAAATGAAACACTGATCATGTAATTTTGAAATGATGATTTACTATGATTTGTAAAAAAAGAGTATATGTGTATATTATGAAAACACACCATTTTACACAATCAAATGAAAAACTGAACCATGGACTGACCTGGCATGAGTAAGGTGGCAGTCATCTTGAACTCCAGGCTGAGAGTGAAAAGACTATAGGTGCCACTTATTCCTGAAAGTCTGAGAAGCTGCAGCAGGGGCCCGTGACGATTCTCTGGCCCCTCAAAAACCACAGAATGATTGCAGCGCAGGGTCAAGGGAGCCCCATCCCATATGTGATTTTGTGAGGACCAGGAATAAAGCTGCCCGGAGCCTGTCTGCACGTACGACTCGTCAAACTCCTAATGAAAAGAAGAAAATGAAACAAACAAATTAAAGTGATCACTATCCCTTTAAGAGTGTTTCTAACTACACCTAGTTTCAAGATAACGCGCGCTGTGTTGAATGACGACACTTTGGGAAATGCTTCCAGTGTGACAACTTCTGAATCATGTGTGAAGTCCAATCCTGATTGGTGTTGCATCATGACTAACATGAGAGTGTATGTAGAAGCTACAAAGGGACACCAGAACACAACAGTGTTAACTTCTGGTCTTCAACAAGTGTTGTGTGTGTGATCCGGTCTTAAAAAACAAAAAATATAAAGTGAGCATAAGCATGGTCATTGAGTGGCAGTTTAAGCAGTGTGTGCCTCCTTGTCCCAGATACATCACAGGTAGATCTATAATATGGGTCTGGCCCCTGAGGAGGGCCAGCTATTAGGCACTGGTCTCTCAACCAAGGTTGCTGAGACCATCCAGAACTCTACTATAAGGATGGATCTTTACCAAGACTGAATTCAAGATTCCTACCCTGTAATAATCTGTGAGGACCAGGAATAAAGTCTGTCTGCACATACAACTCGTCAAACTCCTAATGAAAAGATTAATCTATGAGAAAGAGCCCAGGACAATATCTGGCCCAATCTCATCTCAACCCCCGCCCCCCTCCCCCTTGCTCCAGTTCCTGACTCCTCACACCTAAATTTCACAACTCTATAGTTTTGTTTGATGTGAAGTCAATATAAATATTGATGGTAAGGTGAGTTTCACTCCTGTATCGATAAAACAGGCAAGAACAAATAAAGCAAAACCTGTTCTTTTGGTGTGGGAGATGCACCAATAAAGATGTTTTGATCTTTTTTTGATGACAAAACCAGGCATATGATCCTTTGGGTACAAGAAAAGGTCCAACATAAGCTGCAAAAATATTTCGGTGTTAAAAGTTTACAGTCCTTTTGTTAGATTTGTTATATTTAAAGGGATTTGGCAAACCACTCAAGGAAGCATCTGTTAACAGAAATTCCCGCACTATTGCTATGTGTCTCTCTCTTTGCCAGGTATGCCGGCTCTTTGAAACTATTTTTAATATTGCATTATTAAATTGTGTTTTGTTTTGTTATTGTCACGCCGAGGATCACGACACGGGAGTCAGGAGAACAGATAACAAGCAGGTTTTAATCCAAAGGGTAGCAAACACGAAACAGTGAGCGTTGTACAAACAATTACTGACAGTAAATGAGGAACAGACAGGAACTTAAATACACTGATGACGAGGGTAAGACAGGTGATGACAATAACTAATTACATGAAACCAGGTGATGACAATGACAGATAACATAGGACTAAACAAGACGGAACATGACGTGTGTGACATTACGCCCCCCTTCGAAAAGGCGTGTCCTCGCGCCGTGTAGTCCAGAGAGGAGAGGTGAGGAGGGCGGAGGCTTCGGAGGAGGGTGTGGAGCTGGAGGAGGGCAGTCTCCTGGAGCGGCTGGGTCCCGACCCCATGGTGGCGCTGACGGTGGGAGGAGCCAGGGAGGAGTCCAGGTTGCGGGGCGGGATGATGCCCTGGGGCCGATCGCCGGCAGCGGAACCATGGCGCAGGTAGGGGGACCCGGCGGAACTTTCCGGCCGACGGACCTGGGCGACACCGCCGGACCGGAAGTTCAACGCCGAGCCGCAGGCACACGGGACTGAGCCAGCGACAAGGCTCTGGCTGACCGGGGCGATGATGGTGGGACCGAGGATGACGGGGAGGTCATGAGGAGGGAGGAGTCAGATGACGTCAGAGGGATGACGGGTGGACGCGTAGCCGTAGTCCCGGATGTCCGGAGCGGCAGCTGGGCGACGACCCCCGAATGCCGATCAGGAGGGACGAGCTGAGCATCCGGACAGCCGGGCCGAGGAGCTGGTGAAGGAAGCGTGGGACCAGGTGCTAGTGATGGGCTGACGGGACGAGGTGGAGTCACGGGCCTGGAGGCCTGAAGGGGAGCCGGGGACTCCGCCTCAAGCTGGGCTGGTGGATGGGAAGCCCGAGGTGCTGGAGCGGAGCCGCATGGAATGGGCGAGGATGGCAGAGCCGAGGAGCTTGCCGACAGCAGGGGGACCGACGGATCCAGGGGACTGGCCGTAACCAGTGACGGGACCGGGAAGACAGGCAGGGGGACAGACGGAGGGCTTTCGGACGGGACTGGAAGGACAGAAGAAGGCTGAAGGGTGGGCATTTGGGTGGGGAAAGGATCCGCGGTCCACAGGTCTATTAGGCGGCGGGCTGCTCCTGGCTCTAAGATGGGCTCACTCACTCGTGTTGTCAAAGGCGTCACGAATTCGTCCAGCTCCGCTCCGATCTCGGAGCGCACCCTGGGCTGCCACGCTGAGGCAGAACGTTCGTCCCTACGGCACATCCAGGCCCAATAGCCCAGGTGCGGTCGAGCCACCGGGCTCATCAGGTACTGGAGAGCGGGTGAGTCCATTTTTAAATTTTTCTCGCGTTGAGAGGTCGGTAATTCTGTCACGCCGAGGATAACGACACGGGAGTCAGGAGAACAGATAACAAGCAGGTTTTAATCCAAAGGGTAGCAAACACGAAACAGTGAGCGTTGTACAAACAATTACCGACAGTAAATGAGGAACAGACAGGAACTTAAATACACTGATGACGAGGGTAAGACAGGTGATGACAATAACTAATTACATGAAACCAGGTGATGACAATGACAAATAACATAGGACTAAACAAGACGGAACATGACGTGTGTGACAGTTATTTTATGCTGATGCTACCACAAATCTGTGTTCAGGATAGGTCAAATTGAAGGCTCATGAATGAATGGAGCAGTAGGCATGTCATCTGAAGACCTTCTGATTTCTGTATTTCACTGATTTAGCAAGTTGTATGGAAGTAGCTAAATAAATTACACTTTTTGTACGAGCTAAACCCTTCATCCTCTGACGAAGATAAGACTGATGAGTTTGTGTCCGTGAAATCACCACAAACCCAGGGCGTGTGGGTCTATGTGGCTTCGGGTCCCTAGTGAATGAATAACTGAAAGTATGAAAAATCCAGAAAAATCAAAAATCTAAATTAAATCACAATTAATCTTATGATCAGCTGTTAAATCTAAAATACTGTAAATTTGAAGATTCATTTAAATTTGGAGTCGGATTAAATTACTCAAGGAGTCAGCATTAAATTATAAACCAAAACTTTAATAAATTAAGGCAATTTTTACAGAATTGCCAGAAAAGACATACACTTAGTATACCTTCAACCAGGCCGTTGGTTTCCGTTCATTGGGCTGACGGGTGGTCCTTACATTACAGCTCCCCTTACGAGGAAACTGTACACCTTGAAGTGGAATTTATTCACTTTATGTTGCAGAGAATTCCAGTTGGACCCAGTTAACTGCCAGTGGTTTCAATGCTGGAGTTTCTCCAGGATCGTTTCGGTTTTTCTCCATCTACACTAAAGGTCTACATGGCGGCCATAGTTGCCTTACACGCACCTTTAAGTGGTGGCCCTTTGGGAAGGCACCATTTGATTATTTGTTGTTTCCTTCGTGGTCCTCAGAGGATGAGGCCTGTTCTCCAAGTCAGGGTGGACCTGGCTGTGGTTCTGGAAGGGTTTTTTCTGGCACCCTTTGAACCCATTGATGATGTGTGTCGGAGAAGTTCCTTACTCTTAAAATGGCTTTCCTGCTGGCTATTACGTCCGGTCCCTCAAGAGAGTTGGTGACCGGCAGGCTCTTTCTGTTTCTCTCTCCTGTCTCAAGTTCGCTTCAGGGAGGGTTAAAGCCATTTTCCATCCTAGGTTGGGCTACGTGCACAAGGTGCCAACTAATGTGGTCCTGCAGGCCTTTTATCCTCCACCGCATGTGTCGGTAGACCAGGAGAACTACATTTACTATGCCCTGTTTGGCTATATAGGCCTACATTCATAGGTCGTCTCAATAGTGGAAGTTGGACCAGCTATTAGTGTACTTTGGGTCACTTCAGAATGGTTCCCCTGCCTCAAAGCAAACAATTAGCAAGTGGATTGTTGAGGGAATTTCTACAGCTTATGATGCACACAATTTGTCCTCGCCTTTGCTGGTAATGGCTCATTCGACTAGAGGAAGTGCTTCCTCTTAAACCCTGTTATCGGGGGTCTCCAACAGGAGGTCTGTGATGGTGCTGGCTGGGCCTCCCCACACAAGTTAATTAGATTTTATTGCTTGTATCTTTCCTCCATGCAGGGTTCTCAAGTCCTCTCATCCAGAGTTTTGTCTGGACAAGCGTCACACCAGGACAGGTACTAGTCAGTGTGACGGAGTGGGTATTTTGTTCCCCAAAGTGTTGTCATTCAATACAGAGTCTTGTTGACTTCTCAGGGAACAAAGGTTACAGTCGTAACCCAAGATGGTATTTAGTTAACTATTATTAATTAATTTCTTGAGCACCAAATTAGTATATTTGAATGATTCAGTTTTGCCATCACAAAAATAAATTACACATCCAAATATATTAAAATAGAAAACAGTTATTTTAAATTATAAAATATTTCAAAATATTATAAAACATTTCTCAACATACAGTTTACAGTATAAAATAATTAAATAAATTATAAATGCAGAAGAAAAAATCTTAAAATTCTTAACGACCCCAACTTTGAATGATACTGTACCTAAATACAAGTCAGAAAATCTTACACTGCATGAGTTTGAAAGACTAACCTGTAGATTAAGATTAGAAGTCAAAAGCATTGGAGGAACGAAGCCATTGATAACAATGTCCACTAACAGAGTCCCCTCTGCATCCAGACCTCTTGCCACATGAGTCAGCTTTAAGACTTCTCCTGTCATTCCAAGGCAGAAGACACATTCAGTGGGTAGAATCCGAAATGCACTCCCCTCAACAATATATATGTCCCATTTAAAACTAAATATATGTTAATTTGGTTCTTAAAAGTACTATGTATCGAAATCTGCAACCTGTGTCAAACTCCAGCTGAGATTCCTGTCTGAACTGCCCTTCTGTGAGGGAGAAGCCGTTCTGGGTCTCCGGTGACTGATACACAGTTGTCCAGTAAATCGGGGCAAATACAGAAACCAGTACTCGCAACAAAGGACCTGTAATGCAGGAAGGGTTCAAATGATAAATTTAAAATAAAAAAGTATTTTATGTTAAAAGATGTTATTAATGTAACATCTGTTGTAATAACACTTCCACAAGAGTTAATTTGAATGTTTTTACCAACACTTTCATTACAATTTGTAATTATTTTACATGATGATGAATTGGTGGTGAATTGGGATTAATTTCTA
Source organism: Opsariichthys bidens (assembly GCA_037194245.1). Taxonomy (NCBI): domain Eukaryota; kingdom Metazoa; phylum Chordata; class Actinopteri; order Cypriniformes; family Xenocyprididae; genus Opsariichthys; species Opsariichthys bidens. The sequence goes on from CM074288.1 coordinate 6,500,472, forward strand.
CAATGTTATTTGTACATTTTTGTATCGATCTGCTTACAATATGTCCCACTGATGGTTAAGTTTAAGGGTGGACTATTATACCTATTGTTCATTCAAATCAAATTAGACAAATTTATTACAAAACATAAATGTTATGTTTTCTTCATCGGATTGCTTTTACTGTATCTGAATGACAGTTTCTGCTGTTCTTGTAAGCTTCGAGTCAACATTGCACTGATTGAGCATGACTAATTGTTTTAAAATTCACTCACCAACACTAGGAGGAATGTTCTCCACATGGGCCTCCAGGGTGCTGGTGCCCTCCACCGTATTCTCTGTGATATTGGCCTCTAGAAACGCCACTCCAAATTCCTTCTCATTAACCATGCCTATCAAACTGCCCCGTGCACGCCGCGGAGATTCCCCTACCCAGCAGAGAAGAAAGACAGTGTGTCAGGGTTCTTGTAGTCTGTACCATCACATACAGTCTGAGGCAAGTTTTACAGTAAAATGGTGAGTTTTAAAGTTACGTTGAGTAATGTCTCAGTTATGTATGCAACCCTCGTTCTGGAGGGAACGGAGATGTACGTCAGAACTGAGCCAATGAATTGGGATATCACATGAGAGCACTATCACCTTCGAGTATAAGGGTGCTGGTCATTTAATTAGAATATCATCAAAAAGATTTATTTCACTAATTGCATTAAAAAAGTGAAACTTGTGTATTATATTCATTCATTACACACAGACGGATATATTTAAAATGTTTATTTCTCTTAATTTTGATGATTATAACTGACAACTAAGGAAAATCCCAAATTCAGAATCTCAGAAAATTAGAATTTTGTGAAAAGGTTCAATATTGAAGACACCTGGTGCCACACTCTAATCAACTAATTAACTCAAAACACCTGAAAAGGCCTTTAAATGGTCTCTCAGTCTAGTTCTGTAGGCTACACAATCATGGGGAAGACTGCTGACTTGACAGTTGTCCAAAAGACGACCATTAACACCTTGCACAAGGAGGGCAAGACACAAAAGGTCATTGAAAAAAAAGTGTACAAGCAATAGGGATAACCACACCCTGGAGAGGATTGTGAAAACCCATTCAAAAATGTGGGGGAGATTCACGAAGAGTGGACTGCAGCTGAAGTCAGTGCTTCAAGAACCACTACGCACAGACGTATGCAAGACATGGGTTTCAGCTGTCACATTCCTTGTGTCAAGCCACTCTTGAACAACAGACAGCGTCAGAAGCGTCTCACCTGGGCTGAAGACAAAAAGGACTGGACTGCTGCTAAGTGGTCAAGTCAAGTCAAATCATCTTTATTTATATAGCGCTTTTTACAATGCAAATTGTGGCAAAGCAGCTTTACATTAATAAGAAAATGGTGTCATTGTGCAGCTTATTCTATATATTATTGATTCATTCCGTTGCAAATATCAATAGTTATTAGTCTAGTTAATTTATGTATTTCAGCACTGCAGAAAACAGTTACGTAATCACGTATACAACGGTGCCAATGCAGGCATATCAAAAACACTGCTGAATATCAAGCAAGTGTCCCCAACTTAAGCAAGCCAAAGGCAACAGCGGCAAGGAACCAAAACTCCAACAAATGGAGAAAAAAACCTCGGGAGAAACCAGGCTTAGTTGGGGGGCCAGTTCTCCTCTGGCCAACAGTGAACACTTGTCCGATACTCAGGCAGAGTTACGGGTCATTAAACCGATTTGGAATCGCAACAGTCAAAATATTTAATCTAGTTCCATCTAGTTTAAGATCTTTTTGATCACGCCGGTATGGGACGGTTTGTTTGGATATGTGCCACTGGCTGATGAGTCGGTAAGGTCTTAACAAAGGATGAGCTAGTTAACACAGTCTCCGCCGACACCACAGGGCCACATTGCTGCCGCACACAGGCACAGGTTCCCCGTCCGACCCGGACACGGCCCAGATCCAGCCAATCACGTTAATTGGTAAACCTCGGGATAAGCAGAGAGACAAAAAATTAGCGTAGACGCCATTCTTCTTCTGATGTACCGAGTACATCTGGTGTTATAGGAAGTGATCCCGGTTCCGGCTGACCTGATCTATGCAGCCTAACAATCCTTTAACGGATATGAAGACAAAAGTTTATAGTGCGTCATGTGTATGCCAAGTTAAATAGATGCGTTTTTAGTCTAGATTTAAACTGACAGAGTGTGTCTGCTTCCCGAACAATGCTAGGAAGATTGTTCCAGAGTTTAGGTGCCAAATAGGAAAAGGATCTACCGCCTGTGGTTGATTTTGATATTCTAGGTATTAACAACTGGCCAGAATTCTGAGATCGTAATAGACGCGAAGGACTATAATGCATTAAGAGGTCACTCAGGTACTGGGGAGCTAAGCCATTTAGTGCTTTGTAAGTAATTAGCAAGATTTTAAAATCTATACGATGTTTAATAGGGAGCCAGTGCAGCTTTGACAGAACCGGGCTAATATGTTCATATTTCCTGGTTCTAGTAAGGACTCTAGCAGCTGCGTTTTAGACCAGCTGTAATTTGTTTATCACGCGAGCAGGGCAACCACCCAATAGAGCGTTACAGTAATCTAGTCTCGAGGTCATAAACGCATGAACTAGCTGTTCCGCATTTGTCATTGAGAGTACATGTCGCAATTTAGATATATTTTTAAGATGGAAGAATGCAGTTTTACATATGCTAGAAATGTGGCTTTCAAATGAAAGATTGGTATCAAAGAGCACACCCAGGTTCCTAACTGACGAAGATGACTTAACAGAGCAGCCATCAAGTGTTAGACAGTATTCTAGGTTTTTATGTGAAGTTTTTGGTCCAATAATTAGAATCTCTGTTTTTTCTGAATTTAGTAGTAGGAAATTACTAGTCATCCAATTTTTTATATCAGCTACGCATTCTGTTAATTTTGAGAGTTGGTAGGTTTCGTCAGGGCGCGAGGAAATATAGAGCTGAGTATCATCAGCGTAACAGTGAAAGCTAATGCCATGCTTCCTAATGACATCTCCCAAGGGTAGCATGTACAGAGTGAAAAGCAACGGTCCTAGAACTGAGCCTTGTGGTACTCCATATTTAACTTGTGATCGAAATGACATCTCTTCGTTTACTACTACAAACTAATAACGGTCAGATAAGTATGATTTGAACCATGCCAATGCAATTCCACTAATTCCAGCATAATTTTCTAGTCTATTCAAAAGAATATTGTGGTCGATTGTGTCAAAAGCAGCACTGAGGTCTAGTAACACTAATAGAGAGATACAACCATGATCTAATGATAAGAGCAAATCATTTGTAACTCTAAATCCTGACTGGAAATCCTCACAGATACCATTTCTTTCCAAGTAGGAACTAAGCTGAGATGATACTGCCTTTTCTAGTATTTTTGACAGAAAAGGTAGATTGGAAATCGGTCTGTAATTGACTAATTCACCAGGATCAAGTTGTGGTTTTTTAATAAGAGGTTTGATAATAGCCTGCTTAAAATTTTTTGGTACGTAACCTAGTGATAAAGATGAATTAATGATCTTAAGAAGAGGATCTATGACCTCTGGAAGCATCTCTTTCAATAGCTTAGTCGGTATAGGGTCTAACATACATGTTGTAGATTTTGATGATTTAACAAGTTTAGACAATTCTTCCTTTCCTATAGCAGCGAATGAATGGAATTTTTCCTCAGTGATACAACAACCCACTGTCTGATGTGATACTGTAGCAGACAGTTGCATGGCTATAATTTTCTCTCTAATGTTGTCAATCTTGCAAGTAAAGAAGTTCATAAAGTCATTACTGCTGTGCTGTTTGGAAACATCAGAAGTTGAGGCTGTATTTCTTGTTAATTTAGCCACTGTATTAAATAAATACTTAGGGTTGTGTTTATTTTCTTCTAAAAGATTTGAAAAATAAGCAGATCTAGCGGTTTTTACAGCCTTTCTGTACTCCATCATTTTCTCTCTCCATGAAATCCGAAAAACTTCTAGTTTTGAATTCTTCCAGCTGCGCTCCAGTTTTCTGGCTGCTCTCTTAAGGGCCCGAGTGTGCTCGTTATACCATGGCGTTGGACTAATATCCTTAATCTTTTTTAAGCGCAAAGGAGCGACAGAGTCTAGAGTGTTCGAAAAGAGAGCGTCAATAGTTTCTGTTGCAACATCGAGTTCTTCTAAGCTGTCTGGTTTGCTAAGTTGATGAAACTGATCAGGAAGATTATTTATAAAGCTATTTTTAATGGTAGAAGTGATGGTTCTAAAATATTTATGGCAGACAGGCGGTTTTCCAGCCTTGGATAAATGTAGCACGCATGAGACTAGATAATGATCTGAGACGTCATCGCTCTGCTGCAGAATTTCAACGGCATCAATATCGATTCCATGTGACAATATTAGATCTAGAGTCTGGTCCTAAGTTATGTTATCTGATGAAAGTAAATTTTGCATTTCCTTTGGAAATCAGGGTTCCAGAGTCTGGAGGAAGAGAGGAGAGGCATACAATTCATGTTGCTTGAGGTCCAGTGTAAAGTTTCCACAGTCAGTAATGGTTTGGGGTGACATGTCATCTGCTGGTGTTGGTCCACTGTGTTTTCTGAGGTCCAAGGTCAACGCAGCCGTATACCAGGATGTTTTAGAGCACTTCATGCTTCCTGCTGCTGACCAACTTTATGGAGATGCAGATTTCATTTTCCAACAGTACTTGGCACCTGCATACAGTGCCAAAGCGACCAGTACCTGGTTTAAGGACCATGGTATCCCTGTTCTTAATTGGCCAGCAAACTCGGCTGACCTTAACCTCATAGAAAACCTATGGGGTATTGTGAAGAGGAAGATGTGATATGCCAGACCCAACAATGCAGAAGAGCTGAAGGCCACTATCAGAGCAACCTGATTTCTCTCATAACACCTGAGCAGTGCCACAGACTGATCGACTCCATGCCACACCGCATTGCTGCACTAATTCAGGCAAAAGGAGCCCCAACTAAGTATTGAGTGCTGCACATGCTCATACTTTTCATGTTCATACTTTTCAGTTGGCCAAGATTTCTAAAAATTCTTTCTTTGTATTGGTCTTTAGTAATATTTTAATTTTCTGAGATACTCAATTTGGGATTTTCCTTAGTTGTTAGTTATAATCATCAAAATTAAAAGAAATAAACATTTGAAATATATCAGTCTGCATGTAATAAATGAACATAATACACAAGTTTCACTTTTTGAATGGAATTAGTGAAATAAATCAACTTTTTGATGATATTCTAATTATATGACCAGCACCTGTAAACTAAACAGGCCAATGCACATAGCGTGTGAGCTTTGCGTCACACAGCCAGCCCCCGCGAGCAGGTATAAATGCAGAAGCGGGTGCACTTTCGCTGAGGAGACGGGCAAGTGGCCCGTGCTAAGGGGGATACAGGAACTGTGGCGACGGGACGTACGTCTCTGTTCCCTCCTTCAGGGAACAAGGGTTACATATGTAACTGAGACGTTCCCTTTCAGTCAGTCATATTCAGCGTACATCAGTGGTGAACTGACGAATTGGGATCCCTAATAAAAAACCACAGTTACTGACCCCCTTCAGCGCCCAGCGTAAGCCTCAGCATCCCGGTAGACACTTGGAATGGAGAAGGGACAGGGCTTAAGCCAAGGAGTCTACTGCTGTTCTGCATGACCTGTTCAGTAAGACACTGGGAAAGTGTGCCGCCGGGGACGCTGCGGAGACCACAACCTAACCGCAGAGAGGTATTACGTGGGAATGCACATATGGACTAGTTGTGGGCAGTGCACATATGAAGTATCTGGGATGGCTCCGGCCTAACACAGGGAGACACATCTGGCAGGGACAGCAAAGCAGTCACTGCTGAGGGATAGACACGGGCTTACTGTGGTACCGTTGTCATATACACATATATACCTATATGGGACGGTCGTAGGGGTCACAACATATGGCACCCAGCCTAGCACAGGCAAGTTAATGAGTGCTAAGCCTAGCAACCAACACTCCGCAATGTCTGAAGCCTCAAGGGGTGGCGGAGGAACTCAACAGGGTTCGCCAACAGGGGAACTTACTGAAGCAATAAATGCACTTATCCAGCCCAGAGGGCGGGTATGACTTTTGCAAGCCGACACTTAGTCCTTCACGCTACTGGCCAGTTGGGGCAAGATACCAATTCTACATGAATGCTATTAAATCTAGTGAACGTGTTAGGTGTCACTCAGCCCCGAGCTCTACATATATCTGTGCTGTGCTGTGTGCCAGCACACAGGAAGAGGCTACTCCTCTCGTGGTGTGAGCTCTCAACCCGAGTGAGCAAGGCACGCCTTGGGACTGGTAAGCCAAGGTGATGGCCTCCACTATCCAGTGGGCCATCCTCTGCTCAGAGACAGCCTTTCTTTTCTGCTGTCCTCCATAACGAAGAGCTGGTCCGAATTCGAGGCATGATTCGTCGACCAAAAAAGTGTGCAGGTCCCTTACACTCTTGATAGAGACCAATGCAACTAGGACTACTGTCCTAAGAGACAGAGTTTTTAACTCAGCTGATTGCAAAGGCTTGAAGGGCAGTCCCTGGAGAGCTGTAAGTACCAGGGACAAGTCCCAAGAGGGTATAGAGAGCAGGCGAGGTGGATGTAGTCTCCTCGCGCCCCTCAGGAAACTGACGATCAGGTCGTGCCTTCACAGCGACTTACCTTCAACTGCATTATGATGAGCGGCAGTAGCGGCAACATACACTTTGAGGGTAGAGGGAGACAGCCTTCGCTCCAGCCCCTCTTGCAGGAAGGAAAGCACTCACCTGATTGAGCAAGATTGGGGTTCTCCTGGTGAGAAGAACACCACTCAATGAACAGATTCCAATTTAACGTATAAAGGTGCCCTGTGGAAAGAGCTCTAGCGGAAGTGATGGTGTCTACCTCTGACTGGGGTGAGTCACCTAGATCCTTAGCGTAAACGACATATTCAAAGTGAGTGCTTTTGAATATTGTTTGATTCTGATTCAATGATATTACAAACTACTTCTTGGTTGTGTTTTGTAACTGAAAATCACTGAATCACTGAAAAAAAAATAACACTTACTCGCCACTCACTCACCTAACATCTGATCGTTCTGGGATGCGTTATGATGAAAGAGCACTAAAACAAGTGATTCAAATTGTGCTGCCTTTTACCATAGCATACATATTCGTTGCAGGTCTCTTCATCGTTTTAATTTTCTGTGTAAAATCTGATCAAAAGTGGTCATAGGAGAGACATTTGAAACATTAATATCAGCTGACCACTTGTGATCTGATGACAAAAACGCATCTTCATACCAGGTGTAAACTGGATCTAGGAACATCAGGTTCCCCCAACAAAACCCACAGGCTTTTGGATTATTGCAGAAAATAAGCTCTTTGACCCACACAAATTTATGATTCTTACCTGTTTTGTTCATCCTGATGAATTTTGAAACCTAAATACAATCCCCAGAAGCATCCAGATTGATAAACAAACTACTCAGCGTCACCATCACTAAGCTTCCAACAACTTTTTCAGCCATTATTTACAAAACATTTTCCCTTGAAAGTTTGAGTTTGCTAGAGCGTGATTATGAACACAACAAGGCTGATGACGTTCTTAATGTCCCCAACAACTACTTTCCCATTTAGCCACTTGTTAGCAACTGCCTTAGAATAAAATGTGAAAATATCTTGAGGTTGTTTTAACCACAGACCCACTGACTTCAGCACAATGAAAAGTGCTAAAATGCTAAATCATTTCTGGGTTTTAGCCTGTAAAAATACATTGTCCCTGTAGCACTCTATTAGGATTTGAAAGTACATGGTTTATTATTGTTATTTCCATAAACAGAGATGCACCTGGACACAGTGAGGCCTGACATGTCCTGGAATCCACATTTGGACCTTCACATAAAAGGCCGCCATTGGCTGGTGGTGGGTTGTTACAGAATCTGATTCGTTCCTGGATCCCTTGCCCACAGGTGACACTGCATGGGCCCCACTCCTCCCAGTTTGAGTAGCCTCCAGGGACTGCAAAATCAGAACAGAATATGAATTACTTAAATTATATATATCTAAAATATACTGATGAACAATAATATGGATATGATATAGGCTCTAATATAATCATTTACCTTGTACTTTCAGAGATATTGTTCTTTCCGCAGTACCTGCTTCGCTTTCAGCAACACATCTATACTCTCCTGAATCTCCAATCTGGAAAACAAACACATTTATCTCTTACACATTTCTATTATCAAAATTTGTAGTGGTGAGGACTAACATAGTGCTAACATTATACCAACATGGTTGACAAATGGCTTTTGCACCTTTTTTGCTTTGGATAAAAATGTATGATAAGTGAAATAGGCCGTGTGTCCACCAAAGTGTTTTTTCAAATAGTTTTCAAGTTGAGTGCAGCATATTTAAAAATGCATGACAAGGCGCTGACCATCTATTTCATGCTGAGCACTGGTCGTTTTTTTCCGGGCGCAGAGAATTGAAAAATTTTCAACTTTGGCTAAAACGAAAGCACTCATCGCTGTAACTTTTTAACCAGCTGTCCAATCACAGTGGAGGAGGGGTGGAACAAATACCACACTAACCAATGGCCATATCCTCCTTGTACAACGGCAACAGACATCAACAACAACAAGCACAACAAAGGAGCAAAACCATTTAAAACAAGAGCCAGACTAAATATTTTACATCGTATAAACATTTTTCTATTCAGAAAGAAACTACACTTACATGAATATTCCGTATCATAGCATCTAACCCATCTCAACTGAAAAAAGGCTGTGACGCAGAAGCACTCTCAGGTGCAAGGCATTTTCAGAAGAGTGCCTTTTCAGCTGGCTAAAAAAGCTTTGGTGGACACATGGCCTTAATGTAATGAAATGCAATGTAAATGTCCCAGAAGTACAAAATAATGTAAGGAGTGATTACCGTGGCACTGTAAAGAGCCAGAGAGCCATTACGGAGTGGATGAAACCGCAGAGAGCCAAGCAAGGGCTGGCCATCTTTGTGCCAGCGTAGGGAAGGGATTGGGTCCCCGCTGACAGCACAGTCCAGCATGGCTGCTTTGCCCTGAACTACAGCCTGAGAGGTGTGGGCTTCTCCTCTCAGCATGGGAGGTTCTGTAGGAACAGAGGGTAAGCTTAAACTATCAAACAGTGCCTAGTTCTTTAAATTAGGAAAAGTTAATATAACATATTATATTAAATAGCCAGAATGCATTTAATAGAAAGAGTGTTTCGCAACCTTTTTGACCCCATATAGGCTAACAGGTTTCCTCTAGCACATCTGCTTTAATGACAATTCTTTTTTAATTTACAGAAATAGAGGTATCCATAGATTCAAGTAACTAAAGTAAGTAAAATAATTAAAATGATAATATTATAATTATAATAAGTTTCAAAATTCCAAAAGTTTTAAGAGCTAAATTTTCTCTTAGGATCCCACTCTTTTTAAACATTGAATTTTCAATGTTTTTCCAGTTGTTCGTGATTTACAGGATTATTGAAAATATTTTGTACTCACAATTTCAACTAGGTAAAATATTTTAGAGCTTGGCATAGCTATCAAAATGTATATTCTTAATAAAAATGCCCATGGAGTTTTAAGGTTTCATGAATTTACATGACTTGGCTCAGTGAGAACCACTGCTCTAGACACAATTAAACACTACTCAAACCGGAACTGCTTTTCCACACATTTTGGTTTGGATAGAATTAAAAAAATTATGCATACCTCTGACACGCACAAATGAGAGAGCCCGTATGGATCCAACAGTATTCTCTGCAATGCAGACGTAGGTGCCACCATCACTTACAGTGACATTGTCAATAATCACTGAACTTCTGCCAGATTCATCAACACTTGCACCTGTAGGCAAATAAGAGAGCATTCTTGAGATGTTACTTTAAAGGTAAGAACATTAACTCAGACTCAGACTCTCTCATACCTGTATACGGCCTGTTGTTGGCAGTCCAGGTAATAGCGGGGGTTGGAGTTCCCTGAGCATGGCAGGATAGACTGAGACTTTGACCTTTATTCAACGTTACATCACCAGGTAACTCTTTAAAAGCAGGTCTCATGTTGACAGAGAGGCGAATGTCCCGTCGAGCTGTTCCAGCAGTGTTGGTGGCTACACAGGTGAATAGACCTGTATCACCAGGCTGCAAACAGATTGTAACATCTTGACTTCATAAAAGAGTTTTGAATTTTGAACGGGCTGGTCATTTATACCCAATCAAAATCACATACTGACCTCTGCCCTTTCAATAATCAGTTCTCCTGACCTCAGCAAAGTGAATTTGCCAGGCAGGTTTTGCACAGGGACTCCCTGTTTCTCCCAGCTCACCCTGGGCTCTGGAAGACCCTGTGTTGCACATGGCAGCAGTGCTTGAAAACCCTGGATGACGGACATCTCAGACTGACCAACAGAAATCTGTGGTGGGGCTAAGTGGAAAAACACAAAAAGATATTTATGAACAAAATGTCTTTCATAGGTACAATAAATCAACAATTTGTTGAAAAGGCATTACACACACATGCACTTTTGTCTTATTTTCCAGTAAAAAAATCAAAAAAATATTTAAAATAAGATACTATTATCTCTTTTAAGACTCATTTTAAGACTTTTTAAGACGCAATGCATATTTTATTGTCATGATGGATGCACGGTTGCACTTTATTTTACAGTACGTGCGCTTGCGTGTAGAAAATGCAGGGTAATATAAGAACTATAAGGGTTAAGGTTAAGTTTATGTAACGCTTGGTGTGTTGGAACAAGCACGATGAGATTTCTTGAATTTAACTCGTTTAATAATCAACAGGATACAGGAAGGATATAAGATAACACCACGCACTATACGTTAGCAACAGACAAGGACTGGACTGACACAGAGGGAATATATACCCAGAAACACACGAGAATAATGAACGGGGCACGGGTGACAGACATAACTAATTACCAGACACGGCTGACTCGAACGAGACAATGACAAACGGGAAATCAAAACAGAGAACACGTAAAAGATGACAGAACTCAAAACAAAGAACATGTGACTAATGACAGGACTGGGGAACAGAGGAACAGATATAAACAGACATCACTATGACAGTTTAGGGGTAGCTTCATGATTAGTACCTAGTTATTACACAGTTATTGCGATTACTGTAATAAGTACATAGTATGAACAACATGTTTGCAGTGTAGAGCTTTTCAGAATATTTCATGTTTCAAAAGAAGTTATTATTTTTCATGTTTTTGTTGTTGTTTTTTATTATTATTATTATAAATAATATTAATGTTTTATAATTATTAATTCATATGTTAATAATTAATATGAATAATTATTATAGAAGGGTGCGGGTACGACATCACTTTGTAGGCCAAAATGTGGAAACAAGTTAGCATTTTGGCACTTCCTGTTCCATTGCCCTGAAGTCAATTGGTTTTTTGAATAGAATTTTGGTTAAATGCCTGAAATAAGGTCTGTGGTGAACACAAGCTCAAGACACTTTCACGTTTTATTCACTGATGATTTTTTTTAAGCTGTTAAGTATCTTGAAAAAGGCGGTTGCTAACAAGTGGCTAAATGAGACAACAGAGGGTGTCGATGAAAACGTCATCACGCCAAACAGGTAAGCTCAGTTCACTTTTACAGCCTCGTTATGCTTATCATTGTGCTCTTATAAACTATTCTAACTCGGTGTGACAAAAATCAGGGAGGAAATCCTGTCATTACCCTATGATACAAAGATTTACAAACAATGATTCTCTTGGTATTGTGTGGAACTCACTTTGTAGAATGAGCCTGACATCATGGCTGGCTCTGCCAACGTTGTTTCGGGCTGAGCAGCTGTAGATTCCTGCATCGCTGCGTTGAGTGGCGGTGATGTGTAGGGTGCCGTTGGAGAACAATCTCAGGTGTGTACCTTCCACCACGGGCCTACGCTCCCTGTGCCATGTCACTTCTGGCTTTGGCTGACCGTCCGCGGTACAATCCAGACTGACCGGCTGCCCAAGAACTGCTGTGTACTCCAGACGAGGCACAGTCAACACTGGAGGAACTGTCACAGAAACGGTCAGATAGTCATTACTCAAAGCCACCTTGTAATCCTTGCATTGACTGATGAACATGCATCTGAATATTTAGTTTGAGGCATTATCCTCCAATAAACACGACGTACCTTGTAAAATGAGGTGGGTCCTTCCTAATGCTGTTCCTGCTTCATTCTGTGCTAAACACTGATACGTCCCAGCATCTCCAAGAGTGACCCGTGAGAACTTCAAAGCTCCATTGGAGAGCATTGTCAGTCTATGACCTGAAAAATATCAACAATAAAACATCATGCTAGATCAGTTGTTTATCAGATGATATTCTACTATTCCCATGTTTCATTCTTTATTTCTAATTCAAAGTATTCATATGACGTGATGAAAAATGTAAAGACAGAATATTGTCTTAGACTATCTGCTCATGAACATGAATATTTCCTGTTTTATAATGCCATTGATAACTTCCTTTTGTGTTCCTCTTAAAGGACAGACAAAGCTGAATTTTTAAAATGTATAAAAACTGTTTTATTAGCTCTATCATTATTTAATATATTGGTATATCAGTTTCTGCATGCATACACAACCACAATGTGCATAATTTCATTACATAACTTACATTACATGCAATATGTTCAAAAGTTTGGGGTCAGTAAGATTAAATTTTATCTTTTAAAGAAATAATCATTTATGTTTCTTGAACAGTTTCTTCATGTGATCATGTGACTCTGAAGAATTTAGTAGTGGCTGCTGAAAATTCAGCAGAAAAAAATTCAGTAGAAAAAAATGACATTTTAATATTTGTTACAAAGAAAAACTATTATTTTGATAGGTAATAATATTTTACAGAATTACTGTCTTTACTGTGGTTTTTTTTGGTTGGCATGAGACACTTTTTTCAAAAAAAGATTGAATTATTTCAATCTACCAACCCCAAACTATTGAATGGCAGCGTATATGGTAAATTTTAGTTGCTTTTCAACCATCAGACCAAAACTTTCTCATTGTTTAATCTTTCCATTCCGTGGCGATCCGGCCCAGCTAGTAGAGACGTGGTTTCAATTTCACTGAAAGGTTGAAAACAAAGCTATTCGGAATTTAATACAAATATGTCAGTCGTTGCTTTGGTAACACAAGGTCAGGATTAAATCACAGGCGGTATGAGTTGTAAATAGTGAGCGTCTTAAATAGGTTCAGATAATTCTTTTCATTTTTTTATTCACATGAATAAAAGTGAATTTGGCAAGCTTCCGAGGACCTGGCAGCCAGGTAACTGACAAATAATAAATTTCACGCCACCACTGTTTGTCAAACCTGTTTTATTAACTGGGCTACAACCAAACTAACCTGTTGCCACAGGAACACCTTCTCGCTGCCATGTAATGGTGGGTCTTGGGAATCCTTGTACTTCACAGGGCAGAACCACCGAGTGATGTAACACTGCCTGGACTTCCTCTGGCATGGGCCTGATCTCTGGGGGCTCTAAGAACACAAACCAAATCAAACTATATATTTTAGTAATCGCATATACTAAGTGTGCTTTTTATTCATTGGACAATTTGAAGTAACATGAATACATCTGGATCTAACCTTGCACAGTAAGTGTAACGTGTTTGTAAGCCACTCCAACTGGATTGCGGGCAGAGCAGGTATATTTTCCAGCATGACTGGGTGTTGCAGCCAAGATCTCCAGTGCACCTACATCAGAATACAACAACTTCATTTACGTAAACTACTACAGCAGATAGGTTTAGAAATAAAAGTAATATTCAGAGCGTGTAGTGGAAATCTGACTCAGATTCACCTGTGGGCAGCACACGGTAACTGCCCCCCCGAGCGCCCAGCTGCATCCAGTTCTTGTTCCAGCTAACGATAGGCTCGGGACGCCCCGTGGCATGACATGGCAACACGACAGGGGACATTTTAACAGCCGTAACACTGCTAACATCATCTTTAATTACAGGAGGAACTGTAAAAAAAATAAATAAAAGAAATTACTTACTCATACATACTGTATGAGCTCACAATATGCTACAGTATATGTACAATTGCCCACAAAAAGTATTTGGATACAGTTAGATACTTAAGTCACATTTAAAAATTAGGTTACATACAAATCTGCATTAGGAGTAAAATAGTAAAATATCAAACATATTATGAATCAAACTTAAAAATTCCCTACACTCGGCTATCTAGTGTGGCTTGTTAAAACTAGTAGCCTACTCTTAAATAGTAGCCTAACTACTTAAAAAGTGCATTGTTTTATTACAATAAATGCCACTTGGTTAGATTATTGTTTTTAACGTGGCATAACTTTACAAATATTTATTGGGCCATAGTGTTTTATCATCCATGAGCCTGTTACATAGTACCTTGCAGAATGACCTCTATGACCCTTCGCTCTTCTCCAACCTCATTGGTCACTGTACACTCAAAGTAGCCCTCATCCTCAACAGACGGTGAGGAAATGATCAGAGAGCCAGAAGACATTAACCTTCAAAACAAAATCATGTCGGAAAGATTATTTTATTATATATTATATATAAATGGTCAGTGATTAAATGAAATTTGTATTTGTCGATAAATACGAAATAAAAATAATAAAACTAAAACACAACAGAATATTATAGAAACTATTTTTAAATAAAATAATAATAAAATAAAAATCTCAAACAGTAGCACTTCAAACCTGTAAGCACCCGACTGAAGATCCACATTGAGGGGTGAGCCGTTCCTTTTCCAGCTCACCTGAGGTGCAGGTATTCCTGTGCTCTCACAACTCAACACTGCCCTCTGACCTGTGACCACCGTCACATTAAAAGGGCCAGGGCTGATCGAGGGTCCAACTGACAGGATAAATGAGGTCAATAAAAACTGAATTAGTCTGGATTTCAAAGTGAACTCACGTAGAAGGTTGGTGAAAATGTGTCTTTAGTGTTCTGCAGTACCGTAGACTTTAAGGTCCATGCCACGATGATCTGATCCTGCCTGATTAGATACACTGCAGTAGTAACGCCCAGCGTCGGACAGCTGCACTGTCGCAATACGCAAAGAGCCCTCTGAAAGCAAGCTGAATCTGTATGCAGGCAGAGATCGAGTTCAGTTGGCGGCATTTTAAGGTCAGGATTAAATGCTGCTGTTTACAAACTTGCCTGCCATTGTGAAGTGGGACTGGACCTCCATCTTTCCTCCATAAGACAGATGAGGAAGGCCCTCCCTCCACCTCACACGGCAGCACTGTATCTTGTTTAACATGTGCTACGATCAGCGAGCTGCCCTCTCTGATGACCGGTGGCACTAAGTGAACATGATCGAAACAAAAGACTGATTTTTTTAAGAATTAACAACATCATACTGAGAATTAAAGGACTAGTTCACTGAAAAATGCTAATTCTGTCATAATTTATTTACCATCATGTACTTCCAAATCTGTATGACTTTCTTTTTCCAATGGAAAATAAAAAGTGATGTTTAGCAGGATGTTCTATTCTATGAAATATAAGCACTTGGAATATGGTCTGAGTGACTATTTTTCTACTTTTGTACTTCTTTTTGGAGCTTGACAGTCCCTGAACACCAAAAACCATCCTAAAGTTTGGGGTCACTAAGATTTTTTTTTTTTTTTCGGTTAAATAAATTAATATTTGTATTCAGCAAGGATCCATTAAACTGAACAAAAATGACAGTGAATGTTACAAAAGTTTTTTGTTTTTTTCTTGTTCATTCATTCAGCAGACGATTTTATCTAAAGCGACTTACAAGTGAGGCAATTAGGGGTTAGGTGTCTTGCTCAAGGGTACTTTTAGTCATGGTATCAAAGGTGGCAAGGGTACTGTTCATTCACAATCCCCACTTTCAATTCCTGCCGGCATGGGAATCAAACCGGCAACCTTCAGGTTACAAACCCAACTCCCTCACCACTAGGCCACGACTACCCACCCAAGTTTTTATTTCAGATAAATGCTGTTCTTTTGAACTGCATCACAGTTTCCACAAAAATATAAAGCAGCACAACTGGTTTCAACATTGATAAGAAGAAATGTTTTTTTTATTATTATTATTATTATTTTATTTTATTTATGTTTTTTGGAGCATCAAATCAGCATAATAGAATGATTCTGAAGGATCATGTGAGACTGAAGACTGGAGTAATGATGCATTAAAAATATATTAAAATAAAACACAGTAAGTTGTAATGATATTTTTTCTTGTTACAATAAGTTGTAAAAATAATTCACAATATTACTGTTTTTACTGTATTTTTGATCAAATAAATGCAGCCTTGGTGAGCATCTTTCAAAAAACTTAAAAAATCTCACTAACTTCTTAACAATGTTGAAAACCGTTGATCTGCTTAATATTTTTTGTGTAAACTGAGATATATTTTTTGATGAAAATTTTATTTGAAACAGAATTTTTTTACTGTCTTTTTTGATCAATTTAATGCACCCTTGCTGAATAAATAATTTTCCTAAAACTTTTGAATGGCAGTATATATGCTCTTTATTTTTTTTTTTTAATTGTGTTAATACGTGTTTGGACAACATGCGTGTGAGTGACACAAACTTACAAAGAATCTCTACAGTGAAGAATAGACTGGTGCTGCCAGCAATGTTGGTGACCACACAGCTGTACTGTCCACTATCTTGGGTCCGGACATCTTGAATTTCCAAATACTGTCCACCAGCAATGGACTGAATTCGACCTCCCAACTGAGAGAGACAGAAAAGGCAAATGAATGTGATGTAATTGTTACAGTTTTTGGAAACGCACCCAGAAAAGTACATTGATCTGTTCTCACCTGTAGTTTGATATCATCCTTGTACCACTCAATCTCTGGTAGAGGGTCACTGTCGGTTTGACATTCCAGTGTCAAGTGACCTTTGGCTGGAACCGATACAGTTCTGATGTCATTAGAGCCAAGAAGAGTGGGTGGAACTGAAAATGATCGGACAAAAAAAATGATTCTGCTGTTATGACTGTGGTCCTTGACAGCTAGATCTTCTGTACCATTATAAACGTCAATCAATTTAATGTAAGCCAGCACTCCTGTTTTTGAAGAATTCCCAAGAAACGCCCAAACTAAAACAGATACAGTTCTTGAACTCTTTGCACAGAAATTTGATAGCAGACACCTTTCAGTTTATTGTAAATCATAATGAATTATTGTCATAATGAAAAACATAGTTATAAATAGCTTCAAACTTTTGTAAAGTTATTAAAAATTTAGTTTTATGAAATCTTTACAAAAATAAAATTGAAGTTGACCTTGCTGCAATGTAGAAATGCACTGCAGCTAAGGCCACATGTCTGACTATATTACGTATATTTCAAATCTGAGTTTTTTCAATGTTTTTAAAGACCATGTCATGTGGTTTTATTTTGAGAAGATTCTAAAATGCCATGTTGTTTATTGCCATAATTGATAACTGATGTTTATTGCCATCTAAGAATCCATTCAGTGTAATGTCTCTATTGTTTTTGTTATGAATTGGGTTGATCAACGAAGTGTACAACAAAGATTCACAGAAAATAAACTTAACCAAACACCATAACAACCATTAATGCAAGACAAAGACTGAACCAAAACTGAGGGCTTATGTACACAGGAAACAGGGGAGCAAACAAGACTAATTAATTACACACAGCTGATATGAACATAAGGTATGTGAAAACAGGACCAACAAAACCAGACATACAACGAACAGTTTTGTGGTGCAAAGCCTCAGCCAAATTCAGCTTCAGTCAATGCCTTGTACACATCCACACCTTTCTGGCCCGGTTAAGCCTCTAATTATTCTATTATTTTTTCTCTATTATAATTACTATTGACTTTACATTCCAATAATAACAGAAATCACTTCCTAAAAAAATCTTACTGACCCCAAACTGTATCTTGAATGAATTATATTTTTCCTACCATACTTTTCTTGTTTGAAGCCATATTGTAATCTTTTTAGTGCTTAAAAAAAAAGGTTTCACTTACGTTGTACACGCACCCAGTGGTTTCTACCATCCTCTCCTGCTGGGCTACTAGCAAGACAGGTATACAGACCTGCATCTTCAACCTATTCCAAAACATGACAGAACATGCTGGCACGATCACAATGCCACACACAAATGCAAAACAAGCTAAACACCTTCCTTTGAGTAAGCCTCAAATTCAAAGGACCTGAACTTTGTTGATTCTGAGCAGCTGCCCCTCTCTCTCTATTATCGCCATGTTGTCCTGTAGTGGACGCCCATCTTTCAGCCAGCTGAGGGTAGGAGGGGGGAGACCCGTAGCGATACACTCCAGCTCCAGCACACTGTCCACTGCAACCAGCTGCTCCTCAGGGGATGAAGAGCCTGAGATCTTGGGGGGCTCTAATATGATCAGATTTAATAATTACATCAGATTTTATGCTCCTAAAAGTAATAATAAAAGGACCCAAAAACCTTCTCTGGTTTCTCATGTTTACATTCACCTAGGACAGTCAGGTTGAAAGTCTTGGTACTGCTTCCTGCCTGGTTGCTCGCCACACAGCTATAAAGGCCTCCATCACTCGGACCCACATCAGAGAGCAGGAAGCGGGTTTCCTGTCCATCAAGCAGAAGATTGCGGTGCAGTGAGAGTGGTTGGCCATCTTTTATCCACGACAAAGTGGGAGGGGGCACACCACGGGCCTCACAGGTCAGTGTTACCGAAGAGCCTTGGACTACGGCTACCTGCTCAGTGGGCTCTGTGCGCTCAACAGCAGGGGGAGCTGATGAGGAGGAAAAACAGCAATGGTTAAAAACATGCCGCTAATCACTATTGTGATTAAGTTGTTTCTTTATTCATTTTATTTATGTTTATCAATTCAACAGTGTTCCTGATGCACCTTGCACTTGCAGGTCAAAGTTGAGTTCAGCTAATCCAGCTCGGCTACGTGCCACACAAGTATAGATGCCAGAATCAGACAGATGCACCGGTGCAATCCTGTGCCGACAGAAGGATACAGGACACCGTGAATCTAATGATACATCTCTCGTATATAAGAAAGCACTGCATCGTGTTTGTTCTGAGTCCAAAACTGACCTAAGAACAGAATCTGCGGAGAGCAGGCGGATTCGGGGTGACAGGAGTAAAGGATGACCTTCCCTCAGCCAGCTGATTTGAGGCTGGGGCGTCCCGGTGGCTTTGCACTCCAGTGTGACCACACTGTGCTGGGTGGTGTGTACCTCTCGGGGGACGCTGGTCTCCCCACTTATGGAGGGAGGAACTGTAGTGCAAAAAATATGAAAATCAATTCACAGATTTGTATTGTGTACAATGACTATACAAAGACAACTGTTCTCACCTGATACAAACAAGGTATAGATTTTGCTCTCTTGGCCGGCGGAGCTGACAGCCAAGCAGGTGTATGTTCCTGAGTCCTCTGGTTTTATATTCAGAAGTGTTAGAGTGCTGCCATCTGGAGAGATACTGTAACACACGCACACATCAGCAAACCAGTTAGTGACACTGTGAACTATGTGCTTGACAGAGAAATGTCAATTGTTTAAAGTTAAAATATCAATTAGAAAAAAAATTGTTCAAAATGTTTTATTTATTTATATATACAGCTCTGGAAAAAATTAAGAGACCACTGCATATTTTTTGTTATTTTGACCAGTTGTTGCATTTGCCAAATAAATGCTCTAAATTACAATATTTTTATTTGGAATTTGGGAAAAATGTCAGTAGTTTATAGAATAAAACAAAAATGTTAATTTTACCCAAACACATACCTATAAATAGTAAACCCAGAGAAACTGATCATTTTGCAGTGGTCTCTTAATTTTTTCCAGAGCTGTATATATATATATATATATATATATATATATATATATATATATATATTATAAAGTGGGACCAAAAAATCCCATAAAGATTTTTTAGGTACAATTTAATAGAAAAAAATCACAAATAATTGTTCTAAGCAACTAATATTACAGGCAAAACAACTGGAGTGAAAGATGTAAGAATTGAAAAATGTACTTTTTCATTCTGATGACATAAATCTATATTATATAACAAAAAGTCCCACCAGTGATTTTTTTCTATTTTACAATTTTCTAATTTAACACACAAGAAACACAGTTTAATTAAACAATTAATATTTATTTTTTTATTTTTAATATTATTTTTTATATATATTTATATAAAAGAAAGCAATCAATGACTCAGTTAGAGTTACTCTATATGCTCTATGTATAAGTACTTCATTATATTATATTATGTTATATTATATTATTAAAATAAACAGTCTTACTCTATATGCTCTGTGTTTCCATTCTCAAGAGTCTTTCCATTCTTCAGCCAGCTCACTTTGGGAGTAGGTGTACCCGTCACCCGACATTCAAGAGTCAGTTCCTCCCCAACAGGTGCACTGACCTCTGATGGGTGACCAGAATCTATAATGGTGGGTGACGCTGATGGTGGCAAATACATTTGGTTATCACACACAGTGTGAATCAAGAAACAAGTCAGAGATTATTTCATACAGAGATTAGTTTTACCATATATAGTAAGTGAGTAGTCTTTCTGTGTCTGCCCTTCACTGTTTTTGGCCACGCAGGTGTAAGTGCCTGCATGAGACAGCTGCAGAGGGCCTAACTCCAGTCTGTTTCCTCTCATTGACCAGTTCCATTGCAAAGTGCTTTCTAAACACAGAAATAAACAACAAGAAAGCAACATCATAAATTAAAGCACACTAACACTACCAACTCACTAACATCCAAAGGAGTGCAGTTTTTAACTGACCGATGGGAGAGCCATCTTTCAGCCAAGCAATGTTGGGTACAGGTACACCAGAGGCCTCACAGATGAGGGTGATGTGGGAGCCCAGGGTCTGAGTGAGGGTCTCGTGAAGAGGGCCCTCCATCACAGGAGGCACTATAAATGCAAGTTAGACAAAACATCTGAAATTGCTTGCAGTGTTGTAACGCATATGCAAATAGAGGACTTTTACATAAATGTTGCAGTTATGGTTTGTTTTTAGGACTCACCATGGACTGTTACTCTAAAGGTGCGATCTACTTGACCCGCAATGTTGGACACCTTACAGGTGTACACCCCGGCATCAGCCACCTAAGGAAAATTCAGAAACCATGTCAACAAAGCAATAATTGTAAATACACCACTTATTCATACATTTACGCCTCAAAGTTATGAGCCAATGCACATTTATTTGATCAAAAATACAGTAAAAGCAGTAATATTGTGAAATATTATACAATATAACACAATTTAAAATAACTGTTTTCTCTTTTAATATATTAGCAATTACTCCAGGCTTCAGTGTCACATGATCTTTTAGAAATCATTCTAATATGCTGATTTGCTGCTCAAGAAACATTTACTATTATTATCAATGTTGAAAACAGTTGTGCTGCAAGCTGTACTTTCCAAATAAATGTTTAAAAAAGTAGAGTGGAAACTCTAATTTTTTCAGGATTCTTTGATGAATAGAATGTAAAAAAAAAAAAAAAAAACTATGGAAGCTTGTTTCCGAGACGGAATAAAAAGATTTGAGATAATTGTGACTAATTGTGTGAGTTTTGTCAGTGCTTCCTTACCTGTACGCCAACTATCTCTAGCTGCTGGCGCTCTAACCTCAAACCATTCCCAGCAGCCAGCTGAAGCCCATTACGATACCATGTGACCTCTGGTTCAGGGATGCCATTGGCTTCACAGCGCAAAAGAAGCGATGACCCGACCTGAGGTGTCATAACCTCTGATTCTGATTCAATACGTGGCACCAGTGTAGGCAGGGCTAGAAAGAGCCAAATCAAAGTGTTCATTTCAATATTAATCTTCTGAGAAAATTAATTAACAAAAATACATATAAACCACTAACCATAAACCGTAAGGAGAATGCTCTTTTGGTCCTGTCCAGCTGAGTTTGTGGCTGTACAGACATATTGGCCAGCATCCTGCTGTCCAGCCCTGGGAAGCTGCAGCATCTGACCACCTTTGGACAGGATGATGACACATTACATGCATGCATGCATTCTACATGAAGTATTATTTATAAACACAGAGAGTCATATTTAGACTGCAAATCACCTGGCAGTATGTGGATGCCAGTGGTAAACTCCAGCACCTGCCCATCTTTGGTCCAGATGATGTCTGCAGGTGGGTATGCCTGAACATCACACAGCAGAGAGATCATGTGACCCTCCACCACACTCATGTCTTCCTCCCGGCGTCCCACAATCCTTGGTGGAACTAACATTAGAAATAAAAATAAAAATAATTCATGCTAAATATTTTACTTTACTGTCACTTTTTATCAATATAATTAATCCTTGCTGAAAAAAAGTATTCATTTCTTTAAAAATAGATCAAATAGCAGGGGTGTAAAACAGCACTGTGAAGGTCACGCCAAATTACACCGTCTGTTTATCACAGCTGACACGCAACAAAATACTTCATGAAAAATAAAGCACAGGATAAGGAAGCACAAAAACTGAACATACAGTACACAAGAGAAAATGCAAACAAGAGTGTCTCATCGCTCCTTTTTCTCAAATCTCTCTCTTGCTTGTCGTTCTGTCTCCTCGACCGTCATACACCCCCTAATGCCGACTGGTCACACCATGCTTTTGGTGGCAGCCCAATAAACTTCCAAACAGTGTTTTTGAAAAATATATGTAAGTTTTCATGACAGAGTTTCAGATAAATCTTTTCATTACTACTGGAGCTGCCAGTTTGCTAATTTAATTAGTTTCAAATGATTATTAAACAGCAAGCACAAGCTATGCAAAAGCAGCAGCCCCTCCTGTGCACTCATTTTCATTCACTCCTTCAAGTGGACTATATTAGCAGAGTAATGTAGTATTTGGGCGATTTTCAAATAAATCAAAGTCAAAGTCAAAATCAGCCCCTTTACCCTTATACTTCTGTACTAGAGGATGGGAAACTGCTGGAGGTGATGAATTGTTAAGTTGGGTAATGCATATATTTAGCATATAAAATATTTTAGAGCAGAACATAAGTCATTGTTAATGAAATTTCCATTATGTTTGCAGGACTTCAATATTTTATTAATTTCTATGATATTTTCAGGGCAGAAAACTAACATTCGCTGGTTTTCCATGACTGTGGGAACTGTTAATTGCTCCTACCTTGAATAGACAAGCTGTAGAGTCTCTCGACAGCTCCAGCCTTATTCTCCGCCACACACTGATAACTGGCCGCATCTGACACTTGCACATTCAGTATCTACAGAAAAGCACAGGTGAGTCATCCAAGGTTTCTTGTCTTTCGAAATTAACCTTGTAAGATTAATTTATGATCAATTTAAATCCGCATACAAATTTAGCTCAATAATATTATGTTTAAATAGGAAACGATTGGGGCAAAGCATGAGCTCATAGGCATCACCTCCAGCAGTTTCCCATCCTCTAGTATCTGATGATGAGGGCCACTGTAGAGGGGCAGACCATCCTTCAGCCAAGATACAGATGGAGTGGGGTTTCCTGTGACATCACACCGCAGTGATACAGTGGTGTTGACCACAGCATCCACTTCCTGCATGAACTCATCAGTCTGACCATCAATCATAGGAGGAACTGCGTAAAATGCACAAAGTCCATTCATTCTCATTATTAATAAAGCTAACACATGATGTTAATACATTTGAATGCCATATAGATCTGCCTGTTGGATTTACTCCCTTACCCAACACCTCAAGGTCATAGTGCATTTTGTCCTCTCCAGCTTCATTCACAGCCTGACAGGTGTATTTCCCAGCATCCTCAAGCTGTACCCGTGGGATCTGCAGGACATGCCCTCCTGAAGAGAAACACACAAATAAACAAACAATTAAAAATATACTTTATACACTGCGCTCTAATATACATTATAGCATTTGCCAATGTTTTTATCTTTAATTGCAAGATGGATTACATAGTTTGTTTTTTTAACTACAATAACCACGGTATTAACATGGTAACACGAAGTTAACATATAGAACATATAGACTACCCTTAAACAAAAATTGGGTCAGCTATTTTTTTTTTATGAAAGAAATTAATGCTTTTATCCAGCAAGAATGCATTAAATTGATCAAAAGTAACAATAAAAACTTTATATATCAAATAAATCCTGATCTTTCGAACGTTCTATTCATCAAAGAATCTTGAAAAATTTATATCATGATTTCCACAAAAATATTAAGCAGTTTCAACATCGATAATAATAATAGGAAAAGCACCAAATCAGCATATTAGAACAATTTCTGAAGGATCATGTGGCACTAAAGACTGGAGAAATGGCTGTTGAAAATTCTGATTTGCCATCATAGTAATTCATTTTAAAATATACTAAAACAGAAAAAACTAATATTTAAAATTCTAAGAATATTTCACAATATTGTCATTTTTACTGTATTTTTTCACCAAAGAATTGTCTAGGTGAGCAAAAGAGAGGATATAGAAGTTGTATTAATATTCCATTTCATATCTAAAATATGCTGTCTGAATTAAATAAAACCTTATATACTGACACAAGGTACAAAAGAAACTCACCAGGTAACAGCACAACTCCGTCTGAGCTGGTGAGTTGCCGGCCTTGTCTGTACCAACTGAGTCGAGGAGGTGGAATGGCATTGCTCTCGCAGGACAAACTGATGGAGTGTCCCAAAATCACCTCCTGTCTTTCAACCATCCCTTCAGTGCCATCAGTGTCCTCTTCATCCCCCTCTCTCTCTCCCAGTGAGAAACCAGCAGCACCATTTATTACCCGGTGAAAGGTTGGAGGAACTTAAAAGGTTTGAGAAACAATCATGAATGTCTTTTGAAAAAATAAAAAATAAATTCAGCAGTAACTTTATTGTTGTATAATTTGCACTGACCCTGTATAGTGAGGTGGAAGTCTCTCTTATCCTCTCCAGCAGAATTGGTCACCACACATGTGTACTGGCCCTCATGGGATAGCATGGCATTCTCCAAGTGGAGCATGTGACTGTTCACTCTCAGACCGGTGTGTGTATTCCCATTTAATAGCTGTGAAACATGAATTAACATGACTATTTCATTCATTATTCCTCAAAGCTGATTAGAAGAGCCTTGATAGATTTCAGGCCCAGTCACTTCCTGGACAGGTTCAGCGCAATTTTAATTGTTTTAATTTTAATTTCTTAGTTCATTTCTTGAATCAAATTCAACCAAGGAACCACTAACCAGAGAAGAAAACAAAGAAAAACACTTTGGATTGGATGAGCGGGCTTTCGATGTATACAGTCCAACAACACTCTCAGTCTGTGAATTAGTAGTGGAGATTTTTCATGGGCTCTTTGTGCAGGCTACAATGATATGCCAGTAAGTGGTGACAAGTGACTGTCTTTAGGGTGAGACACTGAGTCATTCATTTAAATCGATTCGCTCAAACGCAGATATTAACTCAAGGTGTGTTCACATTGAAGCGACGCTGCACAGACTGATCGGTATATGATCAGCTCCATATGTTTTCAAATTGCTCTTGAAGTACTTTCAAGTCATACACAGATTGGTCTACGCAGCTCCGCTTCAAGTCCAACACTCCTACTGTCTTCAGGAGTGAGTCACTGAATCATTCATTCAACCCATTCTTTCAAACACACCGATTCACTCAGCAACAAAGAAAGTCACTGGCTTTGTCCGAAATCGCCCCATATACCCTTAAATATGGTGTCCAAAACCATAGTAGACGTTATCGAGTGCACTCATATAATCCCATAATGCAACACAATAATGTGTGTACAGTTGATGTACACTCAACGGCTAGACCATACCCATTATGCACTGTGAAAGTCACCAGAAGATGGTGCCCGCAGCTTAAACAAAACTAACGTTGGTTCCTACGTTCCAACGTTCCTAAACGTTGGTCCAATGTGGGTACAGTGCAATATACTGGAATACATTTCTTTTTATTTGATTATTAAATTGTTTAATTAAAGTTTATATATCCAAGTTTCAGTGACAGAGTTCAAGATAAATTACTACTGGAGCTGCCAGTTAGGTGATTGTTAAATATGATTATTAAACAGCCAGCACAAACTACGCAAAAGCGGCAGTCCTTCCAGTTGTTTTCATTTAGTCTTGGTGGACTATAATAGTGGAGTGAATAATGTAGGGAATAATGAATGAGGGTTCTGAGGCCAATTTCAAAAACACCTGTTGTATTTTTTGATTGATTTGTTTGAACACACTGATTTATTCAGGAATTAAACAATTGACTGCATGAGTGAGTCACTGAATTTTTAATTCAAACAATTCATTCAAAAATGCTGATTTGTTTTGGATCCACTACTATTTGTTGTTCAGAGATGCACAGCAGTTGATTCTGCTTTAGCTTTCGTTTATAACCATTTTAGTTGGAAGAACGAAAATAGGCAAAGTAACTGGCAATATCGTGTTTATAAAGTAAGGGACTCAATATTAACTTTCTGTTTATACATTAACAGCTGAATAAAAGTAATATCATATTCACAATCATGCAGTGTGGCCTAGAAAGAGCTATGGAAGAACCTGAGAGTTACTAAACAGATATACAGACCTGTCCATCTTTGAACCATTGAGTGACAGGTTCTGGAAATCCTTTGGCCAGGCATGACAAGCTCAATGTCCCATTAATTCTCACTTTCTCTTCTCTTCTGCCAAAGCTGAGAGTCGTAGAATCCCCCTCTATCTGTGGAGGTACTGAAGAAATGGCACAGCATCAATCTCTGACAAAAAAAACAACAACATTCAGACACGAATCCCATGCCTACCTACCCATAATTCTTAGCGTGTGGTGTCTGTGCGCTGTTCCAGCCAGGTTGGTTGCTCGGCAGGTGTAGGCGCCTGCATCCTCACCACGGGCCGCAGCCACACGCAAAAACTGTCCACCCTGTGTGTATGTGAGCTGAGGGCTGGACACAATGGGCTGCTTGTCCTTTAGCCAAGTTATAGTGGGAGGTGGGATCCCTTCAACTTCACAGTGAAGAACAGCAGGGAAGCCCAGAACTACAGTCACCTCTGAATTCTCACCAGAGTCACGAATCATGGGAGCAGCTGTGAAAAGAGAAGAGAATAGATATTGGAGGATGATGAAGATAACAAGGATGATATACAGTATATATCAAAACCAATGGGGACAAAAATGACCAAAGTAGAGAGTAGTCCAATCCGTAAACAAATGACTCTTTTGATTCAGGTCTTAAAACCATTCAGCAATACCAGTGTAGTACGATTCTTGAATGAATGACTCTTATGATTCAGTTCGTTTTAGTGAATCAAAACTATACAGCACAACCAGTGCAGTGTGATTACCAAATGAATGACTCTTATGATCAAAATCATGCAATGCAAACAGTGTAGTTCAATTCTTTAATGATTGGCTCTTATGAGCCAGGTCGTTTTACTGAATCAAAACATACAGTGCAACCAGTGTAGACCAATTCTTGAATTAATGACTCTTATGTGCCAGTTTTTTTTAATGAGTCAAACAAATATAGCTTATAATTTATTGTGTAAAGTCGTACTTAAGGCTTGTAAGAATGAAATACAAAGTCAAAGAATCATTAAAAAAAACAACTTGTAGGAAACTGTTCAATTTTTTATGATTCTAATCCCTTACCTTGTACATTTAGCCTAAACTTCCTTGTTTGAGTCCCAGCATTGTTACTGGCCACACACTGATACAGGCCACGATCCCTCGGCCTGACAGACTTCACCCTCAACACCTGTCCCTTCTCCAGAAACTCCACATGAGGGTCTCCATTACGGGATAAAACTCTGAGAGAGGGGGAGGGAATATTCCAGCACACATGAGCATCGAAGCTGGAAAAGAGGAGCATGTGATTGTGCGTGTCATTGACTCACTCGCCATCGTGACTCCATTCCACTGTAGGAAGTGGACGGCCGCTAACTCTGCACTGCATGTCCACTTCCTGCCCTGCCATGACAGTTAGTTCCTGCACTCCTGACGAACCTGAAATTGCTGGTGGAGCTAAATATACATAAAAATAAAAGAGAAATCAACCACAGGGCAAAATCACTCTAAGATCATTCTAACAGCGTTGCTAACAACAACCCAAAAAATAAACTAAAGGGAGTCAAATGATACAAGTTAAAGCCAAAAACAAAGCCTATTATTTAGACTAACAACAATTTGTTCTGTGTACCTCAAGGTCACTTTAAATTACAAAGCCTGTCTGTCTATATTTCACCTTGTACTTCAATAGTATACTCCCTCCTGGCTTCCCCAGCAGAGTTCTGGGCAGCGCAGGAAAAGCGGCCAGCGTGATCATGCTGAACACGATAAATCTTTAAAAGCCTTTTTCCATTCTGCAGATACACCCCTGGGGTCTCCAGTACCTAGAAGCACAGAGTGGGTAATTGATTTAGAAGAGTAGCGGCCAAGACTTGTGGTGAATTTCATGGCCACTAGGTGGAACTATGCTATCAGCACACTGCCGGAGTGTCATTCATTCAGGTTGCAAAAAAAAAAACAACAAAAAAAACAATATTACACGGCCCTTTGGAATATTGTTTAGTTGTGGCATTCTGCGGTCAGAAAAAAATTGTCTATATGTTTATATAACAAAATGTTTATGAAAAATCTCCCCACAAGAGGAAACCTACAGGTCTGTTGTCTTTAGACCAGGTAATGGTTGGGGTTGGGATGCCGAAAGCATCACATCCCAGTGTGAGGGGCTGCTTCAACGTGACCGTCAGATTCAATGGCTGACCATCGTCTTGGATCTCTGGAGGAACTAGATTTGTGAAGACACAGAAATCACGCAGTATTGAAATCAGCATTAATCCCTGATTAAAAATTGCTTGTATAATTAATTAGGCATGTAATCAAGAAACTAAAGACCTTCAAATAAATCTATTGTAAGTGCCTACTCTAAAATCATAAATATCTTTCTATCAACTCCTTCATATATTGTACCATACATTTAGTATTATCATGAATGTTATTAAAGAGAAAAAAACACATTACACACATAATTGTTTTTACGCTTAGAAAATGCTGTTTTATCATTTTTAATCATCCAAAATTTAAAATAAACAGTAAAAAGATTATATATATATATTTAATGACTTCTAAATATTTTATATAAAATGAATATAATATAATTAGTTAATTAGTATAAACATATTAATTATAATTTTATTAATAATTTGTAACATAAATAATATGTATATATATATATATATATAATAATATTTTTTAAATGTTCATTTTATATTATTTTATAAGGATTAAAATGATATTACATTAATATTTTGCAGTAAATTTTTCAGGTTTACAAATGCTTCCTGTGGCTCTTGATGGGAATCAGTTATCTAAAGACTAAATAGACATCCATTTCAAGTTTATTACTGGTAAAATTTATGGTCACTGGAAATGCTGCAAGTATCTCACCATTGACCTTTAGCCTGGTCTTCCTCTCCACTGATCCTGCTTCATTAGTGGCCACACACTTGAAGTCTCCACTGTGACTGGCTGAAGCTGAGCCAATCACCAAAGAGCCATCGTCACCCAGAGACACGCCGTGCTCTGATCGCTCCATATGGATCTCCAGGCCGTTTTTGAACCATCGCACCCAAGGAGCAGGAGACCCTAGCCATGGGATGACAACCGCAAAAGAACAATTGAGAGAGACACAGATAGAAACTGTGTGTGAAAGAGAAGACATCGATCAGGGACGTCAGAATCACAATTCCCCGTGCACCCTGAACACACGGCTCGCCAGAGCTTAAAAAGAAGACCAGATATCCATCCATCTGACAGCAAGACAACAAAGAGCAGAAACAGAGAGGATGCCAGTAAATTTCTCTCCTCAGAAATGGAACAGTTGGTGTCCTGTCAAGCAGTACTTCAAGGTGAAGATGCCAGAGACAGTATATGAGAAGAACCTGATCAAGCGTAAGAACACTAGATTTATAGCTCAAAGACAAAAGTCAAGAGACCTCAGGACAACAGTAAGGGGAGTAGTTTAAACACACCAATGAGGTCCTACATCAGCCTCCAAGACCCCTTTAACAGATGTGTTATGAACTTTACTAGGTTAGCTTTAAGTGACGAGGCAGGGGGCAGGGGCTCTTAACCTTGTACTTGTTTTACAGTCATGTCTTAAACCTCCTCAAAGGCCATTTGAGCAGAAACGACAGATACTGAGAAGTGTTTCCGTTTGGTTTCACACAGAGTGCTTTAGATGAAACTCTTCCTTGTGACTTGTGGAGTCTATAAAATCGTGGAAGGAATATAATAATGGGGTGGGGGGGTGATGACACAAATAGAGGTCCGGAAAGTATTTTAACATGTTTGGATTTTCAGACCTAAAGGGATGGTTCACCTAAAAAGAAAATTCTGTCATCGTTTATTCACTCCAGTGTCATTCCAAACATATGTGTCTTTCTTCAATAAAACATATGTTAATATATTTATTGAAGAATGTATCAGTGTTTATCTATTTATTTATACAATGAAAGTCAGTGTTGTTTTGGACCCTATTGACTTCCATTGTATGGACAACCCAGGCTCATTGGAAAAACATGAAAATTGACATTACTTGCTTCTTGCACGTTTCACAACACCTTGAAAAGTACGAATGGCAGTAGTTTGCATATAAAATGTGCAGTGAGTGGTACTAAAAGGTTAAATCTCTATCATGTTAAAATTCTTGTACCACCTACAATAAACCTAACCGACAGCGTTTAACATGGGATAAAAATGCATTTACTGAATTGACAAAACAATTGTTCAAAATATCTTATTTGTGTTCCACAGAAGAACGTAAGTCATACAGGTCTGAAACGACACGAATACAGAAAATATCAAACCAGATGGCATCTGGAAATAAATGACGCTGGAGCTTTCCTCAGAACTATCTTTGTTTGAAATGACTTTAAATCAGCTGAGGTCAAATTCACGCAGGTGTCCTATCAGAGTCAGCACAGGTGTAGTTCGTCACATTAGCTATGAACATGCTAATGTTTGACAGCTACAAGTGCGTAAATACTTTTTGTCTTCACTTTCTTAAAATCTTTTTTTTGTTCTTCAAAATAAATGTCACTTGGTGTAATATTTTATTACGTAATTCAAAGACATTAATACATTTTAAGTGCATTTTAATTGTTCAAATGCTTTTAGGGGACACTATATCCAATAAGTCAGTTTTTTATTAACAACAAGCCAATCAGGAGTGGAGGGAAGAGAACTCCCCGAGCAGATGTTTACAGTCATAATGTTTGGATTGATTGTTTTTGTGACTTAAAGAATGATGTGCAGCTGGTCCCGTTTACATTACAGGATAACATTAGGAGCAGTTTATTTGTCAGAAATCCCTCGAACAATACTTCAAATGATGCGCGTTATAAAAAGAGGCTTATGTGCGTTCCTTGGGTGGGGTCATGTCTTTCAGTGCGAGCCAGATGAAATGCATCAGTCTGAAAAGGACAAACTTCCTCACTCCAACTCCTCTTGGCGCATTTTAAATGTCTTCCTTATCTAACACACCTGTAGGATTGAGACATTCTGTTATAGCAAAACTGTATGTATGTGTTGCATATAGATGTTTAAAATCTTGCCACTAACAGCATCAAACAGAATTTCAAAAACATGATGATGTTCCAAACATAAAATCATTATGATGCAAGGACAGTGGTTCTCAACCAGGACGCCAGTGGACAATATGGGGCCACGTAAAAGTGAATTTTGCACACTAGTTCCCCTTTAATAGCCCTGTTCATAACGCACACTGAGGTAAAATCAACTGTAAAGGTTGTGCTTGGTTAGCTAGTTTTCTGTGAAGTATGATTACTGGACATGTCAACTTATTTTACAGACAAGCACATTCTTCTAAGCATAATGATTACCATCATCCACCACAAAACATGCGAGACAGCAGAGCCATTTGCACTTATTAACTGTCATATCTGTATTAAGTACCTCTCATTAAGTGCAACACAGATGTCTGAATTCTCAGTTGCCATAACAACATTAGAGATACAGCACAAATTCAGCAAAATAAACAGCAATTCGGCACAAATTCCACTTAATAGTAAGAATGACTTGACAATCTTTGTTCTGATTTAAGACAGACTGATAACCACCTCTTTTCCAGCTATAAAAACGACCCATCAAACCCTGTTCTCTCACTCTTAGCCCTCCTCTTCTACGCCTGCAACAGTCCCTAATTAGGATTCCTCTCCCAGTGGGCCATCTCATGCAGGAAAGCAGATGTTGCCCACAGAGACAGAGGAAAAGAGTAGTGTTCCAGCTGCTGCACACACACACACATACACACACATCATGTCATATCCGCGACATGCAGGGTTGCCATGGCAGGTTCCCATCAAAACAACACCTATTAGCTTACAGTGTGTACGGGAAGTGCTGGGTATGTATCACCGTAGCGTATTTCATAAACAGACGCAAATTCACACTAAACACCTCTCACTCCAAGCAAATGAAAGCATTCAACTTCCTCTCCAGGTCTGTTTATGTGAAATGAGTTGTTAAACCTGTACAAAGTGTTACCGAACGAGGATGTCGCCAGCAGCCAAAATGAGACTGCAGTGAGAAAAGAGACCATATGGTGAGAGACAGCAGAAAAAAATAAATAAATACAAGGCTCTCAATACAGCTTTCATACCAGAAACATATTGCGTTTATATAAAGCTAATTACTATACTTATACTAATTACTATAAACCACATCTAACTATCCATCCATTTTTCCATCCGTTTTTCCATTCATAGAATTAATAGAAATTTCAAAAGAGTATGTATATGTGACCCTGGAACACAAAACCAGTCATAAGGGTACATTTTTTGATTGAGATTTATACATCGTCTGAAAGCTGAATAAATAATCTGAGGGTGCAAAAAAGTCTTTTTACATTTGCCTTTACATTTTTCCAAATGAAGTCCTTAGCGATGCAAATACATTCACAAAAATACATTTTTGATATATTTACAGTAGATTTTACAAAATATCTTGAGCTTTACTTAATATCCTACTTATTTGTGGCATAAAAGAAAAATTGATCATTTTGACCCATACAATGTATTGTTGGCTATTGATATATATCTGTGCAATATTATGACTGATTTTGTGGTTCAGGGACACATACATACAAAACACACATACTTTTTTTGTCCTATTTGAATTAGCAGTATATTTCCATAACAAAGCATGTTTGTCAATAAATGCACCTCAGTTTCATATATATATTTTGCATATCTTAAATAACTTATAATATATTCTGCAGCTAAGTCAAAAGTAATTGAAACAGAAGTTGATGTGTTTATATGAATCTGTGTTCACTGCTGGTTGAGGTGAATTATGCTGGTTTGATGCTGGTCTTGCTGGTGAACATGCGCAGTCACACTGTTCAGCAGCAAAATTAAAAAAACAAAAAAAAAACAAACAAGGGTCGTAAAACTGGTTGACAAAAGATATTTTGCTTGTTTAACAAGTTTAGACCACCAACAACTCATGTTGGAATTACATTTAGTCTTTTAAAATAGTCTTTTGGTTCACAAATGAGAATAAACTAAGCATTAACCCACAGCAGCAGAGAAGAAAATATACGACATATACAGAAATACATCTGAAAACCGAAATCATATGCTGGTGATGACCTAGTTTATGTTATGCCGGTCTCTCCATGACCTACCTCGTGCAGGGCAAGGGATGACCACTCTGCTGTTAGCCACACTCTCAATGATGGTCTCTCCATTTGTCTCAAAATAGGGGCCCTCTGTAACCACATACACAGTTCAGAAGGTTAAGATAAAAGACCCAAAGCCA
Organism: Opsariichthys bidens; assembly: GCA_037194245.1. NCBI lineage: Eukaryota > Metazoa > Chordata > Actinopteri > Cypriniformes > Xenocyprididae > Opsariichthys > Opsariichthys bidens. Next base: position 6,534,314 of record CM074288.1, read on the forward strand.
AAGGTCAACTTAAGGGTCAGAGAGGAGAGCAAAGGGATAAGTTATTTATGTCCATATCCACTGGTGATGCTTACACTCGCATATAAGTCATGTTTAGTCATAATTTAGATTAGCTAAATCACCAATTGTTATTCCCTTCCTAAAATGTTTTGGTGTGCAAAGAGTTCTTTGCGTATTGACGAATGTTTTCAAACATTTTATGCACAACAGACATACCTAACACTTCCAGAACAATCTCAATGGTGTCTTCTCCAGCACTATTCCTGGCTACACAGCTGTACGTCCCGCGGTCCAAGAGCTGGACCGCCTGGATCTTCAGCATCCTGTCACTGCCCACAAGAAGTCCGTTATGAAGCCAGCTGATCTGAGGGCTCGGCTCTCCTTGGACCACACATGGCAACACCACTGTCTGACCAATCAAAGCTTTCAGAGATGTAGGCGCTGGCTGAATCCTTGGTTTAGCTGTTAGGGGAAAAAAATGAATAGATTTCTACACAGGCCACACTTCACATAAGGTTCTATAAAAAGGTCTTTATACACTACCGTCTAGAAGGTTTTTTTTTTTTTTTGAAAGAAGTCTCTTATGCTCATCATGGCTGCATTAAAAGGCAGTAAAACAGAAATATTGTGAAATATTATTTCAATTTAAAATAAATGGTTTTTAAATTTATTTTAATACATTTTTAAATGTAATTTATTCCTGTGATGGCGAAGCTGAATTTCATCAGTGTTCCGTGTCACATGATATCATTCTGATATGCTGATTTGTTGTTGAACAATATGTTATTATCAGTGTTGAGAACAGTTGTGGTGCTTATTTTTTTTTCTTGTAATATTTTTTACATGATTTTCATGATTCTTTTGATGAAAAAGAACATTTATTTGAACTATTTTATATAACAAAACATAATAAATGTCTTTAGTGTCACTAGTTATGAATAGCATTGAAAGACATTTATGATGTTTTGTCATATTGCTGATACTGTATTATAGTACCTAATGAATTTGGCAGTGAAATTTGAACATAATCTTTTGAACAAAATGTAAATACTTTTATTTATATATATTATTGTTTAAAAGATTACATTCAAATTTCGCTGCCAAATCTATTAGCTAACAACTGAAAATAGACCTTGTCAAATAGACATGAGTAATTGTAACAATTCAGTTTGCATTCTGTTTCGTTTCTTTTGAGGGTTTTTTCCACAGATAAATCTTGAGATTATTGGATTGTACCTTGTACTTGCAAATTGTAGGTGAGTGAGACGTTGCCAGCTGGGTTAGCAGCAGAACAGGTGTAGAATTTACTGTCTATCAGCCTGACATCACTAATCTTCAGAGAACCAGACGGCAGAACGGTGAACCTGCGTGAGAAGAGAACAAAGGTCACGCTCTGAAGGTCAACGGAGGCATATTTTAGAGGGAGCATATCTGTTAAAGAGTAAAGCTGCATCCCAATTCTCCTGCTTGTAGTACACTCTAAAAATATGTACTCTTTTTGTGAAAATAGTACATACTTTTGAGTATGTAGCAGAAGAGTATAAGCTTTGGGACATACTATCACGCCATATATTTGCCTCTCTATCGGATGCTCTGTTGTATATATTTATGTGCATTCTGTCACCATAAATTGGCCTGTCAATCATCAGTTAACAGAAGAGAAAAGAACTAGTACATTCATCTGCCAGTCAAGGGTCTTTCTCCCTTTTTTGCATTTAAAGATGCATTTAAGAGTAAATGGCCAAATGGATCTTTATAAAAGTGCACATTGTTGCAGCAGATGAAACACGGACGTTTATATAAATATTATTTATCAGATGAAATGTTGATTATTACTCACTCAAACCCATTTGCAAAAACTTTTGAAAGTCTCCTCTTTCTGACACACACGTTTCAGGTCCTGGAGTTTCGTCTAATAAGCTGACGAGTTCAATCAAGTGTGTTTGATTATGGACGCCAACAAAATGTGTGACGTCGGGAGTCATTTCTGAGCAGGGTTGAGAAACACTGATCTAAACCTGTCTACACATCTGCCACGTTTGTAGTTTGGATAGTATGCACATCGGGACTCAGGGTAAGTGTGCTGTATATTAATGTGTAAATGAATGTGGATTTATGTACGCACACAAGCTGGTTTCTAACTTGCGCAATTGAAACCAATTGAGAAAATCAGCTTGGTTTTATTTGGACTGGAATATTTTGAACATTTGCTTAGCAACTTTATTATGGCAACCTAAACACAAATACAACTAATAAATCTGAAAGAAAGCTACAAGCTACTATATTCAACAAATCCCATTTGGGACAAACTACTCCACCTCCCACAACTATTCTCAATAGTTTTGCACATGTGGACTAATGAGGTCACTAAACAGTGGATCACAGTCAAGATTCATACCAAGATTGGCTTTAAACACAGAATAGATCATTTCTAATGAATTTATATGATTCTAAAGGCTTTTTTTAAGTGTTTTTTTTTTTTTCTTCATATGAAACTGTTAACTAATCTCTAATCTGCAAAGAAGCTGAGCAGAAACAAATCAAATATTTAGATTTTTCTTTTAATAATTTTTGATTCTATTCTAGACTAAGACGCAATCTTGGAGAGATATTCCTCTTAAATTTAAATATGTGTTAATGTTCATTAACTGTACAATATACAACACTTTTATTTTTATATTAATTCAAACTCCCCAACAAATTCCAATAAACAGCAGATACTAGATGGGGTACTACCATGTTCGGGTAGTTTGAGCCAGCCTGTAGAAACACATGTGAATGCTGGCAAATCTGGACTGTGGGTAATTAGGGTAATCAGGAGTTCAGGTTTCGGAATCAGCAGAGAAAGAGAAAGTGAAAGAAGGGAGGAGAAAGAAGCAAAAAAATCAGTTCACACAAGTTTAAGCTTTCAACTTTAAGGTCAAAGCGAGCACCGATGCCCCCTAACATCCCCGCAGCCACCCGATTCTAGATTAAACACACTTTCCACACATAATCTTCTTTCCTGTGTGGCAGATGTCTCTGGAGTGGCGTGTTATTCTCGTCAGGCAGACTGAGACGTTGACATGCTGTTTTATGAGACAGGAAGCTCCTGGAGACTCAAACATTATGCAGGCTACACTTCTTCCTCTGTGACTATCACTCAAAACACACACACACACACACACACACTCATTCACAGGTCTTATTCCTTGTCTTACCAGGAATACAGTGCCTCACCGTTCCAGTAATTCCCAACTTTTACAGACAGACCATATTACCTAATCCTAAAACTGTCATCTATACATCCTTGCAGTACCCGTTTACTGCATCCCTCTGACTAATGCCATCAGCATGCTTCAGCTCCATCTAAAAACCCCCAGCATGCTCCAGTTCCCTGTATCCCTATACCTCTAGTCCCACTGTCATCATCTGTTCACCAATTAGCAAATACATCAACTTCGACGTAATGAACTTTACATCTGCTTTCCATTGAACCCCATGTGATTTTAAACCTTGCACCTCTAACGATTGGTAGATGCGAGTAGATCTAAGGACCTTGTTTAGATAAAGCTTAAACCAAGGGAATATTCCGGGTTCAATAGTTTTAGTAAACATTAGTAAATTTTAGCAAAACTTTCCATTTTTAATAATGCAGAGATGTAGCTCACAAAGAAGCCACTTTCAAACCAAGTGGCTTTCTGTTGATCAAAGAGGGAAAATGCACATGACATCAACTTGAAACTGTAGAAAAATCTGCATGGGGAACTTTTCGGCCCTCACACAGAAGTTGAGATCACAAGGATTCCTACAGAAATGATTCAATTTTGTCTGCGAAATTATGCTGAGCAACAGTAAATGTGATCACATCAGTTAACAGCATTTGTGGCATTTTGTTGATTACAAACATATTGGATTTAACTTTACACAGAAAAGGTTAGTAAGTTTTTTAACACTAAAATCATGTTAACGTGCATTTTGTTTATGTCCTATGGCTATACTATTAAAACAGTAAGTGTTTTAAAGTTTTTTAACACGGTGAGTGCCTAACATAACCCATATTTATGTAACCAAATGCTATTGATTCAACTAAACTTGTATTGAACCCGGATAACTCCTTTAAAAGCAGGCAAAATGTCAACTGCAGCTCGTATAGGAGAGTCTTAATTCCAGTTACTTTCCTATTTTACATCACTGTACTTCTGTATATAATTAAAAACACTCCAAAACTCTTAAAACATCAAAATGCTGAGACAAGATTCCTGCAGAAGAAATAGTTTTTTCACTTAATCCAAATAAATGCAAAGCATCAGACCATCAGCATGAAATCGAATGTGTCTCCTTTATAACAGAGCAGCGGTGGCTCTTGTTGAAGCCTAGCTGGCTCTTGTTCTTGTCCAGGGGAGTTAGAATGAGGTAAGAGAAGTCAGCTGGGGTGAATTTTGACACAGCTGAAGCCTTTTATAGATGGCTACATCACCTCATCAGGGCCCATTTCTTCACAGCAAGAAAACTTCATCAGTCATCAGGACATATTTTTGCCATTTATTATGTACTATAACAACACTTTTCTAAAAGCAAAAAATACCACACAAATGATTTCGGTTACAAACATCACATCATTTTTGGCTTTGTGAACCAGGTTTTGTGATATTTTCAAGAGAATCTAGAGAAACATAATTAAGAAGCAATTCCATCACATTTGGCCTTTGGCCTTTCGGCATGTTATTTAGTTTTTTGTCACCAAAATATTAAAATAAACTGATAAGCAGGAACTTTTGAGTTCAAATTATGTCAGAATTGTTTAACGCTTCCTTTCACAATTGTGTACCTAAATATTTTTCTATCATTATACACTTTAGGTACATTTCTGTAAAATTCTGTCATACTCACCCTTATGTCCTTCCAAACCTGTATGACTTGTGGAACATAAAAAAAGATCCTTTCTTTCTTTTTTTTTGTTTTTTCCATATTATGTCTGTCCAGTGTTGTTTTGTGTCTTAAGACTTTGGACTTGGTCTTAAGACTTAAGTTGTATGGACAAAAGCATAAAGTCATAAGGAAGTCATACAGGTTTGAAAGGAGGGTGAATAAATGATACCAGAATTTGTATTTTTATTTTTATTTTTGGTGAACTATTAAGGGTGAATGTTAAGGCACATCAATGAAACTTTTGAACGGTTCAATATGGGTCAAATTCGACAGGTGAGCTCAGTATCTTACGACAACATGTGGGTTAAATAAGAAAATCAAAATTCAAAGGTTTGGTGTCTGTAATATTTTTAAACAAGTCTCTTATGCTTACCAAGGCTGATTTGATCAAAAATGAGGTAATTGTGAAATATTATTCCCATTCAAAATAATGTGATTTATTCCTGTCATGGGAAAGCTGAATTTTCAGCAGCCATTACTTCAGTCTTCAGTGTCACACGATCAATATGCTGCTATTACAATATGCTGATTTGGTGTTCATTTTTGAAGGATAATGTATGTTACAGATGCCTGAATTAATTAATGTAATCAATATGGTGTATTATAATCTTACCAGGCTGTGACAGGAGGTATGAGCTGCCCATTTCTACTCCAAGTCACCAGAGGTTTAGGACTTCCATGAACTTCACATGGAAGGATCACCTCTGATCCAACCTCAGCTGCCATTTTAACCGTCGCCTGTGGCCCATCAGCACCAACAATACTTGGCTTGCCTATTGAAATGAGAGATTCAATACTTCAGTACTAGTTTGTTTTCGAGTAAGTCATCAAAAACGACTTATATTCATGAGATTCCTCACTGTTAACACTCAGATGCATCTCTCTGCTGGTGTAGCCCACTGCACTGGTGGCGGTGCAAACATAGACCCCTGCATCCTCTGCCGTGGGACTGGGGATGTACAGACTCCCATCAGCTGCCTCAAAAGGGACTGATACAGGTCTGTTTGAGGGATCTCGACCCTGGTGAGAGAAGGAGATGGCAGACAACCTGAACACCTCGAAACAAGCATGTTAGTATAAAGGAAAGATTGGAATGCACATCCTGTCCAAAACCTCTGAGGCAGCTTCTCAGGTTACCAGAAATCAGGCATTCCTCATGCATATCCCCAATCCCCTTATGGCTCTGAAACAAGATGGCTTTAGCAGACCTTCTTTCATGTGACCAGAATAGCAATTTACTTGCCTCAAGTGGATACTGCGGACAATACACTCCCAATTTATCGTGTTTTGAAACAGCGGTGGAAAACTTAACTTCCCATGACAGGGGCAGGCGGACGTGAACTTACATTCGTTTGAAAGGCAATTGGGAAAGCAATGCATCAAAGGCGAACGGGCTGCATCAGCACTTCTCCTGCTTCCATTATGCTAAATTATTCCAGCTAACTGTTTTGGCACAATACAATCAGTCACTATGTGTCACCGCTGGGATGGTACAGCCAGAAGCACCGTTACTGAAAAAAGGGTCCATAGTAAAGTGATCAGGGTGATGTACCTTGGACCAGACGATGGTGGGCTTGGGGATCCCACTTGCTTCACAGGACAAGGAGATGGGTGTGCCCTCGTTGGCTGTGTAGTGCAGGGGACCAGCCTTGATATCAGGAGGGGCTGGGAAAGTAGGTCAGAATAGCAGCTGTTCACATGGCCTTAACAACCAGCGCACAATTAGAACTTCGCCAAAGATACTTCACAAGGAATCCAGCTTATCACTTCTAAATAAGAGACTCTAATATTAGCACCTATTTCAGCTTCATTAGGGATCAGATAAAAAAAAAAATGTTTTCTTAATATGTGTTTTTGTTTTCCAGTAAAAATAAAAATAGGCTTAAGATAGGATTTGTTTAGCCATAAATAAATATAAAATATATAGACATAAATGTATGTATATTCATCCAAACACTGCAAAAAAATAAAAAAATAAATATATATATATTACAATTATTAATCAGTATTTTTGCATGTTTTTCAATAAAAATATTTTTTCAAAGAATACATACTTAATTGTATTAAGCATAAACCTAAATAATGTTTTCAGATTTATGCTTAAAACCTGCCAGGGTAAAGCAAAATGATTTATTCTCCGAAAACAATTTTTATTATGTTACATATTTGTTACTCAAGTAAATTTTAATGTTTGTATATATTTTTTCTGGGAAACAAAAATGCTGATAAAATTTTCTGGTTTTAGTTTAAGCCCTCATTTGTATTTTTATTCATTTTTCTTTCTTTCTTTCTGTCTTTCTTTCTTTCTTTCTTTTCTATGTTTTATTCAATTTAATCAGTGTCTGTCTGATTTACATATTTATTATTATTATTTTAATAGTATTATTTTCTTTATTTATTTATTTACTAGGTTTTTATACATGCATTTCTCATATACAATATTTGTACCTACAGTGTTCTTAAGGATTGTAGATAGGCGACTCATGTAATAATAGAACCCATTGTTATCAACAGTTCCCTGACATGAAAAAAAAGTAAAACCATTGACTATTTTTTTTTTTGTTGTTCAGTTGTAATTATTATTATAATTAACTAAAGTATCCAAGCATTAAGTAGTTAAACTACAAATTACTTGGGATTATTTGAAATGGATGCTCCATAAAGCTGTCCATCTTTATTCATCTCTTATTCATTACTGCCTTGTTATCACGCTTTTCACTAAATCTGGACAAAAAAAAGAAAAGAAAATCAATTATACTCTAACAGAAAAATGCCCAGCCCACTAACCATGAACTTCCACTGTGACAGTAATATTGGCTGATCCTGCTACATTGATAGCAGTGCACACGTACATCCCTGCATCATCAGATACAGCTCTATCCACATGCAGACTGCCGTCACTCCTCAGAAAGACTCTTCCGCCAACACGTACCTAGAGACAGGATGATCATTCAATAAAAACATGAGCATAAACACAACACATACATTTCAATTTCCCATCTAAGAAGTGTCTCTCTCAATCGTTACTCACTTGTTTTCCATTGTGCGTCCAGACTCTCTCAGGAAGAGGAATTCCATCTAACAACATACAGGGAAGGTTCAAAGGCTGACCGATCATCGCTGTGACAGCTGGTGCACCTTGAACTAATAACGGTGGTTCTGTAAACAGGATAGATAGTTACAGTAAGAGTTTATGGGTAACACTAACCCACAACTAAAGCATTACCAGTTTGTGGTCCCAATATTTGTGACACTGATGAGGAGAACAACACATTTTCATACCTAAGCCAGTAACAGTGACTCTGGCTAATGCCTTGATGGATCCAAACTGGTTTTTGGCCTCACAAACATAAACACCTTCATCATCAACCCAAACACCTGGAGGAATCAGAGCAGTGCTGATTAGAACATAAAAGACTCTTTTGTAATGGATCTAATAAACATGTCATTTCATACTTTAGTCATTAGCAAACCATTAAGCTTAATTGTGGCTTGCTTTTAATAATGTGAAAGAGATGTGATATTGCTAATCAGTTCACACATGGATGTGTTTGTGTGTTCTTGTTTTTGGTAACGCTTTACTTCATTAATAAAGTGTCCTCTTTGTATCAAAGTCAGAACCAGCAGGCAATGTGACTAGTTTAGCAAAACACACAAATAATAAGCCACAGCCAATAAGATTTTACTCACTCATGTCAACTCATTTAGATATCATACAGAAATACAGATAAAGCTGCTCATTTATAACAGAGACACACAATATGTACTGTAATCACATTAGTTACCATTTCATAGGTATATATAGCAACCAATACCAAAATGGATTTTTAATTATGGATGCTCATTTTCCCAATTTTCCACCATTAATCATTTAACAACGACTTAACTCTATGAACACAACTCAGCATTATTAACAACAAACAATAAAACATTATTATAATTTAGAATTGTCACCACTTTGAAAGGTCCAAAGAAGAAGAGTCAAAAGGTTCCGATACGAAGGTATGTAATAATAAACCAACCAGAAAGTCCACAAGATGTAACAGAGGGTGTGTAACACAAACAATAACCAAAGGAACTTAAGTAGAGGTAGAAACAAGGTTGAGAAGGAGACACAGTTGAACTTATCATATCAGTAAATATGACAACTCATAAGTGTCGGGAAACTAGACAAAGGAAAAGCATGTGACTGAAAGTAACAAACAAAGTCAGTGAAAATGAAACTAACTAAACAGAACTGTGACAATAATCTTATAAAAATATTTAGATTACATTGAACTTAATTCATTTTAAAAGTCATAAAATTAAAAACCTTAATATTACATTTTATTATTGTTATTTTTTTTACATCCAGGTTACCTTTGACAGCATCTATTTACTTAAAAATAATTATTAGCACAAATTAACATTATAAATTAACATCAGTGTTATTAATTATTATTAAATGTAATTACTGTTAAATGTAACCTTTTTTTTAAAAAAAAAATGTAATTTTTAGCAAGCCTCAAAATGAATGTCAACTGATTTTATTTTTAATGTATTTATACAAAATAAGTATACCATTTTCATCATCAGTCATCTGCCATTATATGTAAAAAATTATGCCATTTTTGTTTTGATTTGAATTTTAATATTGGTGCATTCCTAATTTATGAACCTATTTCTCAACAACTACCTCATGGTTTGATATAATTGAATGCTACATTATAATGCTACTATGATTTCTAAAAGTGAATCTATTATGATTAATGCTGGAAGTTTTGGTCTATGCAGAGAATTGACGGCAAAGCTGATTTGATTGTATTTACAACCCAGCTATTAATTCCATTGTGATGACAGTTCTGACTTCATTTGTGACTATTCATTCTTGTTTGAGGCCATTACACTTTATATGCAGCTTATTTGAACAAACAAAACTCTTGTAATGAATATTGTGCAACACTTTGCATGTGTGAAATTTGCACAATAGTCGTTTGCACTCAAATTGGTAGCTGTTGAAATAGTTTTAAATAGTATAAATCAATGTTGCATGTGCACAATACATTTGGGTGCAATTATGTGTGTGTTATGTGTATATACAGTGCTATGTGAGTAAGAATGATCTCAAATTTTCAGGCCTATATAAATGCACACACTCTCAGATAGGAACAGTCCAGCTAACAAGGAACATTCTCAGAACTTTGGCAAACATTCTGGCAAGGATCTCAAAGTTATGAACAAACATTCTTCCAGTACATTAATAGAACATTCGTTCAAAGTGTTTTCTTTCTTCGTTCAGTAATTTCTTTCCTCCAAGACGGCCTAGAGAAGTGCTTGTCTACCACCCTTAAAAGAAGCAATAGCAATAGCTAGCAACAGCAAGCTAGCTTTGAACCCAAGATCCCTAAGATCCCACCCTCCCTTTAGAGTGCTCTCCAAAGCAATGCCTCCTCCAAAAGTCATGAACGCACACAGCAGATTCTGCAGTCACAAAAAGTGTCACAAGACGGGAGACAGTGTTAAATTACTTCATGTCTCAAAGCACATAACATTACAATAGTAATGAACATAAACAACTTACAGAGCTATAGTTGTACCTGACTGCTGCAGATTAATTTTGCCATTGATAGTGTTGTCATGGTAATTATGGTCACAACATGGTGTGAACACTGCATAAGCTTGTTGTTTTGGCTCAGGAGGAACTGTAAAAAACGGCTGCTATCTGTTTCCAGCACTCTGTAACTGTCTGTGTACAACTCTGCATAGCCTTATGAAACACGCTGATGACCCGTGACATGGGAGCATGGTGTGTCGAGGTTTGGAAATACAAATGTTGAGAGGCAGTTAGGACATCGAACTGAATGCAATGATTGGACAAACATTTTTTGGTCCTGAGACTTCCACAGAAGATATATGTACATGTTTTTATATTTAGAACAATTCTTTTATTGATTGCTATCAGGATGTGAGGAGAGTTTCAACCAGTATAACAAAAAGTGTTTATAAAACAAATTACCTATTCTACCTTTGTGGTGTACATGGCTGCAATAGAAGCAAACCACAACAGGGGTGACAGGTCTCTGGGGAAGCACTACGTATCCAGTTATTAGGTTCCTGAGAGGTGCAGGGTCTCATCTCCTCTTTGGATCTATCCTTGGTCTTACAGGCCCTACAGAGAGATCCATTCAAGCCCAGTTGAGCTCAGTGCCCTCTCCATGAAGACAGCCCCCCTGACTGTACTCACCTCTGTCAAGAGGGATGGGGATCTCCAAGCCCTCACTGTTAGCAAGACGTGCCCAGATATCAGTCCGGCAGACTCTCACATTGTCCTGAGATCCCAGCCTGGCTATGTGCCTTTCAAGAATCAAACGGTGAACTTGCAAGCGATCCCTTCAGATGAAGGAGACCTAGCCCTATCGCTGTTTTACCCAGTGCGAGCCTTGTACACATACCTGGAGTGCACAAAGAGCTTTAGATGATCTGAACAGCTCTTTGTCAACTTTGGAGGGCAGTAGAAGTGGAAGGCTGTCTTCAAACAAAGAATGGCCACTGGATTGTGAATACCATTCTTCTGACTTACCATCCCCAAGGCGTACCATGCCCCCTGGGAGTGAGTGCTCAATCTACCAAGGGCATCGGAGCGAATGGTGCCACCCAACACCTTCACGAGATTCTACAATCTCTACATAGAACCAGTTTTGTCCCGAGTCTTGGGCACTTACAGGTAAAACTTGGATAACTAGTCAGGTGTAGCACTTGCAGGTATCGCCAAGTGCTTGCATAGTGCTTTTTTGTGCAGAAGATTTTCCCAGTTCCGGCAAGCCCAGGACACTCATCGGTGGCTTAGTCTGGCAGAGGAATTCTCTACCAGACCCATTACTCGTGGTATGCCCCTTTTCAGGTGAGCTCTTGTACTTGGGTTAAGTACTCCAAATGTGAGGTGATCCTATTTGAGGTATTCTTCCACTGTTTGGTTTCCCTGTCAGTGAACCTTGTGTTTTCCGCTTGACAGAGCCTCTCTCCATCACCAGTTGCTGTGGCCAGTAGTCTCTCCCTTATCAGGTGGAGCCAACCACAGGGACTTCTTCTCTATGTAGTACTTCCGGTTAGGTGAGTCCTTAGGATGTACTCTCCACATACTAACCTCCCTTTTGGGTAGGATGTGGTCTCCGCAGTGCTGCTTTCTCATCACGGAACGGAGATCACAATAGTAACCGAAAAGTTAATTGGTCTATAATAATGTTCTCAAAATGTTAACATAAAAACATTGTTTATACATTATTTGTGAAAGTTTTTCTGAAATGTTTTAATTGTTTTTTTTTTTTAAATGTTACTACTTCTTTTAGAATTTTCAGAGAACATTCAAAAGTAACATTCTCATAATGTTACATTTCTTAAATAAATGAAAGAGAATGTTCCCTTAACATACACATAACCAAGAAAAAATTTTCTTTAAAAAAAACAAAGAAATCGTTAACTTAACAATAACATTGCCAAAACGTTCTTAGAATATTTTTTTTGTTTGTTTGTTTAGCTGGGACCACTTTTAGTGACCAGGTTATTTAACAACAGACGAACTGCTCAATGCTAATACTATAGCAGCTGTCCAATAAAAAACAATATAGCCTATAAACATTTAGAGATACTTTGTCCATATGTAGATCCCTGCCCTGCCAGAAGCTTCGGTTCTGGCTCAAGAGGCCTGCGGTTTGACTTTTTACCCCACCCAACCCCTGAAGGGGTCTAGGGTGAGGAGACCTTCTCTCAGCCCGCTCTCTGAGAGAGGAAGCTCTCAGCTGTAGTGTTTCTATTTCCTCCATCACAGCAGTTGGTGTCAGACCCCCCACCCCCGCCTCCACACACACACACACACATATCAACACCTAAAATAACATCTTCATTATTCTCCTGTGGGTGGACCATGTCCTCGCGTTTGGTATCTGGAAAGGATTGTGCTAGCAGCCGACCTCCCTAAACATCTATTCAAAGATAGATATAGAAACTCACTCTGAATCTGAAGGGCACCAGAAGGCAGTTGAGAGGTGCCAACGTGGCCAGATGACTTGCCAAAAATGGGTCGTCCGTCCTGGCGTCTCCATGTCAGAGAAGGTGTGGGGAAACCACGAGCGATGCACGGTAGAGTAATGTTATCACCCACGCCGGCCGTTATGTCCACGGGAGACTCTGAGAACATAGGAGCAGCTGGAAAAAAAAAAAAGAAAAGAAAAAGACCATCAAAACAAAACCGAATGTACTGTAACAACATAAATGGGTAGAAAATAATGTGCATTTAATTTAACAAAGAAAATATTTTCCATTTAAATAATATGTTTCGCCTTTAGTACAAATAATATTTAAATAATTTGTTTTGGTTTTAGGCCAACATGTTGACAATATTATCGTACTTTGTGCTTTTTATACACAGAAAGGGAAAGGGAAAGAAAGGGAAATATCATTATTATTTGGGTTCCTTGGCGTTAGAACTTGTGAATTAGAGAACAAAGTGGAAAATATGCAGATGTAAAAAATAAGCTTTACAAACTTATTTCCAACATATTTTTCTTTTTTCCACACACATTATGTAGGATCGTAATTATGACTTTTTTAAGTTTTAAGTGTGTCCTTTTTACGATATTTTCTTCCATTCCATTTTAATATGCAGAAACAACATTTAATACGACATCTGTAGGTTGATTCTACCAAAAAGTTTAAAAACATTGCTCTTTTTATTTGCACATTATGACCACATCAACATTGTCTCAACCAATGGTGTGAGTTTGGGAGCGGGTCTCTCTGTCTCTCTGACCAATGGCAGAAAGAGGGAGTGTTCAGGGAACTGCATCATTATTCAATTAAAATTTCTATCATTATATTTGTGCAATTACACTACATGATGCTAGTGGCAGATAAATTACACATTTTACCTTTAAAGCAAGTTATATACAAAGTTACGATCCTATTCTAGATCATTCAAGAATGCTCATAAACTGGCCACGAGCTACTGGGAGTCTGAGAATGCTGTCAGGAGCTGTTAAAAGTCCTGTTAAAGACACATTTCAAAATAGTAAGTTAAAACCAAATTTTGCTCTCCAAATTTCACACGCTGAAACAGAGCGGGGGAACATTTCCATTTGCGGTTTGGAAGCCCATAGACTTATGGGTGTGTTCTGCATAAAATCAGATAGTTCTGTCCAAGGATTTTGATTCATGCTATGAACTACATGTGCTTCAAAGTTTTGGAAAAGCAATAGAAATACTGCGACAGTGAGCTCAATAAATAAAAGCCCACATAAAATGAAAGTGTTCTGTATAAACCATACCGTCATATTTATATAGTATCAGCAAGTGATGCAGCTGCGGTCTTGTTCTCACCTCCCACCTGTAGCATGACCACAGCAGAGGTGGACCCGGCAAAGTTTGAGGCCACACAGGTATATTCTCCAGAATCCAGTTCCTGAACCCCACGGATCAGCAGCGTCCCACGATGGACATCCTGCTCCGCAAATGGAACTGTTCCCAGATCCAGATCTCCTGAAGATGGATGGAGCAAGAATCAAAGAAAACATACGCTGTTGCTATAACAACTCACTACACATAATGCAAAATCCTAATAACAGTCTCTTAACCATAAATAGTTACATACAGTATGTTGTATTTTATTTGACAGTTTAGTTAGAAATTTTTGTGTGTGTATATATATATATATATATATATATATATATATATATATAAGAATAAAAACGCCTAAAATGTCATTTTTATTAAAAAAAAACAAAAATGTAAAAAGTGGTGAGGTGCCTTGAAGGCCCAGGTATTATCCTTAGGGTCAGTGTTTACCTTTTTGCCATTTTACAACTGGAAGAGGAGTACCAGAGGCCCGACATTCTAGAATGGCATCTTCACCAGCAACGACTATCACCACCTGCTGTACCACCGAGATGCTTGGAGGCTCTGAGACAGCAACAAGAGAGAAAGAAATTAAACCTAACATTGTGTTAAAGGTATTGTACTGTATGTCATTTTTTTCTACTATCACACATAATTTGTCCTTAATACCTGACAGATATAATTTAAATATGTGTCTCTGATTATGTTCAGAATTGAATACTAGCTACTATCTACCTACTGAAAATGTACAGTATGCAGTATATACTGCATAATACTTAGTACTATATACTTAGTACTTGGTACAATAGTAAGTGAAAAAGTAGGCATCATTCTATTATAAATATTTAAAACAGAAATATGCTTTTTATGTTTGTCACATGACCTTATCCCGTTACAATCTAAATCCAAAAACATTTTGTAATTTGAATCTAATATTGCTGAAAAAAAGTCTAAAAATTGGAAATAACTTCTGGTTCATCCATTAAAATTTTCTTTCTTTCTTTCTTGGTTAAAATGAATAAATGAATAAATGTTAAAAAATGACACATCTATAATGCTACAAAACATTTCAGTTTTTAAAATGCCGTTCTTATGAACGTTTTATAAATCGAAAAATCCTGAAAATTATGCCACAGTTTTTTCCTAAAAAAAGTCTTAAGCATCTGATTTCTCAAGGATCAAGTCAAGCAGTTTAGTTTAGTTTAGTTTAGTTTAGTTTAGTTTAGTTTAGTTTAGTCACGAATTCCATGTTGGTCCAAGCTTATTTATGCTGGTTAGAGTAAGCATTGTGT
>CM074288.1:6554882-6609882 GCA_037194245.1 Opsariichthys bidens
GCTGTTCATATTCATTCCAAGATTGATATGTCAGTGAAAGCTCACAAATCCTTCTTGGGCTAGGTTTGAATTTCGAGTGTAAGTGAATGCCCCGTGTCAGCACACAGTATCAAACGGAGCAAGAAATTGTTCAGCAGATGTTCACTTTAACATCTGGTCTATTGTGTTTACTTAAGGTCATATCACAAGAGAGAATGCCTGCAAAAGTGTTTGTACATGTTTGGGTTTAGAGATATAGAGAAGAAGGAGATATGCGAGAAAGGAAGATATATACAGAATGGGGTATTCAAAATTGGGCCTGAAAATCTTAAACAGTTTCAAGAATGATTTTTTTCCTTTTAAAACAAATGGTCTGAAAGAAGGAGCTTAGTCTTTAGAAAACGTCATCCCCAAGAGGTCATACAATTTAAGACAGATGTTTTATTTTTACCTTTAGATGAGGTTTGCAGTTGTTACTTGTAACCCTGTTACCAATATTTAGAACTTGTCTCAAATACAATTACGAAAAAGTACAGTTTAAATGAGTAATTTTGTTATTTTCCAGCAATTATTACTAATTGAAAAAAATGTTTTACTCCAACAAATATCGATTTTAATTGTTTGCTCTTGAAGATCACGAACTCTGAGGTTGGCCAGGCCAGAAATGCAATTTTTAAGCATGGATACAGACATTTGATGTGCAAAAAACATCAAAAAAAGATAATATTTGACAACAGCCTCACTCGTAGTTTCTTTCCTCGCCTATTGTTCTTCCAGCTTTGGTGAATCTCAGTTTGTAGGGCAGGTCACTCTCCACAGAGCAGTCAATCGTAGCAGGCTGCATGTAGAACCCTCTTATCACAGTGGGCATACTCACCAAAGGAGGCTCTGTTGGGTGAGAGGAGGCCAAAGGTTAAACTGAATCATCACAGCTGGGTAAACAACAACACAACATAAACAATATCACCTTAAGAAACAAAACAAAACAACAAAAAGTATCTATAGTGTTTAAACTGTTCAAAGTTCAAACTCAGTCCAGTGGATTTTGAATGCAACCTGAATGCAAACAAAATGAAAATGATTTAAATATAAATATATCTTTTTTGTCTTTTAGACAAAAAAATTATTTTTTATACAAAAATAGAATAAAAAATATTTGCACATAGTGTTGTCAAATTTTAAAAATGTGACAATACCAGCATTTCCCTCTAGAACTTTGAGCGCTGTTGAATTCTTAAACACCTCTTATTGGCCATTGTGTTCACGTGCTCAACATGTGGGCTACAATGAACAACCTATCAAAAACACGTTGTAAATAGATATTGTTGACACTCTTCACGATACACACGGGAACGTTTGAAAGCAGGCGTCTGACAGCGGATAAATTAGGTATCCGCTGATAGATGCCTGCTTTCAAACATTCCTGTTGTATCTGTGTAAGCACTCGGTGAAGAGCGTCAAAGAAGAAGAAAATGCAAGAGGGAAATGCTGGTATCGTTACATTATTAAAATTTTGACAACACTATTATACAGTGTTTAAACTGATCGAAGTTCAAAATGAGTTCAGTGGATTTTGAATGCAACTTGAATGCAAACAAAACAAAAAACAAAATCCAAACAAAGACTCACCAGGGATGTTGAAAGAGACTCACCTGGGATGATATTGGTATATGACACACTAGACAGTCTCTGAAAGTTGTAACCTTCTCCATCATTTCCAGACACTTTGAGGAAGAAGCTTTGAGAGGGTGTTCGAAACTGCGGGATGGTCCAAATACCTCCTGAGCCTCCATCGTCAGGCAAAGGCACAGGAATGGTACGCAACGAGCGGCCGCCTAGAGATACTAACTCCATATTGGTAACCAGACCAGGAGGCTTCAGACCTGAGCACTTCAGAATAACATGAGCTGGAACACCTGGAAGAAAATGGGAAATATTTGATCTACAATTCTTAATACATTTAAGGGAAGTGTAGCCGTGAGCAAGTTCTGGCACAAACTGAGTAATACCCTTTTTCCATCAAAATATGGCCGGAGCAATTATTAAACAAATTTTTAACATTTTAAAAGTAACAAATAAAAGCAATCACTCAGGAACCCATCAGTGGAAAAGGGTTATGTACCCACATGGTGATGTAGTAATACCTTTTATAGGTCTCTCTCTGGTCCTGCTGAACTCTGTGACCGGCACACTAGAGAAACCTGCCCTGAAGTCCAGGTTGCTCACACCTGTTACTCTAAGTGTGTGTCTCCCACTGCATCCCACCTAGACAAGAGAAAAAGCAGATTTCAATCACTGACATTTTTCAGAAGGATCTGTTATGTATATACCTAAATATCAAATATGATCTAGCATCACTGTTCAAAGCTCTTACGTATTACCTTTAATGTCCATGGTCCAGGTCGAGGGTTCTTCAGGTTGACCACCCTTGCTGAGTTTGGGATGTTGAGCAGTTCTGTTAGACCCTGCCTCTCTCCAACTATACGGCCTATAATTATTCAGATAACAATTCAGAGAGGTTTAGTAATTACGGTCCTTTGCAAAGCACAATAATTTATACTCCTCTAAGTGAGGAGACATGAACAACCATTCAATACGAAACAACAACATGTTCCTACCAAGAGGGTCTCTGAGCTCAATTTGAGGTGCTGGACCACTCAATGATACAGTGACTTCTTTTAAACTAGGGTCAAAGGGCACTTCCCACTGGGTCTCCTGGGCAGTTTCATGGTCGGACGAAAGAAGGTGGACCTTCATGGCTTGGACAGTTTCCTCAACCCATTTAAGAACCTAAACAAAATTTATTAAATGTCAAACTGTTCTCCAAAAGTAGAGAAGAGGTTTCATCGTGTAAAAAAGAACATAACATTAATGATGATTTATTAACAAAGTTCAGGGGGAACACATTCAAATGATCTAACAAATCATCACATCATTTCCAACCAGCAGTCATTAATCAGCAATCAACATGTCTACCCAATCAGCATGAGCGGAGACCTATGACCTATGTTTTTGGACCACCTCGTCTCCTCACACTTGCCTGGTTACTTCCTAAACCAGAATTCGCGGGAAGTACTCTGGCCTCGGGCCACATAGTCCTCTCCTCGGACAGCACGCCAAATATGCATTCTAATTACTCTATCTGATTATTTGTAAGTGTAAACTCGTGAATTATTTGTGGAAGGGCACGAAGGACAGCTGTGGTCTCCATTCACTTTCACTGTATGGAAAGAGCAGTTTAAACATTCCCCTAATTATCTTCTTTTGTGTTCTACATCAGAAAGAAAGTCAAGAGGACTATGACCAAAAGCTCTGACACGAATCCATTCAAAGACGAGAAATGCAGGCAAGGTATGATCCCAGTGATATCATCTCTGTTCGTGCAGACTGTCTCATAGCGGTATGTCACAAGCAGATCCTCATTAAACAGTGAGGAAATGAGATCAGATCATCTATCAGATAGAGAATCCAAACTATTCCTGGACTGACAAGCTATAAATTTCTCAAACAGCATCACAGAGAGTAAATGACTGCTGTTCACCCGAGAAAATCACAGAAGATTACAATAGATATATATTTACAGTACATGGCAAAAAAGTGCAGGTAATGCATTAGTCATTCTGAAACCATTCCAGATGAGACAAGCAGTATCAAAAATAGACATGGAGGGCTTAAAAAGAAAGTTCTATCATAATTTACTGATGCTAATGCACTTCTAACCCTGTATGACTTTCATGGATTACAAAATAAAAAACAAAACATGCATAAAAGTATCATAGAAATGGTCCATATGCTTCTAAAGTCATATGATAGCTTTGTGTGATGAAGTCTTTATATTCAAATGAAGTCTTTATTCACTAATAGTCTTCTCAGTCAGTGAGATTTTAAAGGTGCAGCAGGTGATCTGGGAAATGCTAACATTAGCTTGCTAGCATTGAAAGCATAAGATCACGCCCTCCTTGCAAATCGCCATCCAAAGCCATGCTTCCTCCAAAAAACATGATAATACAAGATACATACAAAAATACCAAACACACGGCTGCTCACAAGAGACCGTGTTAAACTTGCTCATGTCTTAAAGCACAAAATATTACAATAATAATGAGCTTAAACAATTTAGAGAGCTCGTACCTGACTGCTGCAGATTCATTTCAGAGTTGACACTGTTTATATGGATGACAGAACGTTCATTTACGTTTAACCTGAGATTTCTTTAGTCGGTAATGTGAATTTAGGTTGATTTTCTGACTGAGCAACCGTATGAATGTAGTACAATGAACTGTGGTCTGTAGCACTCTGTTAGTACTCATTTACACTTAACACCAACTTTATCCCTTAGTGGATCCCATAAACTGGCTATAGGATTTTACTAGGCACACATCAATTAAAGATCATTGTCGTGGAGAATTTGATAAAGGAAATGGAGGTGAGGGTGGTTTTACAGCATCTTATTAGCACAAAGAGAGCATAAGACAAACAACTAAAGGAAACTGTTTCCTCAGTTAGTATTTTTAGATTTCTGCCATTAACTCCTTTAGAGGCAGCTGTGTGTATTTGTTCTGACCTTTTTGTATTGAGTGCAGACATAATGGCTGCTCTGTGTCCATAACACTGAACGAAAACATCACTTCAGTAAGCCCACGAGAATGACGCTTATTTAACACATCTTTATACATTTAGGAATGAGAGAGAAAATTGGAGCGAGTGTAGCCTTTGATAATTTCATTACTCAGATTCTCCCATATTTCTTGCTCTCTAGATCTCTCTCGCTCTCTTTGGCTGCAGACGGCAGCTGGTTCCTCTCGGAGTTTACAACTGGAAACAGCTGTAATGAGTGCCACATGTGTAACTATCCCCCACAGAGCAGCAAAAAGCTCACCGATGACCTACATCTGCCTCAAACCAGTGTCTGTTTCAGTGGATGCCTCATGGGAGTTGGGAAGATTAAACTAGTAATAGATATTAGACAGAAAGACCGACCACAGCGGAGGAATATAAGGACAACTCTCTTCAGATAACATCCTAAGGTTTGATAGGTACCCTTGAAAGGGGACATGATAGCCAAAAGGATCCTGAAACTATATCCAGAGTGACGAACCTTAATGGGAGGCAACAGACTGGCTTCCTCTGGAAGTTGAACTGTCATGTTTCAAAGATTAGTTGTGGAGGAGTGTTGGTCGGGAAGCAGCGATGTGAAAAGGATGTGGAGGTCAGCTGAGGATCAGGCGAATTCCATCTTAGCACCCACACTGTTTGAATAACTGATGGTTTAAAGGGACAGTTCAAACAAAAACAAAAACAAAAATAACCCAAAAAGGTTATCATCAATTACTCCCACTCATGTGGTTCCAAACCTGAATGACTTGTTCCTCCGTGGAATACAAGAGGAGAAACATTTAAGAATCAGCTCGTTTCCATATAATGAAAGTGAATGGGGACTCAACACTGTTTGGCTCCTAAATGGGAAAAAAGCACCGTAAAAGTATCACAAAGGTAGTCCATGTGAATCCTGCGATATGATCCCAGTTTTCTGAAGCCATTCATGAGAAAAATTATTTATTATTTTGATGGCCTAAGTTCCCATTCACTTTAAAGGGTTAGTTCACCCAAGACCTTTGTTCATTTTTAGAACACAAATTAAGATATTTTTGATGAAATCCAAGAGGATTTCTCCCAGAGAAAGCAATGAAATTACCACATTCAAGGTCCAGAGAAGTAGCAAAGACATTTTTAAAATAGTCCACATGACTACGGTGGCTCAACCTTAATGTTATGAAGCAACAAGAATACTTTTTGTGCGTAAAAACAAAACAAAAATTACGACTTTATACAACACTTTTTCCTCTTCCCTGACTCCTATGCAACTGACGCAAAAAAAACCTCTTGGATTTCATCAAAAATATCTTTATTGTGTTCCGAAGATGAACAAAGGTCTTGCGGGTTTGGAAAAAACATAAGTAATTAATGACAGAAATTTCATTTTTGGTTGAACTAACCCTTTAATTATATGGTAAAGAGCAGCCAGTACATTCATCAACATTTCTCCATTTGTCCTACAGGTTTAGAATGACATGAGGGTGAGTAAATGACGACAGAATTTTAGTTTTTGGGTTGACTGCCCCTTTAATGCTCTAAAGGAAAGAAAATGTAGTATAGGGACCAAGACAACACACATACAAGCAACAAGAGTGCCTTTGACGCACTATAACTCCCTTTAGATGAAAGTACCTGCCAAATGCATTAATGTGGGGACCAAGACAATTAAATTCTCGAACTAAGTTCCGATGGTTTTCCTTTCATCTATTCACTGGAGAATGTCTAACTCTTGCTTGTCTTTTCCTGTGACACCAAAGCAAGGGGTTAATATATTTGTCTCGTCTCTCAAAGGTGGCCCACAAAGGTTCTTCATATTACAGACAAGACTTTAGTCACCTATGACAAAAACAGAGAAGGAGATCCAGACTAGACTGGATCTAGTTACACTTGCTCAGACACTCTAGCTGTTAGGTCTATCGGATTGAAAACACCTGTGGGCGATGTACATATGCTGGTTTAAGTGGTGTTGAACCACTTTGACTGTGAATGTGCTCAACTGGATGGAAGCTGTGGATAAAATGTTGTTGCAAAGTTAGGGATATTGTATTAATAAATAACTCATCCCTTAATTCTCTATATTGATTCGCATGACATTTTCCTTTGTTCAGCTAAAACAATTCATGCATATCTCTGCAACTATGTTACATTTCTGAACAATTTGTGGATCAGTAAGAAAATTACCTAATGTTAAATTCAGGGGTCAAACAGGTCTGTGACCCCAAGGGGTCAACGTCAATCAAATCTAAAGTTAAAAAGCTTAAGTTCAGTAAAGTAAAGTATAAGTAATTATGAATTAAAATGTAATGCACAAGTACAGGACACCAATAATGATTTTAATGGCTTGGCCATGTACAGTAAGCATCTTTACAATGTTTAAATAAATAATTATGATACTGTACTTAAAATGCAACACTCAATATGTAACAGGGTGCTCTCATTCCATCTCTACATCCACGAACTCCCTCGACTACCCACGAAGTCCCTGATTTAGTCGTGTTATAAACAACAAGACCTTCCATCAATACTACAGTTTCCTTTATAAAAAAAAAAAAAACCTTTCCTTCCCTTTTCCCTTCCTACTCTAGCTTATGGTACTGAGCAATGTATGAAACTTGTATTGTGAGCTCTTCCTGTGTTATTTGCCAATTCATGAAGAATCGCTTGTTTGTTTTCCTCACTTGTAAGTCGCTTTGGATAAAAGCGTCTGCTAAATGACTAAATGTAAATGTAAATGTAAATGTCTCCTGCCAATAAAGTCTTCTGTCAATAAACTCAATACCAAATCTCCACCTTCACCTTGAGCTTGGCCAGCCTGAGGTTTCAGCCAAACCATTAGACTCTTTAAAGCACTGACACGCTTTCATAAAGCTCTATCTGCAAATCACTCCAGTGATTAAGCTGAGCCCCGTCCTTTGTTTAAGTAGTGCCTCCTCCTTCAGCTCCACAAAGAACTGTCTGTTGGAGACGTCCAACCTGGACCCTGGACAGGCAGCTGTGCTGGATAGAGCAGGCATGATAGATCATATCCGGGATTACTAAGTAAAATAAGCCCTGCTCCCTCTCTTTGCCCCCTTCCCCTCCCAAAAAAATGACAAAGCGCTGTGTGTATTTGATTTGGCTGTTGCTTATTTAACTCCTGACAGTGAAGAACCATTCAGGTTAGATGTGGAAAACAATCTTGAAGTTTCTGCGGATTTACGGATTTGCCTTGATAGATTTTTCAGAATCCCACCCATTGACTAATCAAAAGTTAAAAAAAATGCATCTGACATGGGAGTGTGTTTTCAGACTTGGGCCTAAAATGTTGGAGAATTTATGACCATGTATTAACACGGTGATGAACACTGGTGTGACTGACTTTAATTTGACTATCTAATTGCTTTCTACACTGCATAAAAAGTTATTTAAGCAGCATATAAAGTGAATTTACAGTTAACAGAGTTGCTGCAGCTCGCCAAAAGACACTGAAACATTGTAAAATATCGTATAAGAGGTCTCCATTCGTTAATCTTTATTTCAGAACTGTTTTGATAACACTTTACAATGAGGTTCAATTTGTTAATAAGAGTTGAAGCATAAGGTTTCATCAACTAACAACGAACTCTTTGACATCATTAATTAATCTGGATAATGTAACTTTCTACAAGTACTAATACTCTATATGTTTAGCATCTGTTGTAAAATTACCATAATTGTTTTGATATGATGAACACACATGTATTAATTGTATTTATTTATTTGTTTGTTTATACAAGACCATTCAAAATATGTCGATGTTAATGTCTTCTTTTTTTAAGAAATTAAAACTTTTATTCAGCAAGGACACATTAAATTGATCAAACTTGACAAAAACGATATTTATAATGTTAAAAAGGTTTTTATTTTAAATAAAAGCTTTTTTTTTTTTTTAAATAATGAAAGCTTTTTTTAAACTTTCTGTTGATCAATGACTTAAAAAAAAAATGTATTACAGTTCCCACAAAAATATTATTAGAACAACTGTTTTCAACATTGATAATAATAGGAAAGTAATCTTGAGCAGCAAATCAGCATATTAAAATCATTTCTAAGGATCATGTGATGTGGCAATATTTTAATAATATTTTAATAATATTTTAATAATATTTTGAAATATTTTTACTATACAAACCTTTAATGTGAGCAGAAGAAAAAAATACTCAATAACATTTAAAAAAATCACTGACCCTAAACATATGAACGGTAGTATATGCTTTAAATTATGATTGTTCATTGTTAGTCTATGAGACCTAATGCATTAACTCATGCTAACGAATTAAACTCAAAGTCTTACCATTTTTCTCTCTAACATTTACAAAATTTAAACCTCCATCACTAACACTTGCCAACCAGGTTTACATTTTCTAAATATTTAGAAGTTGAAGTCTAGAAAAAGTCACACATAAAATATTTCCGTGGTAGACAGAAAATGCAAACTACAGAGAAACCTACTGAATTGTTAAGAGGGCTATAAATTGTCCCGCAAATCTCGATTCTTCACTGGCAGCATTAGAAAGACTTCTTGGTGAATGTCTGGGGGTGGGGTTGAAAGTAAACTGTCAGATCTCTAAGAGCAACTGTGTGACCCTGACCTTGACACAATTCTCACAGAGCAGCAGGGGTGTTGGAGAGTGTTAACAGCTTGAGGTTGCCCAGCAATCCTGAGTGCAGACACTCTCACCAACAGGTACAGGTGGCAAAGCTCTAAAGCACAACTACCATCAGCTACCCACCTCCACATGATCATAAATCAATAACACACTCACACACACGCACACATATCCAATGACAAATACCCATTCGCAAACGTGCTTTTCTTTACTTTTCAGGCCTTTTAGCATTGTTCTCTTATGGATTACTGTTTGCATAGTTGGAAGACTCCGGCTCTGCCATGTCCTGTGTTGACATGCATGATACCACAGTCTCACAAAGAGGAAGGTCTGCTTTCTTTCATGTCTGACTATGACTGAACATGCTTCATTTTAGTCTCCATAGTCCATACCATGAAACACAGATGGAAATATGTGTTGACTTTGAAAACCTTTTGCTTGAGAAACTTTTTTGTGATTTTGTGTGTATGTGTGTGTGTGTGATTTTCTTTTTTGTGAATCAAAAAGTTGCTAGTGAGTATAAAAATACATGAATTGATTCAAAAAAATAATCATTTTAATTCATTATCACAATGAAAATTAAAAAAAAAATAACGCCATTCCAAACTTACACAACACACACACTATACTGTTCTTTGTCCTATTCTATTGGTTTTCCAACTTACTTGTAATTGCATTTGCAGCATGTGAACTTTTTGTGTGTGTCTGCAATTTTCAAACATATGAATGTCAAATGCGTTTCACCTCATTGACTTGCTGTTTGTCCAGGTGAAAAATCTGACCGGAGCTGGTGGCAGCAATCTCCTCATAAGCTCTGTATCCCGGCTGGGAGCGATCCCCGCAGTCCCCCGTCAACACAAACACAACCTGGATTCAGAGTGTGAGTGTTAGGGGGTTGGATGTTGGGGTTAAATGTCAACACTGGGGTATATTCCATGAAGAGCAGATGGATTTGTGGCTGTGAGATACTTACAACTGCACAACCTTAAAGTTCAGCATTTAAAGGTGAAGTGTAAGAAGCACTGAAAGGAATTACAAAAATCTCAAACAAGTTTTCAAACTGCCGTCGGTACCTGAGACTGTCGGAGCTGTACTAACTGCAGAACATCTCTCTTCAGGCGGTAATCCTTGGCTCGGGCATCTGTGAAAACATAGATGAAGGATCCAGGTAGCGAGACCTCCAGAGCCTTCTTGATGGCCCCGATGCTCATCTCTGGACAATCCCCTCCACCCTGAGAGAAAACAACAAGGCCTACATCATTGACATCAACATTTATGCACTAACCAGAGCACGAGAAAGCGCATATTGTATTGGCTCAAGTTCTAGTACTTACTCGAGAGCCCAAAGGGACAATAAGAACAGAGTCCTAATAAAACTGTAGCACTGAAGACAGATCAGGTGCTGAGATGAGCCAAGAAACTCAGCAGAAGCCACAAAGAGCAAATAAGAACACATAGTACAAAATATGATTTGATGATGATTTATGAAGAAAGAGGCCGACGGCTGCTGTGTCTCTTGCTGCTGAAGAATACAAGTGTGAACACCCGAGCAAAGGTACCCAGGGAGGTATGGAAGGTGAATATGAGTGAACAGAAGCATCTTATTCCAGTAGGGATTAAATTCATTATTTTCCTCAGAATTCTATAATGATGTTTAAAATCTTTGCATATTTATTAAAAATAAAAAACAGGACGGGGGAAATCATATTTGAGATAATATAAGTACACAACAAAATATATAGCAATGTTCTAGTGGATATTTTAATTAAAAATCATTATCATAATCATATTCATTTAAAAAATGTTTTTTTGTACATTATTGTATTTGTTCTATTTTCCACTCTGTTCATATTACAAACTGTAATGCTGTGATGTCTAACTGCACTTTTAGCTCTTAAAATTATCGTTTTTTTAAGTGCTTTTTATTTTGACAAAAGAGAATAAAATTCCAACAAGGCCATTCATCAGTTATCATTAGCCATTAAAAAAAAATATCGGTTTAATGATATTAGCCTGAATATAAATCATTGATAGGATTGCTGAATCCCTATCAAATAAAAATGATTCATCTCTATTAAATAAATAAATAAATACATTTTTTTTAAAAAGCTTGGGAGAATAGCTATATTAGCAACTAATATAGGTGCTCTCAAAAAAAAATCCCTAAAAAAAGGGCAAAATGTGCTGTATTAATTTAACTGAATGTATTTTTTTTACAGGTGTTTTAGCAGTATTTAGAATTTTGCACTTCATTGAGTTGTGTTTTAGGATTAACGGAAATGTCCGTAAAATTACAGGATAATGTCCTGGTATGAGCTGCCAGTACTTTTTCCGTTATTTTACAGATTTATATTTTACAAAACAAACTGATTTCTTATTTTGTGAATCCATATCAAATAAATCACAAAATAGGATTTATTTTCCCTCTGAAAAGTTGCTCTTTTATATTCTGGTGCCCACCTGAACAAACAGCTCTTGAAGATCCTTCTGGAACTTCTTGGGGTCAGTAGTAATGGAAACAGGACCAATGTCTGGTGAGGAAAAACAAAGAAATTAAAAAAAAAACAACAACAACAACATCTAGTTTACATATTAATTGTGTGCAAAAGCTGAAGCTTCAGGTTTTGGAGCCCTTCATTGAGTGCTTGGAAAGTCTATCACAACACTTCAACAAACAAATCCCTGGGGAGTAGGAGTTTTGAAGAGATTAACCTTCTTCACCCTCATTAATGAATTTTAAACAGCGAGGATTAGGTCCAACTAAAGACCCTTTCACAGACACAACCCTTCTAACAAGTATGTCAAGTCTGTTTTTAGATCAGATTAACAAACTAGCCACAGACCGAGCCAACTCCCAATCACGAAACACATTCGTCCCGGATTCTACCTCATCAACATCTGCAGTTACAAATGACTGTCTTGAAACTTTTGACAGCTGAGAAAATAAATTACAGACCATGCAAAATTCCAGCAGTCCTCATGTGAAACCAGACTGGGTTCATAACCTCACTGTGTCATTGTTTAGAACTGTCATCATCCACCTAGATAATCTCTGACCTCTTCCACTTTATGCTTTATCTCTTGTTTCTATCTCCCCCTTTCTTTCGACTCAGGATGAATTGTGTCCTCCCTGAATTTGGCACTTATTTGGACTCACTCAGAAGCTGATTGATTAGAGAGCCGAATATACAGCACATGGATGAACCAGCGTACAGAAGATACATTGTTTACGGTCAGAGCATGGGTCTAATATCTCCACAAGGTTTATTTATTACTCAAAAATCATTTTAAAGGTTATTAAAGAAAAAGAAGACAAAGAGGAGGATTACAATTTTGACAGTGCTTCGGGAGAATGGACAGAAGAGAAACATTTTGGACCATGTCTGATGGGAAGTCTATCCTCTTCTGAGAGCGAATAGGACAGATCAATAATAATGAAAAAAAAAAACTTTTCAGTTATGATCTTCAGCACTAAATGCCAACCAACTTTATAATGAATCCTTTTATATTAAATACAATTAAATTTTATTAATGACATTTGTCAACATTAATATTAAAATTTATAGACATTGCTGGTCTCTCATGGTCAGGCTGGTCTGTTATGATGTTTTAAGGGCTTTTGGGCATTCGTAAACTTAAAACCAGTTATAACCATCTCTAAATCAGCTCGGACCAGCAAACCAAACACGGTTTCAGCTTATATTAATTATTATGTTATATGAGTAGTCTCAAACTCAAGTTTTACTCCAACCCTGATCAAACACACCTGATCACACCAGCTAAACAAGGTCTTCAGGATTACAAAAAAATTCCAAGGAGGTGTACGTTGGAGCTGGTCGGCGCTAAACTCTGCAGGACTGTGGCCTTCCAGAAACTGAGTTTGAGACCACTGTATTATATTATACTTAAAAAAAAAACCTTGTAATTATGATATTCAAGCAACATTTATATGAATATTTTGCATGGTCAGGCTAGTCTGTTTGCTGGGGGTGGAAGAGTTGAGGAATATATAAACTAACAAGGGTTAGTTCACCCAGAAATGAAAATTCTGTCATTAATTACTCACTCTCATGAAGACCTTCGTTCATCTTCGGGACAAATTAACGGCAACAACGTAATGATAATGACAGGGAAGAGATTTTTGAATGAAGTTGTTATTTTTTTTTAGTTTTCTCGTCGCTTCATAAAATGAAGGTTGAACCACTGCAGTCGCGGCGACTATTTTAACAATGTCTTTAGTACCTTTCTGGACCTTGAAAGTGACGGTTACCTCTCGGATTTCATCAAAAACATCTTAATTTGAGTTCTGAAGATGAACGAAGGTCTTAAGGGTGTAGAACGTCATGAGGGTGAGTCGGTAATGACAGAATTTTCATTTCTGGGTGAATTAACCCTTTAAAACAAGTTAAACCATGCATAAACCAGCTTGAGAGAGAGAGTTTCTAGACCAGCTTAAACCAGCTAAGCTTGGCAAATGACCAAGCTGGTTTAGGATTTTTTTTAGCTTATGCTACAATATAAATAATAATATTTAATTCTAAAAATATTATTAGATTAATAATATTCGATAAACATTAACGTCAATATAAGTACCCCCTGCTGTAAACAAGCATAGGCTCATCTGTTTTGCTGGTTTCGGGAGGTTTGGGGCATTTGTTAAAATCATCTGTAAGTCTGTAGCTTAAACCAGCTAAGCAAACCAACATCCCCCACCCCAATGACAACTCATGCAGCAATCATTTTCATCTTCTGCACTTTCTCCATCCCTCTCTCAGCATTAAGCTGCTGTCACGCCTTTCTGTCCGTCACCGGCAGTCTTTGTGATCTCAGCGGTTTACAAGGTCCTCCAGAGAACGCTACATTAAAAGGTGAGGGAAAGACTGGCACCATCCCCCTACCAGTCAAGTACTGACGTCTCTCCTCTGACTGGGGGGCTGGGTTGACTCTTCCGGAGAATTGGATGGAAGACTGGGGGTGATTGTGTTAATTACATACTACCAGACAACATGTGCTTCTCATCAGCTCTTTGGGCACCCTACCCCCCTAAGGCTAACAGATAGTTGGTTAGAACCAGGCTAGATTGTGTAAGTGTACCTGAGAACAGTACTCTCGATGCAAGCTGATGTGGAATTTAAACAGATTACATACTGTGATAGAAACTGAAAAATGATGACATGGTTTGCAGATAAACCTATTAAAAATTCACAGAACAAAAATGTAAATTGCAAAAGTAAAAGACAGTTGGGTTGCTTAAATGTTGCACTCATTATAACCTTTTGACTTGACACCGAGTGGTCTGGATGCATTTACAAACTGCTGTCATTTCACACCAAAGTTTTCTTCCTTTCCGTCTATGTTTATCTTACCACACACCTCCATGTAAGAGACATTACTGGATTAAATGTCGATGTTGTTGGTGGTTTGTGATGTTACATGGGAGTTGTGGGTTGTCAGAGATTTTTACTATTCCTTTCACACTTATTCGTTTAGTATCATAACATTAGTCTACATTAGAAACAACTCAGTCATGGCTGATCACGTGATGTTATGAGGAGGCAACCAGCGACATGAAGAATGAAACATCTTCTACAAGTACTTTTAATTTTGTAATTGGTAAAAACTGACAGTGCACCTCCTTGATTCTCTGGATCACTACCTTTCAGCGGTCCCTGCTGGTGAAAATGTTCATAGCAGCCCAAACACCTTTGTTCAAATGAGTTCATTGGCATTCTTTAGTGCTTGGCCAAACAAAGTTCTTAAAACTGCATTATACGGAACCTTAGACATTAGCTTTATTCGAGCAGCAGTTAGCCTATATATTCTTCTTGGGAATCTCACTTTTACAGTAAACATGGGATTTTGTAACTACCTGGATCATGGAAAGGAACCAGCACGAAGTTCTTGATTGGTCTTGTTCTGCGGCTCAGAGTTCTCTCCAGGATCCGGGACGCACCATCTATCACCTGTTTGAGATCGTCGTACATAGAACCGGTAACATCGAAGACAAAGGCCAGTGTTGAAGCGCTGTCATCCGCGCCGGACTGACTCTTCACCGGCGGGACGGATGAGGAGCGCGCGCTGATGGTCAGCGCCCAGATGAGGAAATTAGCCAGAAACGTATTCATTCTTGCTTGAAATTCATGAGACCACTCTTTTAAACGTGCCAAACAAGCATATGAAGAAATAATCACCGTAAAATGAATTATAAAAATTAAAGTGATGTAAACACGATGATGTGGGAGAGGGGGAAAAAAGAACGAAAATCAGTTCATTTCTAAAAAAAAAAAAAAGAAAAGAAAAAAAAATTAAATTGTTCCTGAAAATTTCAACCCAGTCGCTTGAGTTCTTATAAAAAAAAGTTCGGGTGTAAATAATCCTACGCGCGCTGGATAAACACTACATGGAGTAAATTCCCTATGTCTTGTCCCATCCTTGGCTGAGTTTCGGAGAAAACTTGTAAGAAGCGCGTGGACCCTCTGGAGCCGAGCACTGCAGTGTTGGGGAGGGGTGTGAGGAGTCCTTACAACCTGGTTTTTTGTGTGTAACTTGACCCGACTGTGACTCCCAACCCCATCCCACATGGCCTGCTCAAACCCGTGCCAACTGCCATGAGACAGGGGTGGAACCATCTTCTATATTAAAATAACAATGTCTCACTACAATCAACTCGACTAAATAAAACATGATGTTTATACTCAGTCAGAAGCCCATTACTTAAACAATTACCTTGTTGACATTGACATGTAAAGTGTGACTGGATCACTGCATCGTGAAAACCATCAATTTTATTCCAGTAAATATTTCTGAGGTTCTATTTTGAAAGTCAGTTTCTGTTCAGTTGGCTGCAAGAAAGAGGTTCCACTGTTATTTCCCTGGTGGGGGAGAGTAATCTTTTGTTCGTTCAACACATAATGAAACAATAGGAAGGCATTTTGTCACATATTAACCTTCCATTAAACAGTTTATTATACGCTTGTAACATAATTATAATCAGTAAAATAATTATTATGAAATGAATAACTTATAAATAAATATGAACAATTAATGAATTTATTATATTTTCATAATTTAAAACAATTTACCCTGAACTGACATTTATGGAAAAAAAAATAACAATAATAAAAAAAGACCCAGTTCAATGTTTCAATCAAAATAATTGACTTATGTCAGAATGTATGCCAGCGTGGTTTTATTTTGTTCATTGTTTAAACACAATAAAACCACTTTCCATTCCATTGTGGAGTTCAGAGGACAGAATGCACCAAAGTTTTTCTTTTTTTAAGGATGTTTGCAACTTAATACAAGACCAGTAACAGAGAAACCACAGGACCTTTGGATTAAAACATTACTAAAACATAGCCTTTGTGACAACTATTCCCCAACCCCCCCTGACATTCCTCCTGGGAGTAATATTTAGTAAATGGATAGGGTTAAAATAATTTTAGGTTTATTAATAGAGTGAGTTTATACTCAGCTGCCACACATCTAATAATATACATGCAATTCTCTGGACTTGGTTTACTGTGCAGCATAAATGACAAGGCTCCAGTAGAGGCATCCCAGATGCTTTTTGAAAGGAAAGACTCCGGATACGCCTTGACCCCATTGTATATCCGGATAAATTATGTTGCTATCAGTAATTCTCTGATACATCAATCAAACCTCATGCAACATTTGGTCATCAAGCATTTATTGTTGCTTTAACTTGATAGCGAGGCAGCAAATGCCGTTAATTCGAAAACAGAACATTACAAAAAAAGGAAGGATATGGGAACTTTGAGGATGTCAACGACCCAGTAACCTCCAAAAAATAGCAGTTAGTCCCATTTACATGGCAGCCACACCAAATACCAATAGCATAGGGCTTATGACAGTATACAGATGTTGTTTTTGTGATAATTTGATCTAAAACCAACAAGACATTTGCTCTCAGGTCAGCACATGCTTGGTGAAATGATTCAGATTCACCCAAGGCTTGCCAAATGACACAATGCCATTCACTTAACTTAGGAAATGATTTCATCTTTAGGATGGATATGTAGTTTAAAAAGTTTGGCTAATGGGGAAGTCTTTACCTAGTTGCATATATCGTATATACAAGTATTTTCTGAAGGGATAATTGACTCTTCAGTGGCGATCATTGGCGATCTAACCAATCATAACCCTGAATCCGCCATTTTGTCTGACAAAGCAGTCAGTGGAATTAGTAGATTAACGTTGGTGAACAACATTCCTTCTGATGTTCATTCATGTTTATTTGATGCTATAAATGAACTAGTATGAAGAGATGGTGGTTCACGAGCCGCTTGAAGGAGCTACAGCGATCTGTCACGACACATTAAAGAGCCACTATACGCTATTTATTGTTTAAACTTCTTTAAAAAAATGACAATATTTCATATCAAAAGTAACCTGCTCTGTCTTGTCTGTCAACACGTTGTCAGTGTCCTCTTTGCTCCTGGATGTATTTTTCACTTCGTGAGAACATGATGTGTGGCCTGAGAGCGCATGGCTTTTCGGACACAGCAACAGTAACTAAAGAGTCAGTTCACACAAAAATGAAAATTCATTTACTCACCCACATGTTATTAAACAACAAAAGAAACAAAAGACTACTAAAAGTCTCACAAGAAGATATTTTGAAAAAATGTCTCAATGTTTTTAGTCCATACAATAAAATTTAATGGGGCTCAATGTTGTTTTGTGTGGACACCACTGACTTTCATTATACTATCAACAAACATTCTTCAAAATATCTCCTTTTCTTATTCAGAAAGAAAGAAAGCCAGGGTTGTAATGGCATACGAGTGAGTAAATTGTACATTTTGGGTGAACTATCTTTTTTATTTTACGGCCGTGAAAATATCTTTCTGAAGACAAAAATGTTAATCAAAAGACAAATAAAGTTTCAGTTTACCATTAGAAAACAGTTTGTCTGTTAAAATGAAATATTCTAACACGCTGTTTGTCTGCTTCCATCCAAATTTTGTCATTTTTCCAAACAGCTGGTTCATCACCCGGCTGCACTTAACTATGTGGGATAAATAATCCAGACCTCACTGCAAAAACCATGTTTATGACCCTTCATGTAACAATTCGTGCCTGTGCGAAACATACATTCTTGTCCTCTACTCACTGTTATTCTCTAGCTGTCCCGTGTGACTAGGGTGTGAAGTCTGTTTTTCTTTAGTGCTGGATCTGGAAACTAAGCCTGCGAGCTGAGCGTGAGGTCTGCCTTACTTTAGTCAGCGAGAACCTTTCTAGTTATTGCTGATTCAGAAGCCCCAGATGCCGCGTTGACTGGGCCACCAGCCTTGAGTATCTCGTAATGAAATGGAAGACGTGCTATAGATGCACAATGAGAGCTCAATTACAACAGGGCTAGACATGAACTTTCAAGAGGCAGCAACAAGCCATCACAAGACTTGGCTGATACCTAAATCCGTGTGTGGCTTTATGAATTGTTTCATCAGTAAGATAGAATACAGATATAAAGTGCGATGTCATTTACAATCCATGCATACTGAGCAAGAGATGAATATTTTTTTTCTACAAAATTTAAGTTGTTTTCCCCTTTCTGTTAAAATTTGTCGTTGTCAATAGAATAACACATTTTAATTGCTCTCGTGAGTAAACAGTAATGATATATTTTAAGCCATTTTAATATAAAGTGCCTTGCAAAAGTTTTCACTTTTTTTTTACACTTTTTATGCAGCTTTAAATTACTTTTTCACACCAATCTTTACTCCATACACTATACATACAAGTAATAATAATAATAATTAAGAAGTATTCATACCTTTTTTAGGATACTTAATTTAGCTCAGGAGCATATTCCAATTTCACTGGATCATCTTTAAGATGTTTATACATTCTGATTGGGGTTAACCTGAGGCAAATCCAATTCATTTGAACTGAAATTGCATATTAAAGCAAAAACCGAGACACAAGGTCAAAGAACAGATCTAGGGAAGTCTACAAAAATGATTTCTTCTGCATTGAAGGTTCAAAGAAGCATGTAACCTCCATAATCCTCAACGGAAGAAGTTTGGAACAACCAGATCTATTTCTAGAGCTGGCCAAAGTAAGCAATCGATTGAGAATGGCCTTGGTTTCAGTGGTGACCAAGAAGCTGATCATCACTCTAGTTGAGCTCCAAGATGGGCGAAACTTACAGAAGGACAAAAATCACTGCAACACTCCACTTATTTGGGCTTTATTGCAGAGTGGCCAGATCAAGCCTCTCCTCAGTGAAGATACATGAAAACTCAATTGGATTTTGCAAAAAAAAAAAAAAAAAAAAAAAAAAATGCCTAAAGGACTCTCTCAGACTGTGGAAAAACAAGATTCTCTGGTCTGATGAACCTCAGTTCCAAGCATCTCATCTGGAGGAAACCTGGCATCACTCATCACCACCATAGTACCATCCCAACGATAAAATGACGGTGGCAGCATCATGCTGTGGGCATGTTTTTATAGTGGCAGGGACTGGAGGACTCGTCAGAGTAAGCTCAACGCAGCAAAATAGAGATATCCTTAACGAAAAACCTTGTCCACAGCATTGAGAATCTCGGATTGAGCAGAGGGTCCAACGTGTAAAAGGAAAATGACCCCAAGCACACAGCTAAGACAAGGCTCGAACTCAATCGAACATCTCTGGAGAAACCTGAAAATGTCTGCCCACCGATGTTCCCCATCCAACCTAAAAGAGCTTGAGAGGATCTCAAAAAGGCTCTAAAGGTGCTTCAAATAAGTAATTAGCTAAAGGTACAAATATTTATGCAATGTAATTATTTTAGTTTTTTCTTTTCAATAGATTTGAAAAGTTGCCACAAATCTTTGTTATTATGGGGTCAGGAGAGTAGATTGTTTTTTTAAATAATTTAAAGCTGCTTAGCATAAGGCTGCAACAAAACAACATAAGAAATGCAAGGTACTGTATATTTATGAAATGACATAAAACTCTACCAGTAAAGTAATTGGGCAAGTGCAATGCTTTTGTGATTTGATTCTCTAAGACTGGTACATGCAGAGACCGAGACCTCTATTTTATGTGTTTTGTATGGTGAATTTGATTTATGCTTCACTTTTGGCTGACAAACTTGATTACATCAGGTATTCATTTACCACAGTGAATTCTTTTGAAAGAGTGCCAGCAAATCCATTGTGCTGATGGAATACTATGCCCCTATGGAATAATGTCCAATTGTGAGCACAACAATTCTACACATACCATTTGGTGATAAAAATGGAAGCGGCCATTGTTGAAATATCAAAAGCGAAACATCAGATATTAAAACCTCCATCTTATCAACAGCAAATAAAATTAGAGGCAATTATGCAGTGACTCAAATTTAATCAGCAGTCAGAGAGCGACTGATAAAGCATGAGACCCACTCAAACCTGCCCAGCACATACCCAATTACTGCTTTAAGAGGAGAATGTCATGGTTTAAGTCTATGGCTTTGTTTAACAGGAAAACGACACAGGAAAAGACAAAGACAGAGGTGTAGTTTAAACTAGCAGATGCTTCTCCATTACAGAGCTACTTACATCAGTTCTGAGGTGCAACTGTTCAGGAATATCAGTCTAGCATGCTGCTTGGTTACAGGGCCTTGTTAGTAAGTAGCTTGAGGACTTCGCAGTGAGTTCTGCCAGCAACAGATGAGCAGCGCACTCTTCACAATGGGAGCTGCATACCGCAAATATAATAAATGAATCCCTTTCACATTCATGGCTCCAAAGAAAAAAACAAAACAGGATGGAAGTCTTTCACTTCGAGAGGCTTTTAAAAATCTTGAGGCTTGTAACAGCTGCAATCCATACATTTCAAGGTAAACGAGGAATAAATAAAATATCAGCAGTTTCTTAAATTATATATGAAGAGCCACGTCCACAATATCTCAGCAAAGTATGATTAAAAATATGTAATGTTTACACATATTTACATCTATTATTTAGGTTTGTCAGCATGCTTTTCTGTAACAATCAGTGCCATCCATATAGTCTCCAGTGTGTTTGTTCAGCAGAAAACAAGCACTTGTGAAAATCTCATTCTCTCTCTCTCTCTCTCTCTCTCTCTCTCTCTCTCTCACACACACACACACACCAAAGTTTTAGGATGACAGTTTCTTCTTTTCTGTCATTGTTGTATGCCGAAATGTGATTTGTTGTGGTGAGAAGATAAGGATGAACTATTCTCTCCTGTACTTCTCAGTCTTGAAGGTTCAAATGAAGAAGACTCTTCTCCTTGCAGGGAATTGTGGGATGGCACCGCACTGGATCCTTTGCAGTACCTGTACAACAACCATGAAAAATGCTCACAAGCGGGTTGGGTAATTTTATTCAAGAAATGGCTCACTTTCTGTTTATGAGCGGCTATTTTAATTGAACAATGGGATTTGGAATGAAATTGGAATGAAAGAAAGAGGAATGTACTGAACTGCAATTCTAAGAAACCAACCACAATAAAGGAATTTCAGAAATCCAACACAAATTATAATTCTAATAGTTATATAAATAATGATATAATGACCATTTATTTCCATTTACCCCCTGACATATAGAATATATTTTTCCCTCAACTTAGAACACATTCTGTATAATCGTCATGTCTCTTTTCAGCAAAGTCAAACAATTTTACAATTACAATTACAATATTCACCACAAAATATACACCATATTAATTTTGAATCTATTGATTATACCGGTCAATTCAATCCTAATGAATATAAAATAATAACATAATAAAATAATAATAATAAAATTAAAAATGTTAATTTCACAAGTGTATTAAATGAATTCATATTATAAGTCTAAATGTATATAATATTCTGTATAATGAGCAAATTATGGCAATTTTTGAAAAATCACTCCTCCATCATTATATACAATAATACATAAAGATAACATATATAAATGTAAATATAAAAAACATGAATCTCATTTCATTTCCTAATTTTGATTTAATTTGAGTGTAATTGTCCTTAAATCCCAATTATAATTGTGCATACCTTTTGTTACCTCAACACAAATTCAGTTTAAATTCGGGAATTGGACTTAGACAGTAGAAGGCCTTCACAATTCAACTCACAAACTCAAGATGTAACCTTTGGCTCAATGATGTTCTTGTAGCATTTTATGTGCAAAGAAGGTGGCAATATGAATTCCATGAGGTAAGAAAAGACCAGCATATGAATGCACAGATGACTTTGATGCCAGAATCACATAAAAATAACAAAAGAATGAACAAAATGAAGTCAGCTGTCATAGAGCAAAGGCTTTAAAACTCTAGAACATAAATTAGATGCCCTAAAAACAGCCATCCCGTTTCGATATACGGTATATCTCTTTCTTGTTACTCTCTGGCAGATGCTCCTAACTAATTTAAGAATGAAAGGTACATCAAATTTGGACAAATGCCCTGTTTTTTGAATGTGGAAGTCTTATTTTTACACTGTCATTAAAATTGCTGATGATTATGAACATGAAAGTACACTAAAAACAATTATAGCATGTGAAATTTGCTGTAGTCAGGCTTTAATAAAACCAACAGGATACCCTGAATGTAAAATAAATTTCTATTCAGGACAACATACCTGTATCCTTAAGACAAGCTGCTACTATACCAGGCCATCATAGAGTGAAAGAGCTTGTACAATAGAGGGATCTGCCTTTGATCCCTCTTGGAACTCCTGCAGGGTCAGCTTCCCATCAGCATTCTGGGTAAACAAGCAAATTGTTTAGAATCACAACTGTCCCAAATGTTGAGTACAAACAACTAGATGTGTTATTTTAAGGCTGTTTGTAGTTATATGCAGATGCATGGAGGTTTTAAAAGAATGTGGAATAGACTTGAAGGTTGTATCAGTTAACAAACTAGAGGATAATAAAAAAAATAAAAAAAACAGCCATGAGGATTTTCAATTATGCATGAGTAAAAAACTCTCACACTTTTAAGTTGCTTCACATGCCCAGCAGGGGGCAAGTGCTAACAGGCTGATCCATTGAGGAAACGTTCATAGCAGAGTAGACAATGAAAATGCTTCTTTCACCTTGTGTGGCTCAGTGTGGTACTTGTTTGAAGAAGCATTAGCAATTATCTAACTCCTGAGAGTAACCCTACTCATTCTGACCTGAGATTGCTGTGGGAAAGCATACCATCTTTGAACATTCCATAGCAAGTGCTGATCTCATCTTTCAGAGCTTGATGTGGGCTTGAGTGGACATTAATGCTAGACTCCAATCTTAGCGATAGCGCATGCCACACTGGCGTTTATAGACCCGAGGGCAGAGCTAGTGACGCTAGCTTTACCACAGATATGAGCTCTTATTCCGTAATATATCCTTGATCTGTCCTGCACTGGATTTGATGATAAGGATGTGGTTAGTAAACGGAATAAGAGCTCTAAACGAGTGATTTTCCTTGATGTTTTATTGCTAATACTGTTGTGATCGACTGCATAAAAAAACATTTCAAATAAAAAACATTTAATAGGACAGTCTACCCACAAATGAAAGTCATCACCCTCAAGTCATTTCAAACTTTTATACATTTTTTTTCTTCTACTGAACACAAAATAAAATATTTTGAAGAATGTTGATAACCGTTAAACAGTTTCATTTCCCATTGACTTCCACTGTTTTTTTTTCCATACAATGATAGTCAATAGCAACCAATCTGCTTAGTTACCAACATTATTAAAAATAAGTTATTTTATGCTCCTCAGAAGAAAGTCATACAGGTTTTGAACGATATGAGGGTGAGTACATGATGAAAGAATTTTTTTTTTGTGTGTGTGTGGGCAATCCCTTTAAGCAGTTAGTCTCCTTAAGTGATTTCTTTAAACAAATCAATGAATTAAATATAATAAACAGCCCCGTGCATAATAACATTCATTTTGCTTTGGATTATTAACTGGATCAGTGTGATTGTGGTCAAAAAAAAAAAAAGGACATATCTGTACCTTATCCATCATAGCAAAAATGCGATCCACCCTCTTTTCTGGCGTGTTTTCTTCTTCTGGAAGGTCCACTGTGTTTCCCTTAAACAAATGTAAGTAATGTTTAAGACATCTCACAGATTAAACAAATGCCATATGTTCCGATTGTAATTAAAGCTGAATTAAATGGTGACTTACCACCATCTGATAGATGGCATCCACGATATTAAGCATTTCATCTCGTGTGATATAGCCATCGTTATCAAGATCATAAAGCTTGAAGGCCCCTAAAGCGTGTAACAAGAATCATGGAGAATGTGTGTGAAGAAATATTATATAAAACACTTAAAGTAAGGATTTTCTTTTTCAACAAATGGTTGATGCAAAGAGGTGCTTAACCTTTAGATAAAAATCAATAAGCAATAGATACCTGTGTTGTTGTTGTTGTTGTTATATAAATGTATAAAAATAGCTTTTGCTAATTGAAATGAAGTTGAAATAAATTATATTAGATGAAAAACAAATGAAAAATAGAACTGAAGTAATATAAGTTTAAGTTCTAAAATTACTAAAAAATTAATTAAAAACCTATTAAAGAAACATAAAAAATAAAAGTTAATAAAAATATGAATAAATACTACATTAGTATATAAACAATATTGAACATATTTTAATATTAAAATAACACTGATATGACTTGTACAAAACAGATTCTTTTCATGCTATGTGGAATTTATTTTAGATAATATGTTATCTAAAATATATAATCATTTTAACACTAAAAATGTGGAATTTATGCCTCTAATGCTTTAAAAAACAATAACAACAGGATCATAAATGGTACTGTACTGAAAGTGCATTGTTTAAATATTCATGTTTAAATCAGCCAAAACACATTAAAATCAGCAATCAAAAACCCCGAAGAAGCACCATCGAGCATCTTGGACTTACTGAGTGTTGATTATGAATTGAAGAGCAGTTTTGTCAGAGTGCAGACATGTAAGCTTATCAGCACTGCAAGTAATGATGGATGCAGGATTGAGTGATAAAGGCATGCTTTGTATGAGCCAAATCATTGCACAGCAATTACAGCAGTGAGGAGTGACTCTTTCATCTCGCCATCTATGGCTTTCTCTTCACTCCAGGACCCTGGGACGTCCCACCCAAATAGCCCTTTTTCATTCCACTCATCTACAAAGAGTCCTGCAAAGAGACACAACTACGACTCAAACAGCAGAGTGTAAACACAGGTCAATGCCTGGGGTGAAGAGTCAACCGAGAAAGAGGGCAGTACCCAATCCATATATGTAAAAGGGTGTTTAATTTCAGAGAGAAAATTATGTTATAGGTTGTGTCATTTTCACACTTTTATAAAATACAGTGGCCCCAAAGCTATTCAGACACTTAAACATCACTCAAAAATGTATTAATGTGTGGCATTCAACGAAAATAAATAAAATAAAAGTAAATAAATATACTTTAAAAGCCAAACATTTCACAATACAAAATTTGCTAGCTATGAATTTACTAAACAATAGATATATAAAACTATTTGGACACTTTGTGTTTATCAAATATTAGTGTGGTTACTCTGACAGGACACTTGTTGGAACATCCACACGAAATCAACAAAACCAGCTGATTAAAAGTCA
Organism: Opsariichthys bidens; assembly: GCA_037194245.1. NCBI lineage: Eukaryota > Metazoa > Chordata > Actinopteri > Cypriniformes > Xenocyprididae > Opsariichthys > Opsariichthys bidens. Next base: position 6,580,680 of record CM074288.1, read on the forward strand.
AAAGTCATTGCAATATTGGCTCAGAATTTCAGATAAAAATTAATATTATATTTAATTATCATATATATATATATATAAAAAAATATGTTAACCAATGAAATGTTGTCCCCTCTCCCACCAGACACGTCCTCGCACCATTAACGAGAGCACCAGGGTGGAGGGAGGGAGTCTTGGAGGTAGACGAGGGCAGGGAACCGGAGGAGCTTGCGGTGGAGAATGCCATGGGGGAGATAAAGGAGGGAGGAGCCAATGTGTAGCCATTACAGACCTCTAGGGAGGAGCCTTGGAGCCAATGACAGAGGTGAAGCTATCAACCTTGGAGACCCCTGTGAAGCCTTGCGGGTGACGGTCCAGAGCGACATTGTTGGGCCTCGAGGGAGAGTGCCTGGCAGAATGGTGTGAAAAAGGAGGGCGTAAGGACCAAGGAGGAACCGGAAGGGAAGGAGGAGCCAGGTGGAGGCAAAGAGGGGAAGGGCTAAGGCACAGTTGAAGGCCCAAAATTCTGTGGCGAAACTAGGGTGATGAGAGACCAAGGTCAAGCTGGAGGGACAAGGGAAACTGGTGAAGCCTTAATAATGGCAGATCATGGTAGAGTTGAGGGAGCGTAGAACTGAAGCAGAGACGAAGGACTGAAGAGGAGCAATGGGCCTAGGGGCCCGAAGGGAAGCCGGTCTGCTTCACAGCGCCACACTTGTGGAGCCAACAATCTGGAGGGAGTCATCGGCATGGGTGGAGCAAAGTAGCTGAGAGGAACCAGCAAGGAATTTTATGGAGCCAGTGGTGAGAATGGTAACAATGGGATGTGCAGGACATTGGGTGGGATCGGGTCATCCATGATGTGGTCTGTGATGAGCTGGGGAGGGACATGATCAGGAGTGAGGAAATGGATAGAAGATGGTTCTGCGGTGAAATTGATGAGCCAGCGCTCCTCTAGTGCCTCTACGTTGGACTGTCCCATAGGCGCTAACTCCTTGATGGACCTGGCAATCGGCTCCAGTCTTGGAATGGATGCAGCAACCGGCTCTGGCTCCAGGGTGGACACTGTGGCTGGCTCTGTCTCCGGGAATGGAGGGGACTCAAGCTTATGGTCCAGAGTGGGTGCTGTGTCCGTGGCAGGCATTGGCGTTGTCTCCGGGTCCATCGTGGGAGATCTCTTTGTGATGTCAGGACACTCCGGGTCAGGAAGATATGTCTTTTCTGAAGTGGGCAGAGAGATGGCTGCACAGTGAGGGAGGATTCGCACACCTACAAGGCATAATTTATGAAGCTCGTCTACATATTCCCCAAGCGAGCAGCCATTCTGTGAGCAGCAGTCCATTTCAAGTCTACTCATTTTGAGGGTCAGTTCTTCTGTCACGGGTATGGTGGTAGACAAGAGATGCATGACACAGAATTTCTAACAAAGATACTTCAATATGCACAAAGTATAACCAGGAGAATACACAAAGATCACTCTAACCACACTAAATCATGATGAGAACTGACAGAGGATTGAACAAGCACTTATACACAGTACTTATACAGAGAGACTCAAACAAGACAGGTGGAATTAATCAGTAACCCAGGTAAATAAACAGAGATAACCTAGTAGCTATAATATGGAATTTGAACTAAACTGAAAAGAAACACAGTAACATAAACAAAAACACAATGAAACATAACATGACCATGTAACATATCATGTAAAAATAATATGATAAAGAATTTCCGATTAAAGAGCTCCAGCATCATTTTTATGGAGATGCGACTTTCTTTAATATTTTATTTAATGAAATGAAGTGCATCGATTTTTAAGTGTAACTGAAGTGTACAAATACGTTTCAGGGCCACTATATGTTATAGAGATTTTGTATTTTAAGAATGCTTTCTGTGTAATGAAGCATTTCAAAAAAGTACTTCACTGCTTCGGTCTTTGACAGAATCTTGCTTGAATGGGCTTTTATTAATTAAAGACCTGCTTACAGCGGAGCTTTTCATCCAAAGTCCCACGGGAGGTCACAGACAGGGCCTGAATGAACTCTGAGAACTCAATCCGTCCATCCTGTGGAAAAAAAGAAAGATATTTAATTGCCCTGTCTTCATGGTGCCCAAAACCCAGAAACAATTTAAAAATATGGTTGTATTGAAAATATGTTGAAAATCCTTTATAAAATTAGGCCACTAATACATTTGGTAACACTTTACAATAAGGTTCCAATTGTAACTAAAGGTGCAATGTGTAAATTTTGGGCAGCATCTAGTGAGGTTGCGAACTACAAATAGCGGCGCACACCGCTTTCCAGTAGCTTTCAGAGAAGTTACGGTGGCAATCAGGCCGACAGAAGACAAAGATGTCGTTGTCTGAAACACCAGAGAGTAACCTGTGTGAACAAAGAACGGTGTCTGATTCTAATAAACCAGACAACTACTACTACTACTTTGTGCGTATTTAATGATGCAAGCTGCCTCAAAAAACACAAATGATTTAGAAGAACAACAACATAACGACTAAACGTGCTCTGTAGAGTGTATGTCCATTTAGGGCTGCTGTATAAACATGCCGGCGCATAATGGCGACTTGACATGGAGGGGGGACCTGCGGTTTATGAAATATAAATGCCTCATTCTAAAGTAATAAAAACATAGGTCTAACGATTCATTATGTAAGGTCTTTATGCACCACTGAAAACATAGTTATGCATATTATATTGCATTTCTGTCAGTAGATCTTCCTAAATTTTACACATTGCACCTTTAACATGAACTAACAATTAAAAATACTCCTAAAGCATTTATTAATCTTAATGTTAATTCCAACATTTACTAATACATTATTAAATTCAATGGACCAGAGCTAACAGGGACTAACAATGAACAGTATTTTTTTATTTACTAATGTTAATAAATATTAAAGATTAGTACGTATTGTAACAAATGTAAAGGTCATTAGTCAATGTTAGTAAATGCATTAATTGATAGGACCTTATTGTAAACTGTTACCATACATTTTAACACTAAAAGTTGTGTACTATGAACATGGATCATGGTTACGATAGCTAATGCACTACCTAATTTTAAAGTATAGAACCTTATTGTAAAGTGTTACCCAGAACCTTCTGTTGATTGGCAGATAAAAATGGGCCAGTGGGCTGCTATTCCTGTCCCACCCCCTACTCTTCCTTAGGGCTACAGGCTGGCACCACTAGTTATTACAAGATGCATTCTTTTGCCAAATATCCAGCAGATACATTATGACACTTATTATGATTTGTCAATTAAAACTGCGTAAAATGAATGCAGTTTCATGTTATTTAGTATACAGCTTTAAAATCTTCCAAAAGAATTATTAAAACCTCAAGGAATATTTGAATACTTTATTGTATGATTCACGCCTAGGCACTGTGTGTTCTGTCATCTCCACTTCAAACTGAGCTGGTGGGCTTAAGGAACTTCTGAAGCGGCACTAACAATGACAGACAGCATTTAGTTCCTATGAATAAAATTGTCGAATCAAAGCGTTGTTCCACTGGTAAGCTTTCACGCCCAGGCGACCCTGCCTGATTCGCAGTTGTTTATTTATTTCTGCAATATATTATTTCAGACTGAACTGTGCTTGAACTGCAGAGTACAAATAGCTTGTTAGAAAAATTTTTTTAGCTAATTTTGCAGCTAAAAACTAGATTATACTAAAGGCTCCCTATAGACAAGTTAAAATAAAAAGCATTCAACACTCTTGCATTTCCACTGATGTTTCATAAAATACAACATATTTATTTATCTGATGGCAAAAGAGCAAGGTTAAAAAAAATGACATATCAGACTGATACTAACTATTCCTTATCTAATAAAAACCAGTTATAATCAAGATTTCAAATTGATGCATCAAGCATCTGTTTGGGAAAAAAACAAAAAAAAACTTTGCATGCCAAGATTCCATACTAGATATTAATAAATGAAATAGAAAATTAAGAGAAAATAATTAAAATAATAATAAAAAATAATTAATTAATTTTGAGTTTATTACTATCATTATTTTATATTTTATCACTACAGTTTGGCTAATGTTCTGACCTGCTGATGGAATAGGAAGCCTCCTAAATTCCTCCGTATTACCTCAATCCATTTTCCCTTCTACCTTATGAGTTTTCCAGTCCCTGCTGAATCTAGCATGCAGTGTTAAGTTTCAGTCAAAAATAGCCTTGAGGGCCAAAGGTTCAGTTTTGTCTCATCAGACCACAGAATCTCATTAAACCAAATTGTTGCATTTCCTATATGCCTCAGGCAAATTCAAGGTGACTTGACTTTCTTGCCACCCTTCCATGAGTCACATTTGTGAGCTGTATTTGCTTACACTGTCTCTTGCAGTCTTTCAAGGAGAACAATAACAACAGTTATTGTTACTGCCTTACAATGCTTCCACTATTCCAAACACTATGTTTTGGAGGGCAGCCATTTATTCCTTCTTATCTCACTTTAAATGATGGCTTTCATTGTGCTCGGAGTTGTATTCCACAACGTAAAACATTATTACTTATATCCGTGAAGAGACTTCCATTTTATATGATCTGCCTGAAATGTAGTAATAATGGTTTAGTGTTTCCTTAAAGCAGCACAAAGTGGGGATCAAGTCAAGATTATTGTTCCAGCCATATACAAGGTGTTGAGGTTTGGCTTTCTCATCATTATGGCCCCATCAGCCCCTGCTGGTGTATGCTGAAACTACATCATTTGTATAGTAATTTATCTTATAGAAGATAAATTACCAGGCTCTTAAAAGTGTTAAATTGTCTTACATTTTCCATGTGTTCTATCTTTCTTTTATATGAAATAGATTGTGTGCAGTTAGCTTTCCTCAGATAATGTAGATTAGATCCTGATTCTTATCAGTGTTGAAAACAGTTGCGCTGCCAGATATTTTTGTGGAAACTGTGATACATTTTTTCAGGATTCTTTGATGAATAGAAAGTAAAAAAATGAAGAAGAAATCTACATTAATAAATGCATTTACAGTCATGTTTAATCAGTTCTTGTGGAATACTCAAACTTGTGAATAACAGCATAAGCAATTAAATAATTGGGTCAAGAGAGCTGCTATATGTATTTCTGGTGTCAAGCTGATATGTCAAACAAATAGATGTAATTATTTTATGTTACAGATGTAATAATAACATTTGAAAAGAATAACACAAATGTAATATCATAGAATAAGACTGGTAACTCTGAAAATGCAAAACTCATGCTGTCGCCAAACTGTTGGAGCACTCATTCATGGAAAGCGAAAACTGTGATGTCTGGGTTTTGCCCCTTTAACCTGTATTCTAGAGTTAGACTAATGAATATGTTCTGTAAGACATCACTGCAACTCTTAACAAGCCCAGACTGATACCATCTCCACAACAGTGAATATGAGCCTTGGGCTGAAAAAGTGAACCTGAGGTGAAATGCATTGCAAACATAGGCCATGGCAAATGTGTCTCACTAACAACAGCGGTGCCTTTCAAAACTTATAAATAAACATAGGGACTGTGTGTGTGATCTCTGAAAGTCGTTTGGCTGCCAGATGACTCTTATCTGAGAGGGCTAACTGGCTCCTAATCACATTACAGATTGCACAGATAGCAAAACGAGGCTATTTAATGAATAATTAATAATGGGAACCAAGCATAATTTGCAAGTGAGTGAGAATAATTAACCTTTCACCTCCCATCTATATACATACGTGCTGTGTTGCGAAGCCTGTGGTCTCTTGCTGTCTGCTGAGTACACCCTACATAGACATCGACTCCATGTGTATTACAAATATTTCTCTGTATTGGAGAGTCCATTTGCAATTGATTTCAATAGTGATGCAACAGGAAACTCTAATAAGCATAATTACACACATAAAAATAAGCAAAACATTTAGTTATTAATTTTATATTCATATTTGTATATTATTAATTTCATATACATACATATATATATATATATAACTAAATTAATTATGAGTATATTATTATCAACATTTCTCTCACTTTATTCAATTTGTTTAAAATGGGATATCCTATGGAAGAGCATTCTGTGTATATATTCAGCAAAATAATGATCTGACGTCATTAATTATCGTTCATTATGTTCATAATATGGTGCATTATTGCTTTAAATTGTATACAAATGCTTCTCCATACAAAATGTTAACTGTTATCAGCATGAAAATGTTTTTTCTTTTATCTACTGTTTAAATTACTTCTTTTTTAAATCATATTTTTAAATATATTTTTGTACATATTTATCAATGTTATTATTATTTTGTTTTTGGCAATATATTTAATTTGCGATCAGATTCTTTAATAACTATGTTCATTAGGGCATCCGTAAGCAGCAACATGTACTTAGTCACCAAAAATGAACCCGTGAGCTTTATAGCGATAAAGTCACTGTCAGTGTGAATGGAGTATAAGTACAATACAGAGAAAGAAAAAGAGATATAGATAGAATGTCTCCAACCCTATAGAAAAATCTTTTGTACAAGACCCGAACAAAGATGTGCACTTCACCTTGTTCTCGTCAAAAACATTGAAGACAAATGAGGCGAACTTTGTGGGGTCGCCAAAGGGGAAGAACTGTTTGTAGATCTTCTGGAAACCTGCAGCATCAAGCTGACCACTTGGGCAGTCTTTTATAAAGCCCTTGTACCTAGAAGAGGGGGAAAAAAAACATTAGAATTTCTTACACTGTCTTTGATATCTCTTATATATTATGGTATCAAGTGGGCAAGATGACTTGACTTTGAAACTTGAAAGATCTCCAAGCTAACAAAATAGGCCTTTATAATCTGCCTCCAGCTTCAGGAGATCTCTAAAGTCTGTTCTCTTTTTGACAGTTAGAAATAATTTATTGCTAGTTAGTAATAATTTATAGCTAGATCTGTCAGCTTCCTGAACCCTGCAATGACTTGACAATGACATGAAACAAGAATGAAACTTTCACAAAACTGCAGGTAGTGAGACTGATGTCTCCTTTCTACTATGCCCAGCCGGTCAAAACTTTTATCAAAGAGCAAAAAAAAAAAAAAAATCTTTTGTTGTCAGACACACACACACACACACACACACATATATATATATATATATATATATATATATATATATATATATATATATATATATATATATATATATATATATATATAAACATGCAAAATTATGTCACATAAGCCTGCTTCTATTATAGAAAGGATGCATTAAATTGATCAAATGTGACAGACAAAACATTTATAATGTTACAAAATACTGTTATTTCAAATGCTCTTTGTTCTTTTGAACATTCTATTCATCAAAGAATCCTGATAAAAAATGTAGTACAGTTCCACAAGAATATTCAGCAGCACCACTTGTTTTTGAAATTGATAAAAATAAATGTTTAGCAACAAATCAGAAAATTAGAACTATTTCTTAAGGATCATCTGACACTGAAGACTGGAGTAATGGCTGATAAAAATTCAATTTATATATATATATATATATATATATATATATATATATATATATATATATAAATGTGCCCAAGACACATTTACTCAGTTAACAGTTTTTTGACTGTTTATATATACATACATATATACATATACATATATATATATATATATATATATATATATATATATATATATATATATATATATATGTATATATGTATATATGTATATATGTGTGTGTATGTGTGTATATATATATATATATATACAGTCAAAAAAACTGTTAACTGAGTAAATGTGTCTTGGTTTGAGGATGTGTTTTAAATGGACAAAAAATGGAATATTTCTTAAGATTATTATATACTGGATTAATTTGAACTATTTTTTAGATGATCCGTGCAGGACTGGTGAGCTGGATTTCAGGCTACAACAGAACTGCACTTTGAATGATTTAGCTCTCATAAATGCACACCTCTCTATCAAGCTGTAATTTTCACCTGTGCAGCCGCCTGTCACACTCACATGCTGCATTACATTAAAATGTCACTAATGTCAAGTTCCCCCAAGTAGAATGTTAGTGCAGCTTAGTTTATCACAGAATGTGAATTCATGCTGTTATGTGACATAACCGTGAAGAGATCCTGAGAAACTCTTAAATGGAGATTCAGAGTGGTTTAAGTCATAAGTTAACAAGCTCTTTCATCAGCATCTCCCTTGTCTATTTTTCTCTCCCTTTCCTGATGAGAAGAGGCAGGATCTTCCTTTTTAAAGGAAAGAAGACTCTACTGAAAGAAGGACAAGCGGAAGGCCATATGGGTCTGTTTGCATACCCCATTTTGGTTTGGACTGAGACCAATTTTGGCTTCAGTATGATACCAGACTCTGACACCTCAGTACAAAAATCACAACCTTAGACAACTAAGGAACAGCTTTAAACAATGGACGAAATTAAACTAGTGAAAATGGGGTAGACTAGCTTCCCTGTCAGACCAGCTGTCAAGTGCCCCAAAGCTTGTAAAACAAGCCAACAGCTGCTAAGATAAGCAGGAAAACCAACAAACCATCTAAAGGGACAATCACATTACACTCTTCATTCCATTGACTTCCACTCATATGTATGTGAATGCAGGAGACAGGAAACGCAAGTGCAAACAAATTCAACTTTGTTCCAAAGTTTCGTAAACACTGACCTGCAAATTCGTACGTGTGGAATTTGCAGTCATATTACGATTGTTGCAGAGTTCGTAGAAAATTTGAGAGCTGAAAGTCTAGTAAGACTGCGGCTTTACGCCGATTTAATCTGTTTTAACAGTATATATAGCCCCCCTCCCCCATGAATAATATAGACAGAGTCAATTAAAACTTGACAACTAAAAACCCTTGAGAAGTCGCAATGTAACAGAAGTAGCAGAAGATCATTTGCTCTGTATTGTGATGTATATCCATTGTATGAAACAATTTTAGATTATCAAAAAAGATCATAGTCATTGGTTGTAGATTGGATGTGAATGCAAGCTTGCTGGGATGGTGTTTAAGTGGACCGAATTATTGGAGTCCACTAGTCTAGACGGAAGTCCAGACATCCCATTTAAGTCAAGCATTTATGTGTACCAGAGAAAGATTTTGTACACAGCCACAAAGCCATTCAAAAAAATTTTCTGCCTCACACACAAGTATCTCGCAGAGGGTCATGGGTCTTGTATAACCTCCTGTGGCTTTATGACGCCATCCTCTCGCCACATGCAGAGAAATACCAACTGTGTAATGTCTCAGCAATTGGCCCATTACGCCACACTGGTCAGGAAAAAACACCCAGTCAAGCACACTAGGATGATTCACAAATCAATCTGGGCTATTTTTACACCTTCAAGAAAACAGAAAGGAGAAAATGTTCTCTCTAAGTATGATTCATGCTTTATCCATTCATTGGCAAAGGGGTCTGTAGGTGGTAGGAGTTTGGGAGGGGACCGTTGCGTGCTGAACAACCTTCTACCGCTCAACAAAATCACACTCACACAGAATTCAAACTCTCCACAGTATTAAGCATGCACAGAGTGAGCACTGAGCAAATGAGAGGGGTAACAGCATTTCGTTTTCGGCTAATCCGACATGATTGCCGCTTAATTTGAGGGAGCCGCTGTTGTCAAAGCAACGCTTTATTTCTAAAGCGAGGAATGCAAAGCACTTACACTTCAAATATGATGTGCATAAATGTAGCATCTAGTTAATAAATGTTCAGATTTCAAACGAAAACAAATTTATTCCCAAACATTGGCTTGAGACATGAGACATGATGAAGAACTGTAGGAATCTTACATTGAAGTGTCTAACAGGTACTTTCTACTTTAAGAAAAGTCACCTCGTTCTCTAATTACACATTATTAAACTGTCCATAAAAGTCCCATTTTCGGCTACTATGAAAGTCAGCCTACAATATCAGTCCAGACTGCCTGGATTGCTCATGTGAAAATCAATAATTATATGCCATTTCCCAGCTGAAAACACCAATATGGTCCAAGTTGTTTTTTATGGTTTGGTCCAGGTCTGACTGGCAATTTAAAATAAGGTTTGACGTCAGTTAATGTTTCTGGTTTGCGTCATCATATTTGATGTAATTTTGTTATACATTAATTGATAATGAATAAAGGCTTAAACTTTGAATGTTTTGTGTTCCGTTGACATTTAATATATGGATTCTAAAATCTAATGGGGGCAATTTTTTTCAATTTCTTAAAAAAAGAAAATCACTCACAAGGCAGACCACACACACATATATTAAATTCCTTCTGTAGTGAATCATTTTATCCCTTAAAACTCATCTTTGCTTACCAAAATGTAAGTTTTTCCTTGAATGTAACTCTAAACCCTTGCCACATTTAGTATACGCAGTTCTATGAATATGCAAATTAGCCCCACCTCCACTCACTCACAGCAGATTAGAGATGCACTCATTCATGATTACTTTGACATAATTGATTACAAGGGGTTTGTGACGTCAAAAACACTAGCGATTTCAAACCGCGTTTCAAACTGTCTGTGGTTCACTGCAGTTTTAAGGAGAAAATACTCAGCAATGGTGTTGACTTATGAATTTGCACAAGGTTTGTCTTAAAGCATATTAAAAACACCACATAGACATATACATAACATTAAAAACTAAATTTTCACCACAGGAGGACTTTAAGCGGTTGTATTTGAACACATTTACAATACAGAAAAATGTCTTCAATAGAGTTGGCCATTTGTTCCTGAAATAAAATCTCAGCTACACTGATGGTGGCTAACTTGATCGTCATCACTTCTGAACCTCACTGTCTTGGTATGGAGAGAGAAACGTTAAAGGAATCTGAATGTGTCTGTGTTCCCTGGAAGTTACTGGAGGCAGTGATCGAATCAGTGCTTCATATGATGACAGTGTAACATTGTTGTTACTTGTTTTGGTTGTTGTACACTTATAATTTTTCATCAATTACTTTTGCTCAATTCTCAAATGAGATTTTTTCTCAAAACAATAAGTTCAGATCTCTAAGCTGTAGTATAGTAAGCAGTTAAGGCTGTCCAAAAATTACATTTGTACATAATATTCATTTCCAGGGTTGACCATTTCGGTGGCATTGGTCAATTCACTGACACAATAATTAAGTTTTAAAGCGTGATTTGTTTCAGATGAGTAACTACTTTTTGCACAGGTGCAATAGAGTTGTGATTTCCCATTAAACAGCTGTGACAATTGCATTTACAGTTTAGAGAATGTTAAAGAAAATCAAAGTTTTTGATGTTGTTTATATGTTTATGTGCTGTTTTTAATATGCAAACCATGAGCAAATTCATGTCAACACCATTGCTGAGTATTGTCTCCTTAAAACGGCAGTGAAAAAAAGACAGTCTCAAACCCCTGGCTTCAATTCGCAGGTGTCTGTGACGTCACAAACTACCTTGAAACCAATAAAGTCAACGGGTCATATTGCTGTTTTATCATGCTTGTATTGAATCCATCTTATTGTATGGTATAGCGGCCTGGTTTGGTAATTTTACCGTTACTCTTAGATCTCAGTTGAATCATTTGGTGCAAAAGGCAATGAGTGGTTGGTCTGGGGGTTTACAGACACCTTACGGCACTGCAGCTCCACCAGCCATTAAACGGTACTTCAGTAAATTGCTGTATATTCAAATACAGACTTTCATTATGATGCCCAGCACACATGAGTCCATTAGCTCCTGCGGGGAAAGACAAATGACTAAATTAATCGCTCAGATGTTTAACTGTCAGTCCCAGGGCTGTTGGTTTACCTATGCACAGCCATTAATTCAGCCTCTGCACGGTTAACCAAAATGCAAAATAGCTGAATGATCAATGCACATCAGCACACAAAAACAATCATTTATATGCATATGAATGGAACTCCTGGTCAATACTGGGAATTTCATTTCTGTATGAATTATCAGCGATGGCAAGTCTAGGTTTAGTATAAGAGGGGAATAAATGCAGTTGACCATCCCGAAGAGAATGAATCTGTCAGACTAATATAATAGTTCTCCAATTCAGTTTGAGATGAGGAAGGAAGATGGTCATGACAGTTTTATTATATTTCAGTTCTAAGATTGAAAGACAAAATTTAAAATCACAATCACACAAAAAAATCAGCCTCAAATGTTTTTTTTCCTAAAGGGGCAGTTCTTAATCAGAATATATATATACATATATATTATATTATATATATACACACACACACACACACACACTCACCTAAAGGATTATTAGGAACACCATACTAATACTGTGTTTGAACCCCTTTCGCCTTCAGAACTGCCTTAATTCTACGTGGCATTGATTCAAGGTGCTGAAAGCATTCTTTAGAAATGTTGGCCCCTATTGATAGGATAGCATCTTGCAGTTGATGGAGATTTGTGGGATGCACATCCAGGGCACGAAGCTCCTGTTCCACCACATCCCAAAGATGCTCTATTGGATTGAGATCTGTGGACTGTGGGGGCCATTTTTGTACAGTGAACTCATTGTCATGTTCAAGAAACCAATTTGAAATGATTCAAGATTTGTGACATGGTGCATTATCCTGCTGTAAGTAGCCATCAGAGGATGGGTACATGGTGGTCATGAAGGGATGGACATGGTCAGAAACAATGCTCAGGTAGACCGTGGCATTTAAACAATGCCCAATTGGCACTAAGGGGCCTAAAGTGTGCCAAGAAAAATTCCCCATACCATTACACCACCACCACCAGCCCGCATACTGGATGTTTTTCCCTTTTCACACCATTCTTTGAAAACCCTAGAAATGGTTGTGCGTGAAAATCCCAGTAACTGAGCAGATTGTAAAATACTCAGACCGGCCCGTCTGGCACCAACAACCATGCCACGCTCAAAATTGCTTAAATCACCTTTCTTTCCCATTCTGACATTCAGTTTGGAGTTCAGGAGATTGTCTTGACCAGGACCACACCCTAAATGCATTGAAGCAACTGCCATGTGATTGGTTGATTATATAATCGCATTAATGAGAAATTGAACAGGTGCTCCTAATAATCCTTTCGGTGAGTGTATAACCTATACTAGTGTTTAAAAATTTGGGGTCAGTACCACATTAGAAAAAAAAAAAAATGTTGAAAAAGATCGCTATTTCTATTTCAAAAAAGAACAGCATCTTTTGAACTTATCACGTATCATGAAAATGTATCACGTTTCCAAAAAAATAAAAAATAAACAGCACAACTGCTTTCAACAATGACAGTAATAAAAGTTACTTTAGCACAATCAGCAAATTAGTATGATTTCTGAAGGATCATTTAACACGGACCAATAGAGTCTGCTGCTGTAAATTCAGCTTTGCCATCAAATCCATCAATTATATTTTAAATTAAAATAGAAAAATGTAATGACTTATTTTAAACTGTAGTAATATTTCACAGTATTACAGTTTTACTGTGTTTTTGATCAAATAGACGCAGACTTGTTGAATATAAGAGACTTGTGCATGTATATACATTGTGCATGATAATTCTTAGGTTTTTACATTTAAATATATACACACTTCTAACATTTGTGCATCAAACATGTACCTGTGGTTAAAACCATAAAAATAAACATAATTTGTACCTTCAGCTCTGTCACTTTAGTGACATCATTCATCCTCAGGAAGGATCCTTAAAAGAATTGTACACGACTCTGATAGGTGGAGTAAGATCTTACAGTCAAGGAATTCAAAAGGCACATAGCTCACGTCCCACTGCAGCCTCACATCCACGTCCTTCCTCACTGGTTTTATGTCTACCAGCAGCAGCAGAAATGAGTCAACAATTTAGCCTGGCAAACACCCAGGGACAAAGCGCCAGAGCTGGACTGACCTTGGGCATGCCAGCAAAAGTGCCAGCACTTGGACTTTGTGACAGACTGACGTTAAGTGAGGTGCGCCAAACTACACAATCCTGCTCGCTGACATTTGGGCAAATTAATTAAAGGATGGACTGTAACATTACAGTCAAATGTGTGTGTTTCAAGGGTAGACAATGAGATTTTTCTCCTGGGAAGCACAACTACAAAATGATGAGAGGAAATGCAAAATGATTCTGTGTTGAGTGGCCAAAGCAGATGGAGATATAAAAGCATGATGTACCCAGTGTGCCAGAACAGACAACAGAGAGAGGAGAGGAGGAGGATAACAAAGGACTATGTATAGAACTATACAATTAGATAGATAGATAGATAGATAGATAGATAGATAGATAGATAGATAGATAGATAGATAGATAGATAGATAGATAGATAGATAGATAGATAGATAGATAGATAGATAGATAGATAGATAGATAGATAGATAGAATCACAGATAGAAGTATGGATAAATGGATGAACAGATGAATGGCTGAATGGACGGATAAACAGATGGTAGATAAAATGAAACACAGACAGACAGACATAGATATAAATAGAAACATAGACTGTGTAAACTTACCATTGCTGAACCTCTTTCTCTGTAACTGTAGGGGGAAATAGGAGAGAACACAATGAAAAAAAGTACAAGTAAAATACAACAGATTTGTCAGGATAACTGTCCTATATGATCAATATAGTTTGACTGCCTCTTGTGATTCAGCCTGTGTCCTTCTAGAAAGCACAATACTAATACTTTCTACTGTCTCATTTGAAAGTCATTGAGAATGATTTACCGCTTAAAGGGGAACCACCTTTGCAAGCATGACATGTGCAGGGGTTGAAAAAAGAGTGTCTGTTGGACAGGGCAACAACATACTACCAACCCCCACCAACATTACACACTAAAGAGAATTGGCGAGGGAAAGAATTATAGGACCGCTTTAACTAACATATCTATCTGAAGCAAGGGCGACAGAACTGAAATTGGATTAAAAAAGAAAAAGAAAATCCCCATTACAAAATAAAAAATAATATTATGAAAAATGACATCAAAATTTTATACATCACTTGTTTTTCTAAAATGACAATGACACCTGTGGTTAAAGTTACAGGGGCAGACAGTGTTTCTTGTGCCTCCCCTAAGCCCACTGAGTTTTAACAAACCCCTTAAAGCATGTCAGGTTTTTGAGAATGAATGGGTAAAAGTCACATGAAAGAAGTCTATTGCCCTATGATTGGTCTATTTCTCTGTTCACGTGATAAATCCCACTTCTCATTTTTGTGCATGTTCCACATCCATAATTTGGTCTGAAAGAATAAATAATGGCGTTAATAGGAAGTCTAATTAAAAAGTATAGTAATTAAACAATTCACCCACTTAGAAATAATAGAGTTAACAACAACAACAAAAACAAGTGAGAATGGATAAAGAAAATAAGCACATAAGTGAGAGCCAGAAAATGAGTAAGCTGTGGTTTGATGGTCAACAGCAGTTGGTGAAGAGGCCTGTGATTTACAAATTGTAAGGTGTATGGCTGTAGTAAGCACGCAATGTAGGAGATTCAGAGACTCAGGAACTAAAATAATACACAACAACATTAAGTAAATATGACACAGAACACTGAACAAAGGAAACCGAGGACTTAAGCAAGGGAGAACTAATGAACAGAACAGAAACAGGTGTAAAATTAATTAGTAGCTATGGAAACTAAGAAGCACAGGGAACACAGGTAGGGTAAGGAAGCGTGGTAAAGCAGTCTGCACAGGGAGAGTGAGTGTGGAGATGAGGGGTGAGAAGTGGGTCAAGTGCATGATGAATAACACCTGTCTCTAATTCCAGTAACTGGTGGAGAGACGGGATATAAGCAGCCTGCAGACCTGAAACCTGCAATGAATAAGTTGGCACACCGCCATGCATCCAGCTCAACAAATGACACTTGCAGAGCTAGTCAGATCGCTCACCAGTCTCCACCAAATACACCCCTTAATTCTTAAATCAAGCCCTTATTGACCTCAGACTGGATCAGGAGGATCATATCCAGTCTGTTGGTCCAGGGACAGGAGGAGGAAAGACAGGCACCCATCATCTCCCATGTGCCTCTGGTTAAAATAGGTCTACAGGACGACCTGGAAGCATTCGTGGACCTGATCAAAAAAACAGAGGAGGCATGTGGGTGGGCCCATTGTAAGGGAAGACGGCACTAGGATAAATGGGTCGAACCATTGTTCCTGTTCGTGGTGCTGATGGTCCCACAAGCCTCCACAGAGTTTTCCTCATTCGAGCTTCTCTAAAGACAACAGCCCAGTGGGGTTTTTGATATCCTTAGAGAGGATTGGGAGGAGGGGCCTTCAAACAGATGTAGTAAAATTCAGTATGTCCTGGACCTCCGAGCAAAACTCCACATGTTAGGGTGGCTTTCCATGGAGAATTTTATCCAGGCACAATTTTATCCTGACTCCAGGAAAAGTCAGCAGTACAACGAGGTAGACTGTAGCGTCAATGCACATTGAGAGAAAGTGTTTGTATTGCTTCCAACATACAGCTCTAAATTACTCGCAAAGTGGCAAGGACCCTTTGTGGTCATTGCGAGTAGAGGATCTCGATTACGAGGAGAGGCGAATGGACATGGGTGGTGCACGTCAACTTTGTCACCTCAATCTGCTAAAAAGCTGGAATGAGGGGACATCAGTCGAGCTAGCGACAGCCGTTTAAGTCAGGGATGATCTGGAACCAGAAGCGGCTATACCAGTCAATCCACTTGCTCTGGTCCCTGGGGGAGATCACCTCTCACCGGCACAGCTCTTCAATGTAGCCATTTGCAGACAGATTTTGTAGATGTGCTCAACCCCCTGCCTGGTCGTACGAACCTCATACAGCACCATACTGAAATGGTCCTGGGGTGGTGGCACACAGCTGACCCTATCGTTTATCTGAAAACAATAAAAAAGTGGTACAGGAAAAGATAAAAGCAATGCCGGCATTGGGTGTAATAGAGGAATCGTGCGAGCCCAATAGTTTTGGTTGGATGAAGGTGAATGCAAAATCCTCCAGCCACATACAAGTGTATACCACTGCCAACCTATATTATATCTTTATCTATAGTAATGATTGGCAGAGGCATTTGGAACATCTGCATGCTGTCCTGAGATCGCTGAGGGAAATGAACAATTGGCCGTGTGGAGGTATGGTAACTGGGCATCGACCTGGGACATGGTGTGCTCCCAAATTGAAAAGGTCGTCGCAACTGCACCGTGCCCATGTCCTAAGACCGAAAAGACAGTTCCTGTGGCTGGCGAGATGTTATAGAAGGTTTGTGCCTATTTATTCTGAGTTCAGATGCCCACCAACTGATCTCGCTATAAAGGAAGTCCAGGATCCATTTCAGTGGTTGGAACAGTGCCAACAGGCTCTAACCAAAGTAAAGACTGCTCTGTGTGGTGGGCCACTCTTGAAATCTCCTAACTTTGATCTCCCTTTTTTATTGTAGACACCGGAATGACCAGTACTGTTTCTGAGCCGTAAGCTCTCCAATAGAGAGACTAGATAGATAAAAAGGAATGTTTGGCCATTTATTGGGCTATACACACCCTCTGTTATTATCTCCTGGGACAGGAGTTCACCCTCTGTTCGGTGCCACCCCCCCTCCTCCTCCAATGGCTCCACTGTATGAAGGATACCAACGCGCAGATCACCCACTGGTATCTGGCTTTACAACCTTTTAAGTTCAAGGTGGTCCACAGACCTGATGGCTGTAGCCAACTTCCTCTCTGGGAATGGGGAAGCTGCAGACTGAAGGGCCGGGGGAAGGAGGAGCCAAGGTGGAGCTGGAGACCGGCAAACCTGGCACGTTTGAGCTTCCTGAAGAGGTTTGTTCTTGTGCGTCATTCACCTTTGGTTGAGCCTAAATTATATTTATTCTTCATAAAAAGTATTTGGACTAAACTGCTCGATTCAGATGAATTCGTTTTCTGATCACTTTTTTTGAACTTTTTGAACTGTCAAAGTGGTAGTTGCAAAGACAGTCAATGGAGGGATAGACATCTCTCAGATTTCATCAAAAAGATCTTCATTTGTGTTCCGAAGATGAGTGAACAATTGACAGAATTTTCAGAGTCTTCCAACTGGCACAACAAGATGAGTAACAAGCACCTAGTCCAGACATTGAGGGTTCGAGTCCCGTGTGGGACACTATTACAGAACTACACAGAACAGAACCCTTACACAAATAAAAAAAAGCAAATTCTCAGAAAACACATCACATCACTTACATCTTTATATTCTGAGAGGCAGCTTTCATAACTGGACCCCAAGAGTCATACCCTAACAAACTTGAAGTGCATGGCTTCAAAAATGTTATCAAATTACTTACATGATATCCTGATTAATTCATCAAATCAATTATTATAATCAAAATAAGCACAAAAAATCTATTTTTTTCAATATTTCTTGAGAAAACCTCAAATGAAGATCAATTAAAAGTGGCGCTTTAAGCTTGAATTGCTCCAATGGTAGAGAAAATGTATTCTGAAAGAATATGTATGGGTTAGTGTGTATATCATTTTAAATGAATTAAAATTAATAACATATTTAATCTGCTAAATTAACATAGCATTGATAGCCCTAGTACACACACAAAACACCTTTTAGCTTTTGTTTATCAATCAATTCGCTATGCTATAGTTTCTTATAAATTAAATAAATTAAAAAGTAATCTTGTTTTCAGATAACACAATCCTCCTGGTGTGGCTTCCTGTTCTCCCTGGGCATCTCACCTCTACAGAACAGGCAAGCATATTTGACTGATTGGGTACAGATGTGGACAACTTAAAAAAAAAAAGCTGGAATTTGTCAAAAATACATTTCCTCATGTAACAGATGACATTCTAGGTAAAGCATTATAAGGAGAGGGTTATATGAAACTGTAGCCACACAACCCTAGTGTTGGGACAGTTATGTTGTTGCTGGGGAAACAGCAGTAACCAAGAAGCTTGAAAACAATGACTGAAAAACGGAACCAACACAATGACACAACACATAGCCAGAAACAGGTTGTCAAACACGGCACAACATGGGTTTAGTTTAGATCTGCCAAATGCATGCAATGTTTGATTGGTTAGGGAATTCATTGTTTGTTGATAATCATTAACAGCGAAATATAGCTGCAGCGAGGGGCTTAAGTCTATCACAGAGGCAAGAAAAGTGCTTGAAAATTTGAGTGGTCAATGTCTGTTTTCCTTCATCTCTCTAAAACCTCTTTTGGGAAAGTAGTGCTTCATTTGTGAGAAAATAAAGATGAAGAGAAAGTGAGTAAGAGATTAAGAGAGACAAAGAGACTTGGACATCTTGTGTCTAGAAAAACAGGTAGAACTCAATTGGCTATAAAAAAAATAGCACACAGATGTATACTGTGAACAGAGCTTGCTGCATTTTTCAGTGCTGAAGTAAGCTATTTCCTGTTAAGGAGACTTCATTTATTAGCCGCTATAGGTAAACAACTAGAAAACTAACAAACTGCAGTAAATTGTAAAACTCTTAGTGCAGCAAACCAGTGTAAGCATAGTCTTCAACAGTCTTCCAGGAAAAAAAGCTGTTCAAGAGGGATTCACATGAGCAACTAAAGGTTGGATTTCACTGAAAAGGGCATACGCATATGACATATGTCAGTAAATATGAAAGTACCAATCCTGATATCACAGCCCGACAATTTAGTGTTGTTTTTGGATAGCCCGAATTGCTTGCGAGAACTAAAAACTGGAGAGACATGTTCCAGACAGACGTATACCAAGAGCATCTGACGGCTATTAACCAAGTGCACATCACTGAAATAATTTGTGCTTATTAATTTTAGATGGATCAAAATTCTGAACACAAACTTAACAGACATCTCCAACTAATTTCTATGAGTTGCATCATTGTTTGCTTTACTTTTTTTGCCTTGATGAATGAAGTATGTTTGTGAATGAATGAAGTATGTTTGTGCCCCCGTCTGCTATTGTAGCAACATTTACCCAGCCCAAAAATGATGTTTTTGAACAAAAGCGAATGTTATTAGTCGCTTTTCATTCAGAGGGCCTCTTCCTACTCAATTGGGCGACCCTTGACCAACTGAAGCAACTATAGAGCCAATACCTTATGCCGTCAGTCAAAAGTTAGGCAGGAAGGCCAAACAGGACAGACATGACAGATTCTGTCACTTACACTTTTTTCAAAATTACATAACGATTATTTATTTGTTTTTTGAGAAAAGCCACAGCCAACTCTGTAATTTTGGGCAGCAGTGATTAGAAATAAGCTCAGCGAAATCCTGCTGGGACTGCTGTAGGCAACAAATGATGAATCTATGCTGCCCTTAGAAAAATCGCCCAGATGGAGGCATTTTAGTAGGATGTTATGCAAACATTGGACTCGAACATGCCTTGATGACTTCTTACCACTGTATTCTGCCTGAGAAATCAATATTTTTCAGGATTCGGAAACAGTCGATGCGTGAAGACCCTTCTGTGTCACAACTGAACATTAGCAGTTACATGCCAAAAACATTGCACATTTTTAAATGGTCTGCTGAGAGGAAATTGTGTGAATTTATGCTGGCTTCTTGTTTTATATCGAAAGCACTCAAAACAACTATCCTTCCATTTTATGAATGACCTTTTCTGTTTCTGCAGCCAAACTCTCTTTTTACTAAGACCACTAATCACTTGGAAACCACACAGTGGCAAGCTCTTTACAGATACTGTGATGTGCCTCCTTGCAAAATCACAGGAAATCATTGTTGAGGCGGATATGTTCTGATGGGGGTAAACAAATCATTTGTATTTCAAGCTTTGGAAAAAGAGATTTAGAAAAGCGTGACGGAGAAGGAAATGACTGGCCCCTTCAGACATACTGTCATAGCACAATAACTGTGGGCAATTAAAGAAACAGTTCACCCAAACAATGAAAATACTTTGCAAACCTGCATGATTTCAGTGTAACACAAAAGGTGGCCACTCAATATAATGAAAGAGAATATATATATATATATATAAAACTAGTATGTGTTATTTTTCAACCCTTCAATTCGTATTTGAATCCATTTTTTTTAAAGAAGCATTTAAAGCAGTTAAAAAATCTCAATTACAAATCTTATGACTTCAGTAAGCCTAGTGTGAGTTTGAACTTGTAGTTTGGTTCTCTTGGTTCATTTTGGTCCGGACCTATACATTTTATCTTGGCTTAGCGTTCAAACTGTTTAACACAAAACCTAAAGTTAAAAAACAAAAGGAGTAAAGATAAGGTCACAATTGTATTTTACTTACTGAACATCCAAAACATTGCTGTGTGCTAAATGCACTTGTTGTATGTGTGCACATAAGGTGGTACTTTTTACCAGCTGAGAACACATGAAGAGTCAAAACTGCACCAGGAAATCCTCCGTTTCACATCCAAATGAAGGTCTACTGCAAAGAAACGTGTTTCTTAAAGCCTGCACTGAGTTGTCATGGGCAACGTTGCTCCAATAATGAGAAGAACCAGGTATCCTTGTCTTTTTTAAGGTCATATCTTGTGACATCACATCCTATTTTTGGTTTGTTTATATGTCTTTGGTCAATTCTGTGATCATATTTCAGTCAAATCTTTTGGAAATGGACTGAGACTCCCAGAAAATGTGGATCTTCGGTTTGGGTTCAGATAGCAGCGTTAACATTTTTTCAAATTTAATCACACCAGAGTTCGTTTTAATCAAACCAAACCAGCCAAGTATGAACACACCCCTACAATAAAGGAAACAACTCATATGCACTAGGATTTATGTTTGGGTTTTTTTTTTTTCTGTTCAGCAGAAGAAGAAAAAACGTCATATGAGGGCACGAGAGTGAGTAAATGATGACAGAATGTTCATTTGGTTCTTTTTGGTGAATTAGTCCTTTAAGAGTTCACACACTCATATATCATTTGGACTATATAGCCACTAAAACTCTGAAGGGTTCCAAATCTCCTAACTGAAAGGGCAAAACTTTAATGGGGCTATTGCGCCACTGCTCTATGTGCTTAGGGATCTTTCCAAAGAAAAAGCCTAATACATGGCACTTTAGTGAGATGTGATCTAGCATTGAACTGACATATAGGCCTTTGTTTAAATTTGCTTCATTAAATCATTCAGGCCTCTAATGCCCAATACTGTAGCTCTTTGAAGCTACAATTCTCCATAGAGCTTCTACAATAGCTTACATTCGATCAATACCAAGAGATGTCCTCCATTAAATAATCTAATGATTGCTGTGAAAATGCCATCAGCCAATGTTACATAACCCGACAGAACAGAAGTGCCTCATATTTGTACTTAAATGCCATGGAAAATCTGTTTTACCACACTGAATAGGCGAGCCATTGTGCCGATTGATAAGCTTTTGATCAAGGTCTTTCTGGCAGAACGAAAATTCTTCTGCCTACATTAAAATCTACTCTGTATTCATGCGCACTTCCCTATGCTCTTCACCACGCAAAAAAAACTCAATCATGTAGCCCACTCATGAGAAATAAACACTTGCAGCAGCAAGCCTCTACAGCTGTACAACAAGTTAAGCAGTTAAGCTGTCCTTTAATTGCCATAAACATATGCAAAATACACACGTGAAATGGTTGAAACTGTAGATTGAATCAGTCAGTTACATCTGGGATGGTAATAAAGAAGGAGAGAGAGAGAGAGAGAGAGGCCAGCTTAAATTTGTGTGTGTGTGTGGGGGGGGGGGGGTTGAAGTGAATGATACTGATGAATTCAGCTTCATTTTAAACAGGTTTTACATACAATATTTGCTTATTTAGCACAGGTTTATATGGATAAATCAAGGTGAATCAACATAAACTGGCTTAGTGGATTCTTAATTAAAATGGCATTCAGACTAAACTGCAACTATGAAGATTAAAGTCTCCAAGTTAAATAGACATAAGCCAATTTATTTCAGTTTAGTGTTCCAATATTCAGAACGTACTTTATCTTTAGTCTTTGTGACAAAAAAATAAACAAAATCATTAGATCACAACGACTGTTTTCAACATATAGTAATGGAGCAAGAATCATGATTTTTAGTGGTAATGGCCACTAAAAAAAAATCAGCTTTGCCATCACAGGAAAAGATTAAAAATATGTGAAAATAGAAAACAGATATTTTAAATTGTAATAATATTTTGAATTTAATAATATTCCCTGTACCTTTTGATACATTTTTGTTAGATAAATTTTGTTCCTGGTCTTCCTACACTAAAAACAATGTATTTAAAGCCTGAATGTTACATTCAATAGCTTTACTTCACCTTCTTTCTGTAGTCACAGTCAATAGAGCTAAGGCAATCCTAAAAAAAATAAACAATTGAAGACTTCTTTCTGATTAAAACATAATTTCAAGCTATGGACTTAAGCTCACAGAGAGTTGAAAGACGTGGAGAAACAAAAGAAGAAGAAACCGATAAAGGTTACAAATGAGGATGGGGGAAAAAAGAGGGAAACGATAAGGGACTGCTGAGGAGAGAGAGGGGTAGTTAAGAGGGATACATGGATAGAAAGGGAAATGCAATGTCCTTCATTGCAAAGCAGAGCTGATAAGGCCTTAATTACAGTATTCCATTCCATGCTCAGAGAGGCAATTAAACGGGAGAGAAAGACTTAGACAGAGCATGACAAGAAAGAAAGAAAGAAAGAAAGAAAGAAAGAAAGAAAAAAAAGAAGAGGCATGAAGTCCATCCCAGCACGGAGGCACATTTCCCTGCATGCTGCAATTTCCTGCCCAGCGCCTTTCCATGTAGCGCCCACCACTGAGCCCAATGCACAGCAGACACCTTCATTAGGAAGCCATTGGCTGTCACTTCCCATTCTATATCTGCATGATTTCAGAACAGTACTACTTACTTTACAGCATTCACTGCTAATTAAAACAGACAGTATTTACTAACAGTGTCTTGGCTTCTTTTCATAAGTTTGATGAAAATAGATCTGTTTTATATTAAGCTTCCTAAATCACCTTTGAATCACCTCTGATAAATGAATGGTCAGGTTAGGTATTTGCTATTTGCTCTTAGTCAGTACAGATGTAAAAATAGAGTTTTGGAATGTTACATAGATTACACTTCAAGTAACCAGATGACACACTTAATTAACGGGGGAGACTAAGTATGGAATGTTAAACACTTCATGCACTGAACTGTCACAGCTTTCCTTACATAGTGACTCCGATGCTGGACGACAAAATAACCCTTATAGACAACAGCGTTTTCAACTAAAAAAAGGAAAACTTTTAATGCGTTTTGGCCATTCATTTACACAACACAAACTTTTGAAAGCTGAGTTCAATGTGCAAGTTTTTGAAAATAATACCATTATTGTCTCTATGTAAACTACAAAAAAACGCGAATTTGTGAAAATGGTGATCTCATGTGCATGTGTATTACATGTTCAGTCTATATGTATGTAGTGTTTCTATACAAAGTCACATCCTCAACTACTGGGCTGGTATGAATATAGCATTTTTAATCGTTTACGCGGATCGTTTTGAAAGTGTTGTCGTCTGTCAGTGCAAATTAAAAACTTTTCCGTTTTTAGTAAATCATTGTTGTGCAAACTCACCCGCCTGTCATTTTCTAGTAATCAAGACCTTGAATTGTGTCACATTGTTTTTGGGTTTTATTTCATGTTTATATTTTCATGTCTTTATATATATTTGCCTTAAGTCATGTTTCCTGTTTGTCATGTGCTTCCCTTGCTCCTGCTAGGCTTGCTCAAGATGCATCGGCGCTGCATATGACATCAAAGTACCGCAAGAGAGATTGGAGAATATACGATTGCTTATGAATCGCTGTCAGGGTACTTGGATGTCACACACCGATCGGTGTGCACAATGCCGATGCATCTCGAACAAGCCTCGTGTTATCCTGCCAAGTGCTCCCCTTGCCCATGTGTCATGTTCGTATTGGTTGGTCAAGTCATGTGTCCTGTGTTCTCATTGGTTGTTTGATTGTGCACAGCTGTTCCTTGTTAGTCTTTAGTCTGTGTCTATATTGTCCTCATGTCTTCATTAGCTGCATCTCATTTAGAAGGCTACATCCTCTGGAGGTTGCATTTGAAGGCTGCATACGTCATCAATGCGGTGTAATCTAAGAAAAGTAACCGTTAGATTGCAGAGTAAGAAAGAAATTACAGTACTTTGCATCTCACAACGAATAACAGTCAATTATATTACGGTTACTTTTCTTAAATAATACATCCTCTGCACCATTCGAATGCAACCTTCGGAGGACGCAGCCTCCGAGATGTGACACAGCTATTCAGGGTCTCTGGTCTAGATTTCTGTAATGTAGTCCACTCTATGTATGCATGTATGCATGTAAAACTAATCTAAACACGCAGGACTTCCATAGACCAAAAGAGAGCTTCCAAAGATTACTAAAGAGTTTCATAATATTCTGGACAGTAGCTAAGGTAGGATTTGCTTGATACATTTTTTTATGCCAGCACATAGCAAGAAAGAGAAATGTGATGAACAATAATTAATTTCCACAAAATATAAACACCAATCTAATTAAGATTCTCAGTTAAACAAATGCATACAAGGCCTGTATGTGTCAATATTTGTAAATTGTGGCAATACAGTTGTCATTTCACTGCACTAGTTTTAGAATCACGACCTACTGTAGCTCAATGTGTTTACATATATAGCCTATGCATCCATGGAAACACAATCTGCTTCATTGGCAGAGAGCAAGCCACTTTCAGATATCTCTCTGGGCAACCACCAGCCTGATTGCACATCTCAAGACCGAGCAATTTGCATATTCATAAAGCTCGAGTCCCAATTGGAGGGCTTTTAAAACATGCTGATTAGGCCCACTTCCAGGCATCTGCTAATCACAATTTGCAATGCCGCGAGAATTGTGATTTCTTGTGACAAAATATATGTGGCATGTTGTTTTCAAACAACTTAGCAAATTTTTCTCCACTATTAATTAGTGCATGTGTTGGACCCAAGTGGATAACGGATAAT
Source organism: Opsariichthys bidens (assembly GCA_037194245.1). Lineage (NCBI taxonomy): Eukaryota > Metazoa > Chordata > Actinopteri > Cypriniformes > Xenocyprididae > Opsariichthys > Opsariichthys bidens. The sequence goes on from CM074288.1 coordinate 6,606,521, forward strand.
TAAAAATCGCTTTTTTAGCATTTTTATTTAGCCAACATGGCCTTTTACTCAAAAGATGAAAACAAACGAGATTACAGTAACAATGAAGAAAAAATACACTATTAAACAACATTCAAATGGGTAAGAAAGCATTTTTTTACAAATACTGTTAAAAAATAAAAGGTTTTTATTGGCATGTATGGTTCTATGAAGAACCTTAAACAGCCATGGAACCTTTCAATTCCATGAAAGGTTCTTTATTGTGGAAAAAGGTTATTCCGATTATTAAAAATTCTTTACACTAAAAGATTAAGGATTAAGGTTCTTTGGAGAACCCAAAATAGTTCTTTAAAGGCATCAATGTAGCGAGGGGAGAGAGATTTGGAGTCTTTATTTTTAAGATTGCTATCAGAAAGTACTTACAGTAGGTCTTCCTGGTCAGGTCCTCCACCACCTCTGGTTTGAGCTTGCTGTTTGATTTCCCCATGCTCTCCAGACCTCCAAATAGTTTGTGTGGTCCAGCGTGGAACTGAGCCGTACCAGAACTCACCAGCTCTTTTCTACTTAAGGCAGAATGTTAGAGACCCAAAGACATCAACAAAGTAAAAAACAGATCAGCACTGCCAACAAATCCAAGGAAATCCATCCATTGTGAATTTTTCTCTCCTTTTTTTGACTTTGTGGGCTTTTGTAAGCTCTAAAGTCACTATTAGGGTTTCCTTCTTACCCAGTACGTCTCTCAAAAATCCATCCTCAATTACAGCTGTCTCTGACAAGTCCTTTTGAACTATCGCTCCTCAAAAAAAGCCCATTCATTTGGCCGCCTGCATGAGTACACGTCTCAGATGCTAACCGCGTTCTGTCTGATTCTTCAGTGGAGAAAGCGAGGCTTTGAAATGTATTAAAGTGCCAATGGTTAGAGGAGACGCTCGCTCGCTGCGTTCTGCTTGCTCTCTCGCTCACACTTGAGCGCCAGTTCTCTCTGGCTCTGCACCCTCCCTCTTCTCTTCTTCTTTTTACTCCCTCCCTATGTCTGTCTTGTTAGCTCTGAGAGACTCTTAAAGAGGATTCCTTGCTCTAGTTGTCTTGACAGCTGAGATGAGGGGTTTGGTCAAATTAAAACAGAAGCACAGACTTGGTCCTGATTCATTTTTAGCATTTCACGATTTGGTAGAAGTCGTTCTGGTAGATGCCGACAGGATCTACAATAATACTGAGAGTCCTGGCTGTGATTATTGATGTATTATTGAGAGCAAATATTGTAAAGATGGCAAAAAGGCAAGATCGAAATCATATGGTGAACAGGGCTGCTCAGATCCTCCGTCGCTGACCGCATCAGACAATACGTGGAAGCCAGAGATAACCAATTACTCTGTCTCAGTCTGCTGATGGCACTCTTTCTGACAAAAGACATTCACCTTCTCCTAGTAACCACTGTTTGCTTATCTCCAGGCCTGTTCTTCCTCACACCTCCTGTAGTTCAAAGCAGAAACTCCTGTTCGCCAAGCTCTGGTTGTCCAGAGAAGCTCCAAACACTGCGGGAACAAACAGCAACAAGGTCAGACTGCACTGGAAGATAACAACAGTGTCATGAGTTCAGCGATCTTGATAGACCCACTGAGAGATGAGGGGGAAATCGCTGACCACACACTCTCCATGCAAATAGCTCTCACACTTGACTTTCATGAGAATGATTTTTTCCCTGAGCCTGTGTAAGGATGGCACAATGCACTGTTTCTCTGCTAGCACTTCAAGTGCATTGATATCCTAAACCAGGGTCAAAGTGAATTAGTCAAATTATGCAGTCAGTGAAGCAGTCTGAAGGATTCTATATTCGGTTAAGTGTTGTTCAGTTATATTGATTTAACTATGTTTCAAACAATAAAATGTTGTTTGTACTGGGAGCTATGAGAGTGAATCAAATATTAATGCTAGGAAAAAAAAAACATTGGTATGGATAACTCTAGGCTAAACGAAAGGCAAAAATCTTCCTCTGATCTTGTTATCAGTAATTGAGGGGAAAAGGGAAAAAACACTTTGAAATGTTTTGAATCGAGGCACAGAACACAAAAATAGTCCACATGAAACCATTTCACACAGACCATTCAAAACAAGTGGAAAAAGCAAGACCAAGGATTACATTATAGTCTCAATGCAACACTGAGCATCAAAGCTAATAACCTCTTTACATCCGCAACAATCATTTTCAACGCTTGACAGTGTGTGACTGTAACTGCCTGTCCATAAAATGCTGGAACAATCTTGTAGCCAGGCGAAGAGATGCATCTTCACCTTATTAACTGAGAAAGATAAATAATAAATAGCTATATTTCTTTATGAAAGTGTGTAAGTATTATGCATCTTTAATTGCTGTGACTGACATGGAGGAGAAATAGTAAAACTAAAGAAATAACAGAGCTGAAATTGAGAGGGGCTTGCTGTCTTTTTTGTTTTGTTTTGTTTTATTTGTGTTTTAATAGGTCAACCAATATGGGTTTTTCAATGGCCATTAGCGATTCAGATATACACAATACAATTTATAAATAGGATTTATATCTGAAATGTATACAGTCATTCATATATACACATACATACATACACACACACACACACACACATATATATATATATATATATATATAGACACTTCAAAAATGGATATATCATTGCAAAAGGTATAGGTTTGGTTTCCATTTTTGTAGTGTCCACACACACATACACACACACACACACACACACATATATATACATATACACACACATTGTACAGGACATGTGAAAATCTTTTTCCACAAGTTTTGTTATTCCACAAGTTGACGCATTTCTTCTTATCTTGTATAAACAAATCGAAATCCATAGTTTCCATTACCATAGTTTATTCTTCAAAGTCAATAAAGAATCACATTTCTCAAATACAGCATAATCCTCTTGTTCAGCGGCATCTTCTCAACAATTTGTTCGTAGAGATACTATACTTCTGATTCACTTTATGCTAAATCACACAAAAACGACAAAAGCTTTGTGTTCTCCCACCGTTAATCTGAATTTATTGCATGTGCGTCAATATCTTTTCACATGATCTACAACAAAATGAGGTCACTGAACTTGCGCAGTAAAAACAAGTATAAACCAAATAAATATACTAAACAGTAAATTACTTATTAACAAAAACAAGTATTCCAAATTCCAAATTTACATAATAAGAATGTGAAAATATAAATTCTGAAATATGACATATGGCTCCTTCACACCCACCCACCCACACACACATATATATATATATATATATATATATATATATATATATATACAAACAGTATACAGTATATACACTAAAAAGACATGTGATAATATGTGATATATAATGTCGTAACATTCAATAC
>CM074288.1:6614882-6714882 GCA_037194245.1 Opsariichthys bidens
TGCCAAAACAGTGGAGCTTAATGTGTGATCGAGCTGACGTCCCTCACCTTTGACAGAAGTTAAGGAGAGCTTACAGATATTAAAAGAGGATTTCATAACATTTAAATTGGGCAGCTGGAGGGAGTGTTGCCTTATCAGAAGCGGCAGGATCAAACAGAATGAACGTAAAGAGCAATCACGTGCCATATAGGTAACAATAGCATTCACACGTGTCTTAATTAACGTTGCCGTAATTAAGAGATTCCAATTTGTAAGCGTTCAAGTCCTCCGTGAAACTCGTAATTACAATTTACAACCTGGGAAGTCACATGACAATGCACGCACGTGCGCAAAGCATAAATCAATTAATGTTTTTTTCTCTCTTATGTAAATATAGTGCAATAATTTAGAAAATATGTGGCTTTGCATTATCTCATTATGCATTATGGCACAAGAGAATCTTGATCTGGCCATTCTCAATACTTTTTGATATAATTAAAGGCATGATTTCCCCCCAAAATGAGAATTATTTACTCGTTATGTATTTCACTTGAATAGAGACTGTAATTTTAGATATCATGTGATGTTTTTGTTTATTTTATAATTATTGTACTGTTCTGAAGGTTTATCGAAGAGTGCCGAAAACATGAGCTCCGATGAAGAGGTGGCGGCTGCATCCATAACTTATTTTATAGGGAAGAAAGAGAACATCATTCAAACCGGACGAGTGTTGAAGTCAGTCGGTGGAAGAGATGTTCTGGTGATTCACCACCAGGGGGAGTTCTATGCAATCGACGCTCGCTGCTACCGTAAGTTTGGTCCATTCTTGTTTGTTATGGAGTATTGCAGTATTTATTGTAAATTATTTATCGGTGAGCATCTTTATTAAAAAAACAAGCAAACAAACAAAAAAATCACGTGCCCTTGTTGTCTTTATTTTTTTTTTAATTCAAGAACCATACAAATATACAAACGGCTTCAGGAGAACATTAGAATTAAGAAATAAAAGACATTTGTATGTAAAGTCAAATAATTAAAGGAAATGTTAAGAATCATTTACATACACATGAAGAGGACACATAAAAAAACAAGGGATGAAAAAAAGGGATAAGAATCATGCATTTATGGGGAAACAATACTAAGAGAAAGAAAAAATTGTATAATAATAATAATAATAATAATAATAATAATAAATAAATTTAAAAAAAATAATAAAAAAGGGTCAATACATGAGAAAGCTGATTAAACTTGACTATAAGAGCCATTACAAAAGAATTGTTCATATAACTTTAGAAATGGACCACATTTTGCATTACTAGTAAACCTAAAAGATGTAAGCAGCGAGTCCTCAATCAAAAAATGTGAGAGAGTCAGAAGTGAGCTCATAAATTTCTGTTTATGAATGAAAAATTTGGCAAACAAAATAAAGAAATTGAAAATATTTTCTTTAGATTTGTTGGAATCCTTGTAATAACAAATAATATCTTTCAAATTAAAAGATTGCGTATTATTTAAATGGGAATTTAAGTTAGACCAACACTTTTGAACCAATTCACAAGAATATAATAAATGTATCAATGTTTCAACTTCATGACCACAAAATGAGCAAGTACTAGGAATATCAACATGGATATTGTTGAATTAACCGGGTATATCTTATGCAGTATTTTAAAGTGGACTTCTTTAGTCTTATTGGGAATAAAATATGTAATAGCTAACAACCATGCTTTTCTCCAGTCAATATTATCAATTAAGGCAGCCCAATGAGATCTGCCTCTAGCCTTGTTATCTTTAATCAAAATCCTCCCCTTCCAAAGATGACGTGCATGAAGGCGAGACAACGTCACAGCAATAGGAAACCATTACCATCCAATCAATTGCCGATGGACAAAATTCTTTTAAGGTGTCTTTATTCCAATGTAACTATACATTTAAGTTCTGAGTAATATTAATTAACAACATGCACTTTCTATGTAATTAGGGCTAGGCTTTGGTTTAGGGTTAGTTGCATGTAAATTATGTATACTTTCCTGTCATTTCTACAGTAAGTAGATGTAGCATGGAACAAGGACAATGTAAAATAAAGTGTTACCTAATTTTCTTTACCTTAAAACAAATAAGAATCTACTTGAATAGTGTTTAATTCTTTTATTTTTGCACATACTTTCTCCCTCATTAATATTTGACATTTTCAGGCATAATATGTTTAAATTAATTATGCTTTTATATTATTGCAGACTCTGGAGGTCCACTTCAGGAAGGAGATATAGAGGTGTGTTGTTGCAAAGCCTTTCATTTGGCCATTTCTCTTCTTATTTATATGTATTGCACAAATCTTTTTTAACTTTAAATTTCTCTTTTTACAATGAAAAGGATTTTGATGGACGGCCCTGCATCGTGTGCCCGTGGCATAAGTATAAAATTACATTAGCCGAGGGTGAGGGTCTCTATCAAGCGGTGGACCCTTCTGTGAAGCCTCTGAAACCAACTTGGTGCTCTAAAGGCATTAAACAAAGAATCCACACTGTGACAGAGTCAAATGGAGACGTGTTCCTCACCTTAAATGACTCGCCAGGGGCCATTGATTCTGATTACTATCAAACTGAGAAGTATAGAGACACTTTCTTGAAAGAAGGGCCGAAAAAAACAAAGTGACCTCAAAGGAAGATGAGTGAGTGTCTCTGCTCTCAGCTGATCAGCAGAAAGCATTGCATGTGTTTGAATGCACAGACAGCAAAAGACATTTAATGGATCTGGCACCTAAAACAAGCTCATATAAGCCCGGATGCTTTCCAATTCTGTACAGTTATGTTTGCTGTGCCCTTATGATGTTCTAATCTACTTCTTGACTAGTTATTGTTGATAACAAGTTTAGCACAGACATTCAGTTTACATTCACTTTACATGGATGTTAAGGTTCTTCTTGAAACCGAGATGCCAATAAAGAGCTATTATTTTTAAGAGTGATGGTAATGAAACGGTTAGGAAATATAGCTCATAACTGTATTCAAAGTAGTGTACTATTATATTCTCTCTTGAAAATTCTGTCATCATTTACTCACCAAAGTTGTTCCAAACCTGTTTGAGTTTCTTTGTTCTGCTGAACACAAAGAATATATTTGGAAGAATGTCAGTAACCAAACATTTTCATTTCAATTTTCATTTGTGGTGAACTATCCCTTTAAAGGTTCACTATGGAACCTTTTTTTAATTCAAAATGACAAAATGTATATAAAATGGTTCAATACATCATCAGTTCTTCTTCCAAAACTTTTTTTTTTTTGTCTTACCCTGATAACCCTTTGGCAAGCCTATTATACGTCTTTATATTTTATATGCGTGTCACTCACCCATGCGTGTCTCATCGTATTCATAAATGAAGAACAGTTGCTTTGAGTACTTTGACGTGTGTATGGCGGAATAAGTTGGTTGTAACAACAGCAAGAAAGTTTGACATGGAGCACGCTAAATCTCGAACCTCTGGGGAATCACCCATTTTAAAAAACACCAAACAGAGAGCCTCGTAATAAAACAAGAATCAACATTGGCTTGGCTTTTCGGGCTTTAGCGTTTTTATTGCTCAATAGGTGAGTAAGGTATTTTATTGAACAGATAAATTGTCACATGTAGCTCTCTAACAGAGTTCATTGTGAAGCATGATCTATTGTGAAGAGTCATTTCATTGTTCTAGCACTGTAGTGGAATTTATTTTGAAGGAAGTACCTATAGCTATACACATTAATTCCATCTGTTAATGGGTATAGCTACATCTTCAGCTAGTCAGCTTGAGATCCTTTCTATCTAAACTGGTTATATCTCTTAAGCCTAGAGGTCAATGTTTTATGAGCAGTAGATACATTCTCTCTTTCTTTGGAATATCAGCTTTTAAAAATGTATTAGTCAACAGCAGCCTAAAAGATTGCACTTGCATGCTCAGATCACATCATTTTTGGCTTTCCATGTGTTCACAGGTGCCGCAAAATATATTCATCCATCCGAGCATTCACACAGAGCCGACGCATAACCAAAATAATGTTCTTCTGCAAAATGCATGGAAGTTTTTTTTTAACTGCTAGAGGACTGCTTCATTTAAAATGAAGAATTTAGATTCAATGTCTAGTAACTTTAATTAATATTTTTAAATTTGTGAACAGGCAGGAGGTCCCTGGAGATGGTGGTTGTTTAGTGATCACAGTTTGTGAACTAAAGGTTAGGGAGTCAAAGGTGACATGGAAAAATAATGAACCAAGAATGGAGGTGAAAGTGAGTGTTTGAATGAGAGAAAGAGGTACATAATCTGTATAAATAGGAGTGGTTATGATAGCCTTGGGGGTAGTGCTATGCTTAAGCACAGCAAATTCCACAGCAACACCATTTACCAAAAACAAAGAGAGAGAGAGACAGCTGTAGTTAAAATATAAAAAATACAAAAAAAAAGCAGAAAGTAATTTCTTTTCCATCAAGCAGGTTTGGAATGCAATATGTTTGTTCATGTTTTAATAAAATCCTACAAAAATGAAGAGTGATGTTAGAAGCAGCGACAATAAGTGCATATTTTATCTCAGAATTTTGTTTAACCCAAAGACTGCAAGTTAAAACAAAAATTTCTTCCGTCCTCAGTGGTTGAAGCAAGTAAAATGACACCACTGCAGTTTAGGCTTCACTCTTCAGGGGTTCACAGGTTCAAGCATGAATGAAACCTTTTTCATATACTCCTGCCATTCAACTATGTAGCTTGCTGTGAGGACCTTATAGGTTTCCACAACAAATTACCTGTTTAAAAATTTTAAAGAGACCTTGCAAGGCAATAAGTGGTACAGATGAACACAAAAGATTAAATGATAATAATAATCACAGATCACCAGTTCTGATATTGAATGTGATACTTCATTCCTTAAAATTAGAAAATATGCCCCACAAATACTGCTGTAACCATCTTTTGATGAGCTTTTGTGTTCTTTTATAAACCTGTGAGGTGATGATTTTTAAGTGAATCTTGATGTTCAAATGAAAGCAAAGTTTTAGTATTTGTTAATAGTTCAGAGGTGATTTTGTTTACATTGTTTCTGTTGTTAAGTGTTGTTTCTGCATTTATCATACTGGCTATTTTCTTTTTTGAGATTTGATATTGCAGATTTGTTCTAAAAAAATAGATGTAAAGATAAGAAAAAAAGAAGTCTTGTTTAAATAAACCACTTTGTTTCAAAATATTGTTTAAATGAACCAGATAAAAAATTTGCCATGGCCAAAATGTAACCTTAACAAATCAAACTAATAATAATTATTATTATCTGAACGACAAAACCTACACGTAAAGTCTTTAACCTTTGTCTGAATCCATATCTGTGTTGATAATGACCCAAATAATGGCATTCATTTCCCAGCTGTACTTATGAAAACCTGCTGACAAAATGTCCATTTTCACTAAGTAAACAAGGGTGTCTTTATTTTCAACTGAATATGTTAGTCATCTACAACCTTTTAAGTGACAGAGGATAGATCAATTGAACCTTTATTTTTTTTAGTTATTCTAGTGAGGAAAAAAATAGGTCACAGTTGGCTTAAAAAGGTTTATCACTTTACAATTTAGTGTACAACAGTATATAGAATGAAATGTGTATGATTTCCACATCTGTTGTATACAGTTTGTACACGTGGATGGTGTGCATATGTATTTGGGGGGAATCGACCAGAACACATCTACTCTGTTTTCTTTTTTACAAGTTCTGCCAGTTATGTAACTCAGCCTATCACTGCTTAGCTCTAGTTCTTCAGACACATGCTTTCTCAGCAAGGGGTGTGTGTGTGTGTGTATGTGTGCATGCTTGTTTTCATGATTTATGAGGACACAAATTTGTATAATGACATAGGTGTTACACTGGTATTACGACGTAAACATGTTTTATGAGGACATTTCTTGAGTCCTCACATTTAAAATAGCTTTAAAAACAAACTAAACAATGTTTTATTAAAAATGTAAAAATGCAGAATGTTTTCTGTAATGGGTAGGTTTAGGATTAGGGTTAGTGCAGGGGGAGAAAATGTATAGTTTGTACAGTATAAAAATGATGCCTCACTTTCATTACAAAACTAACCCGTGTGTGTGTGTGTGTGTGTGTGTGTGTGTGTGTGTGTGTGGCTGGAAGAAAGCAAGCAGGAATGTAATTAAACTTTGTGTAGGCTCCATCAAAGATCTTCATCTGTAGAAAAACTAGAACTTTGATCATGTTTGTCTGTTAAACTTACAGTTTATAGTACACGCCCATTTGTGTACGTAAAAATGATGCACAGACCTTCCTACAATATATTTTCAATCTTAGTGGAATAGCACATAACACTTTTTGTCCTTGTTACACGTGCATGTACTTGCTAATATTAAATTTTGCATAATTGCATGCAACCAGTGTTGGTTAATGCATTACTGAGTAATCAATTACAGTAATTTAATAACTTTTCCCTTGAAAAAAGTAAAGGGTTTACTCTAATCTTTTTTTTTGTAATTTAATTAGTTTCTTCTGATGTAATTGCATTGAACACTACAGAGTATTGAACAATTCTATTTAAAACAATAGTGAATTTAACATCAGAATTGCATGTCTAATGTTGTAGCCTATGTTTATGTCTGTACTGAAAAATGTAAAAATAAAATGCAACCGAGTATGTTAAAACGTGACTTGAAAAAATGTTATGTAACCTTGCAAAGAGCTGTACGGGGTCTGCCCACCTCATGTCATGATGATCATGAAGACTGATGCTGAGGAGCGTACACTTCCCCCTATAGGCAGACACAGAGATGAAAAAATCAACGCGCCTTTAAATAGAACCATATTGTCATTGTGACTGCTGTTATCTGACTGCGAGAGCGGCGACGGATCCGCTCATCATCGAGTGCCTCTCTGCACGACCGAAGAAATACACTTATATTCTCATACGGTATATTTTACATAGCCTAGTAAACATGCCGAGCAAGAGAAAGAAGAACAAGCGCCGAATGAGAAGAGTGGTGAGTGCATTTACTTCCACACTTGTTTTTTTTTTTTTTGTTTTTTTTTTGTTTTTTGGAAGATTCAGTGTCCTTCAAACACTTTTTTTTTAAATAAACTGTAGCATAATACATTTTTGAGTGTTTCTCGAATAATGTTGTTAATATAGCATATTGTACTGCAAATCTATCGTACTACATTTAGTAAGCTGTCGCTATAGGTTTATAATTTTATGATTTTATCTGACTTTATGTTACTTTTAGTTGATTCTATTGACAAATGCAACATAGCGAGTAAAGGCATGTAGTAGGGGGTGTGTCCCATATAGGAACCAGTACAGCGATGCAGCCGAATTGCACACATCCCACTTTACTATCGCTGAGAACGGATGGATGGATTTATAGATAGATGATACCTTAGTGCTTACTGCACTAATAGGTGAACTTATTACTATACATATTGTCCTGAAAAAGCTTTGCTTGGATTATGTGTATTATAATGATAATCTTCTGACTTTTTTGCCCCATCTATGTTATACTGTGTCACTTTGCCTGATAGTAATAATAAAACCAGAATCATTTTTAATCTATTTTTGCATTTTCCATGGATTTGTTTTGGCTATAGAGTGTTATTGGTTTATTTTGAGGCACTTTTTTCTTTGTTCTGTCTGTGCAACAAACCAAATCATTCCTTTTGACCCACCCCCCAAAACTTAAATGGACTTTGTTGATTTTGGCATATCCTTTGGGCCAGTCTGATTCCAAACATGGTTGAGGGTACATTCCTACAAAGGCAGTTAGTCCAGAGACCACCAGAAAAAAATAATCATTGTATATTGGTTTTGTTTATAATTGTCCTATTATGAATCCATTGATTTTTAATAAGTGTATTTTAATTTTAGTTTACATTCTGTCATTGCAAAGGAATGTTGCACTATATTGAGCATGCCTCACCACTCTAAGACATATTTGTTCTGTGTGGCCAATGACGTAATGAAATACACACAGTTTGTGCATCTGAACACTGGACTCTTTGTTTGAATTTTACAGCAGTTTTTTTAGGTGAATATCATTAAAATCTCACCCTTTTCATTCTGCTTACCTAAACATGTAGCCGATTAATGCTCAGTTGCCGTCCCAAAACCCTGGCATGCAGTCATATCAACAGAACTGCCTTTCACACAAGTACAGAAATAGAGGAGTATCTATTATCTCTCTAGCTGTTAAGCCCCTCAGATACAGCTGGTCCTAAACAGGGCACATTTCTCCATCTCTAATCATCCCGGTAAAATAAGAAATGGTGAGCACTGGGGCGTGAGTGCATTCCAACACTCTGTTGCTTCAAAAAAGAAGAAACCTCTTTTAAAGTCAGCTGCCAGGTCCAATTAACTCAATTTTTGCATCTGTAGGCTCACGCACATGCGCTTACCAGGTTTTTCCTGTTTGTGTAAGAATGAAAAACCTTGAAGCAAAGTGTGCTTTTTTCTTAACCACCTCCTCTGTTCCCCTAAACACCAGACCGTTTATTCTGTTTTGCTGGCCTGTTTCATGGACTTGGGCCCATGTTTTGCCTGATTTGGCTTTGTCAGTGCTGATGCTGGTCTTCACACATGGTTGCATAATTTGGCCTTAACTGCGCTGGCAACTGTACACCCCATACGTGCACAATGAGAGCATAAATTCTTTTGAGGCCTATGTAAACTGCACTGGCCAGCCCCTGCTTTTGGATAATGAAGCTGTGAGTGTGATTATAATGCGATTATGGTTCTATTATGATGTGATTAGCATTTTTGTCTGTTCTGTTTAGCCCCATCCAGCGCTCCGAGGGGTGCTGACTCTTCCAACTCGCTTGACTAGACATGTCAGAATCAATTAGATTCAGCCATTTTTTGCCATAAGATGGCCAACTTTTGTTGACTTATATAAGCTCTCAGTGAAGTCGTTAAATCCCATTTAATGCTATTATGTGGTCAACTGAACTACAGATAAAAATAAATTGGTCCTGATTTCAAATCTCAACTATTTCTCATTCTTTCATTTGTTTCGAGCAGCAGGCCCAGAGAAGGGCCCTGGAGGAGCAGTACGGCTCCTCTGGAAAGGGAACCCCAGGAGTGTGTGCTGTCTCTGCCCCAGTTCCTGCACGGGTTCCAGTAGCTAAAACTACAGAGTGTCCTGTTTCGGTTCCAATTCCCCTGGCGGTGGTCGCTCCAGTTGACGTTCCCGCTGAAGTTCCTCCTGTAGAGCCGGTCGCGTTAGAGATCTCAGTAACGGATGCTGTTAAAGATGAAGTGGTGAAAGCTGCAGAGGACCTAGGACAAAGCCTAGTTGAACCTCCTGCAGAAGAGCCAGCTGTTATTGAAGAAGATGAAAGTGTCAGCGCTCCAGTATCAGAGGTAATGTGAATATGAACTGAGGGTAATTATATTTGATAATTATCAAGTGCACACTGAAATTTGTAGGAATTAGCAGTCATTACAGTGGACTCAAGGAGTCATCATGCAGATGTTACTGTTGTGACTAATATGAAAGTATGAGCCTGACAGTAGTGGCTTTTTGCAGTCAGGATTGAAGATGGGGGTGTGGTCACACATGCAACGTAGGAGAAGAATATTTTAGTGAGCGAACATTGTGTACAGCATGCCTGGAGCCAAAGCAGACTCCTGTTTCATTCTTCTGTTTTATTGAAAATGAGATTATATGTTTTTCTGAATACTGCACCCTTTTTAGGAAGAGTATTTCATTTTGTTGTCATTGAAACTCAGTTGGCTCTGTAGGATTTTATCTGGTGGCCTGTGTTGAATATTCGAGATTAGATATCCACACATTTTGTATCTGTAGAGACTCTGCTATAAGTGAGCAGGGCTTACGATAAGGGTGGACAACTGGACCTTTTGTCCTGGGCCCAGGCTTGAGGGCGGCCTGTAAAGTGGTTGCAGTTTCAACCCGAAGGGGACAAGGGAACACAATTCAACCAATGAAACCCCAGAAAATAATTGTGCTGAGGAGAATGATGATGATTTTTTGTACCAGACCCGACAGTTACTTACTGAGCATAAAGCTGCGGTCACGTTTAATGTTGTTCTGCAAATTTTTATGAAAAAAATCCAGTCATTTCAATGGGAATCCACTCATTCAGGAATTTCACATGGGGGCAAAATATTTCCCTATGTAGATTTGTGCAACAGTTTCAAGTTGACCACAATAATTTTGTCCAAAAGAAAACTGCTTGGTTTGAAAGGGACTTCTGTGTGAGCTGTGCTTCACTAAAGTATTAACAACAGACAATGGACTTTTTTTGCACACATTTTACTAATGTGACTGCAACTGCTAACAGGCTTGCACTTTTACACCGACAGCTTTTCAGACACAAAAACAGAGATGGTGCTCTAAAATTAAGATTTTTTTTTTTTTAGCATTTTTACATTGCATATTTCCTTTGATAATGACCATAAATTATAAAATGGTTATTGGGAGAGTGCCACTGAGAATTATTACAAACTTGAACTGCATGAAATCCAATTTACCAGAGGAGTGGAACCACATTTATTCAAATAGTCATTCATCTGCAGTAGTATAATCTAACAGAACCTAAACTGCAAATGTAGCTATAAAATGCTTAAAGATTTCTGAAAAGTTCAGTGTACTGTTCAATTATTATGCTGAGCCTGTGTTGTAAAATATAAATATTTAAAAGTATATTCGTATATTATTTTATATATATATGAATTAAATACATTATATTCATGTTTTATATATTAAATAAATTCCTTTAAGCCTCTGGTGCTCTTTGTATGCTCTTTGTATTTTTGTTTCATTTAAATGGAATGTTTTAGTTCAATAATGTTTTTTTTATTTAATATTTTGTATTTTTTGGGGATTTTATGGTGCTACATTATATGTACATTGTAGTTATCATACATTTATTCATTTTTTGACCATGGACCTGAAAATGAAATTTCCAACTTAAATGAAGTGAAAAAGGTTACAGAATTTTGCATTTATTGTTATGAAAAGTGCACAAAAATACTATTTTAAATTTTTATAGGAAATATATATTTTTAAAAACACATTTTACTCTAAAACTGCAAAGCCATTAATCTAAACAAGTTTTGTTCCAAATTTTAGCGTGATGTTTCAAAGATGTCTGCCGCAGTACCAAAAATTTTCACTAGATCTCCCATTCATTTCCAATGCGGTCATTTTTGTGTAACTATTTTTTTCAGGACCTTTTCGAATCATGTCCATGATTTTGTGTGTGTGTGTGTGTGTGTGTGTTCACAAAGCAAGTGCCAAAACCTTCACCAAGTTTTGTACCATTCCGATGAGGTAGAAATTCTAAACAACAAAAAAAAACTAAACGTAACATTTTCCACTCAAAAATGACCGAAGCGCATCAGAGTTAAGTATGTTCTGCCCTGCAAAACTCTACTTTCTGTGTTTTTTTACATTATCGTGCGTATTTACATGCACAAATACGCAAGTTGGTACTCTCCCCGATCGATACCATATATAATAATATATAGTCACTCCTCAACCTACTGCGCCTCACCCTCCCTCCTGTTTTTTGAAGGGAAGCCAAGCCCTTAAAGCCCACCCTTCTTTTCCTGTGAGCTTTGCTTCAGCCTCTCCTGTTCTTCCACAGACATCACAAGTGCTTGGGTTGGACATCCACACACTGAGAGTGGCACGGGGCAGGGCAAGTGAGAAAGGAACATACTCTTGCAGTGAGTGCCAGTTTAAGAGCTGAGATTACTGGAGTGTCAGGTCTGTGTCGCCATGGGGCTCATTCTCAGTTGGCTTCGAGGCCCTCGGGAGCCCGTTGACTTGCTGGATGTCTCTGTGGAAACACAGGTGAGCTCTCACCTCAATGAATGGAGGCTTGTTGAAGGGGTTTAGCTGATGGAGAAAGAACATTTTGTACTGTCTGTGAACCCCCACACCCCCACCCTCTTCCTGTTGCTTTCTATCTCTTTGTATTTTTTGTGGGGCTCAGGTGGGCGTTGCAGTGGCTGGTGTGTTAGACATTGTGGAGGAGGAGTTTAAAATTTTTGTGTGTGTTTTGCTGAATGCACATTGGTGGGTGGAGACGAGGAATGTGCTTAGGTCGGGTACATGGCCTAGTCATGCATTCTAATAAGGGGTTGTGGCACGTTTTATTATATACATTTTATAATTTAAGCGTAGAGATTGTCTGGTGAAATTAAAAACTGTAAAAGCAATTGTTTGTTTTTTGAGGTATTAAGAACTGGCATTGTTTTGTTTAGTTGTTATTTAATCTATTGAAGAAAGAGAATGTGAAGCAGATATCTGACTGAGGGCTCATTTATAACCACATGCACATGCTCGGCTCTGAGGCCAACAGAATCTCCTTTGTCTCTTTTAACAACAATCTGTGGGACTGTGTTACTGTGTATGTCTTTGTGTGGTTTACACAATACTTTTAAGTTAAATGTCATTCTGCAGATGGAGCTTCTATGATGTGAGCATACATTAAACAGAATTTTGTAATTCTTTACCATGGTTATTATAGTTTATTTCAGTTTTATTCGTCTAATTTAGTTTTCACTCTGTCATTGGTAGTTTTCTAGTTTTACTTAGTTTATTTATGTATTTAGTATTTTAGGGCTACCAGAGTTAATATGCTAACTTTTATCATTTTAAAATGTTTAATGGCGTTATATATTATAAACATTCTGTTACATATATGTAATGCAAGTAAGTTATGTAGTTTTGTTTAGATTCATGCTTTTATTTATGCATGAAACTAAACAAAACTTGCTTTCATTTAGCTATCTAGCTTTTATTTCCATTTCAGTTTACAAGTTTGTATTTAATATTCGTCAATATACTGTGCTTAATTTCTCTGTAGCATGTCCATTGCGTTGGAAAAATCTATATCTAATCATTTTTAAATGAAATAAATCATATGATTATATGAAATACATAAAAATATATGGAACACTTTTTGTGCCTGAAAGATTTGCAGAAATGCATTCATATTTTCATCCATTTTTGCTCATAGTTCTACAATTTTAACCACTTTCATTACAACCTTCACCATTGAAATGGGCTTTCAATAAAACTTGGCTGCCTTTACAGTAGAAAGGTGAAAAATGTTTCAAATGGGTACTACCTGACTAAATAAAACAGAGAAAAAAGGCTGTTGTCTTACCTTTTGCAAAAGCGTAAGAACTTCAACGCCCATAATGCACTGGGCTTGCCATCCAAGGCCACTCCCACCAGTCTCACCAGAGTCAAATACCGCCTTGCTTTAGTAGGAAATACTACTTAGCAAACTTTTATTCATAATGGTGTCGACTTGTATTGTTCCTGGGTGCAAGAATTCAAAGAGCAAAGAGTTGTGGGAGTGAGTTACTTTTGGTTTCCAGTGATCTAGCGTGTTGTAGGCAGTGGCTAAAGCTCCCAACCCCCGAAGCAAAACGTTGTCGTGTACAGGTTAGAAAGCTGTTGCCATGGTGCTCTGTTAAATCATAATGCTGTTTAAAGAGTAGACAAAGTACAGTACATTTATCAGTGATGAACCTACAAGAACTGTTATGTTAATTACCCTTTGATGATTCAACTGTAACTTGGCGGCAATTCAAAACTGCAAAAGGATAATCTGTAGTTTTCACGAAAACTCTAGAATTTTGCGTCACCCGGGCCGACGGATTTTATCTGACAAACCAACATGAATTTCTTGGTCCAGGTAATACAAAGAATGAGTAAACATTGTTCATTTACTTTAAACTTCTGAAATTGGGTTGACAATCAGCTACAAATTTACGCTTTACGCAGTTACACTTTAAGTGAGGCCCAAAGAGAAACTTAATTTCTTTTGCCACCAAAGAAAAAAAAAATCATGCCTATAAGTGGTGACTTTATGTTATAACTATAATTACGAGATTAGACTTTTATGCCATAAATATGCCTTTTAATTCATAATTTAGATTTATGTCAGACTTAATTTATACTTATGATTTACCGAAGCACAATTTTTTTTTCTTTCAGGAAATTGACTTCCCTAGATATGCATTTTAAGTCAAAGGAGTGGAAAATCTCAGAACAGTACGGCATACTTTGTTTATTAAATTAGCCCTGAAAGATTTTGTACTGCTCCCACAGGGGGGTGTTTGGAGCACTTACCTTCTGTGAGTGAAGGCCATGTATCTATAAGTGTTCTGTACTTCGCTCAGAGACTGGCAAAGTAATGTAGGGCACATCAAT
Organism: Opsariichthys bidens; assembly: GCA_037194245.1. Classification (NCBI taxonomy): domain Eukaryota; kingdom Metazoa; phylum Chordata; class Actinopteri; order Cypriniformes; family Xenocyprididae; genus Opsariichthys; species Opsariichthys bidens. Next base: position 6,629,071 of record CM074288.1, read on the forward strand.
ATTAAATCTTACTCAATATTTCAACAACACGGCATATGTCGTACTCATATGTTACACTTTACCCTGCAATGAACATGCATTATTAATATTTAGCATAGAAAATTATCCCCCTGTTTCTCACCATATGGTTACTTTTTATAAAACTAATTTGTGTCTTGTTGGGGTGGTGAGACTGACATTGCAAAATGTGTAAAGTATTGTTATAGTTTAAGACACTTTATGGAAGAGAAAAACATATCTTTATTGTGATGTGGAGCTTTACATTTTATGATTTTTTGTGTTTTTTAGGCTATATCATCTATAGATGAGCCTGTGTCCATCCCTGCAGAATCTGAGGTATGGTAATATGCCACATCCCATCAGTCCTTAGCGATTCACCACTATATATCTATCAACACCCTTGCCTTTGGCCATACACACACACTAATGGGCTCATAAAGGTGTTTTTCCTAATTACCAGGCCTCCAGCGCCACACCTTACCTTCCAGGCTGCATTCATGTGCTTTCTCTCATAACTTTGCTTTATGAGGTGTAAAGAAAACTCATTAAACCCATATTTTTTCAGTAACAAAGACACTAGCTTTACACAAATATGCATATAAAATGTAGACATGAGGCTCTGTATTGGGGAATTTGTTCATTTTTTTTAACCATGACCTTTTCAAAACATGTCATTTACAGATCCAGTTTGAGGACACTACACCTGTAGCCACTGAGGTAGATGTCTATATATATTTGATCATATATTTTTTTCTGGTTTCATTGATTTTTGATTACCATAAAACAAAATAAAAATGTTTCTTTATGAGCAAAATAGAATTAAATCAGTAGAAATGCTTCAAATATTGTAACTGCTATGCAAAATACATTTCTGTTGTGTTCAATAAATTATCTTACACTACCGTTCAAAAGTTTGGGGTCAGAAAGATTTGCATTTAAATAAATTAATATTTTTATTTGACAACGATGCGTTAAATTGGTCAAAAGAGACTTTTAGATTGTTGCAAAAAAAAAAATCATTTTCAAGTAAAATAAACAATAATAAGAAATGTTTCTTAAGCATCAAATAAGCATATGATTTCTGAAGGATCATTTGAATAAAATGCATGTTAAAAATAGGCCTACATTAAAATAGAAAACAGTCATTTTAAATTGTAAGAATATTGCACAAATAACCTCAATTATTTTTCTGATAATTGACCCTTCGCAAGCAGTTTGATTGACAGGCGATCTGACCAATCATAAAGCAGAATTCATCATTTTGTCAGACAAAGCAGTCAGGGGAGTTAGTAGATTAACGTTGGTGAACTTGAACATTTGTGAGTACTCACATCCTTCCACGCTTGAAACAACATTCCTTCTAATGTTCATTCATGTTTATTTGATGCTATAAATGAACTAGTATGAAGAGATGTTGGTTCACGAGCCGCTTGAAGGAGCTACAGCGATCTGTCACGACACATTAAAGAGCCTCTATATGGTATTTATTGTTTAAACTTCTCAAAAAATTACAATATTTTAAATATGAAACTGTTTCGTATCTCTGTCGAGGCATTGTAAGTGTCCTCTTTGCTTCCGGATGTATTTTTCACTTCGTGAGAACATGATGTGTGGCGTGAGAGCGCATGGCAACAGTAACTAAAGGGGCCGGGTCTTTGCGAAGAGTCAATTAATCGTCAGCCAAATGTCATAATCGTGACAGGCCTATTCACAATATTTCTGTTTTTCAGATTTTTTAGCAAATAAATGCAGTCTTGGTGAGCATCAGAGACTTCTTTCAAAAACATAAAAAAATCTTACCAACCCCAGTCTTTTGAATTTGAAGGCATAAAACCTTAACATTTAAAGCCCAGGATCTGTAAGCATTTGACCATTGCTTGTTTGTACATTATGTATTGCATGTTTCTTGTGTTTATATTATGTTCTGGTACAGACGCAGGTTTTAGCTCAAGCTGTCGAGACGGTTGACACCGAGCAAGCAGTTGAAGCCAAGCTTCCTGCTGAGGATCCCGTGGTAGAGGTGCCAGCGCCAGAGGAGACGGTGACTACAGCTGAAACTGCTGCTGCAGTTGAAACTGTGACAGAAACAGAAGTAACTGAAGTCAATCCTGTCGCCGACGCCGCAGCAGAAGTCGACGGGCATGTTGTCGGGGTCGTGGGAGAGCCTGCCATCGAAGCTGAAGCCATAACTGTTGAAACTGAGCCTGTTGAAGTCCACAGAGTCGCAGAAGTCACGGAGGTGCCTGACATAATACATCTTCATGGCACATTGCAATGGACTCTTTGCATGAGTGTATTTGCATGCACAACAGGTGACATTGTCTTGTCTGTTCAGTGCACTTGTTAGGATAATTGGGCATGGCATGAGCCTCACTCTTCCCATTCTTTTTTTCATTCCCTTGGACAGTTTGGTGCATGTTTCTAAGGCACACTAAACTAAATAGTGCTAGAATTTTTTTTTTTTTTTTTTTTTTTTTTTTTTTAATATAATTCCCCTACCTTTCCTACAGGATGTACATCCAGAGCCTGAAACAGAAGAATTTAAAGTGGTAAGTTCTTTTGATTAGTATTTTTTTTTTTAAGGGGGATAGTTTTGAAAAAAAAAAAAGCTAAAAACTTTCTTCACAATATCTTAATTTGAAAAAGGGTTACATCTTTGTGTCAGTGTTTACCGAGCTTGATGACTGATGATCATCTGGAAATAAGCTGACTATTATTAAAAAAAAACAGCTGAACATCAGTTCACAAATAAAATATATTTTTAGTATATTTTAGTTAGTTAGTTAGTCTTGTGTGTGGTGTGGTGAACACAAAGGAGGCTATTTTGAAGAATGTTAATTACCAAACAGATCTGGGGAACCATTCACTTCCATAGTATTTATTTTTCCTAATATGCTAGTCAATGGGGGGTGAGATATGTTTGGTTACAAACATTCTACCAAATATCTTCCTTTGTGTACAGGTTTGGAACAACTTGAGAGCGAGTAAATGATGTCAAAATATTCACTTTTGGGTGAACTGTCTCTTTAAGAGCATTTCAGAACACCCTGCATGCTGTGCGATGTATCTCTATTTTTGTCTATACAATGAAAGTCAAAGTGACCCTATGTTGGTTTGTTTTGGACCACATTGACTTTTACTGTATGGACAAAAAAAAAAACATTCCTCAAAACGTTCTTCTAACATTTTTCAAAATATCTTATTTTGTTTTCGGCAGAGGACAGTCAGTCATACAGGTTTGGAACAACATGCGAACGATTAATAATACCAGATTTTTTATTTTTGTATGGACTATCCATAAAGTAAAATGTTCCTTTGTAGTGGTGAATAATTTACTTCAATAACATCTGCAATGCATGCCAAGGGGCATTCAAATAACTTGCATTCCTTTTCTTAGGAAGCTGCAGTACCTACAGAAGCTTTAGTGGAACCAGAGCCTGAGCAGCAGCAGACAGTCCCATTGGAGGAACCTACGGTATAAAGGCTTTTTATTAACTCCTTTTGTGGGATCATCTCAAGCATTTCTGTTCAGAATCCTTTTAGATTGAAGTTTAATTTTAAACATGGTTCTTTGCCCTCGGGTTTTCACATGCTGAAGCCTTCGGTCGAGTCCACTAGTGACCCCATCGCTGAAGAGTTTGTTCCGAACGAGTCCGTCGTAGCTGTTGACACAACTGTTACGGAGGAACAGGTGAGCAGTTGGACTCTGAAAGCAGACACACCTACAATGTGCTCGTCAGGCATTAAATCCTATTAGCTCCTTGGACGGATCCGAATAGAATATATGGCCTTTTCCCATAGATTCCTGAAACGACAACAGATGCCCCCGAGGTTCCATCAGAGATACTGGAAGAAACGATTCCTGTTTCTGATCCTCTGCCTGTGCCTGTAGCAAAGGAGATTATACTAGTGAGCTTTTAACTTTTAAAATGGTTAACATGACTGCTGTGTCCCATTATTCACACACATGATAAATATAATTTGAAGCTTTTTTGTATTTTAGTGTTCTCTAACTATAAAATTCAACAGTGAAATTATATACATTTCAGGCTGAAGAGGAATTTATGGCACAAGTTGAAACTGAAACCATAAAGGTATTTTTCACACAGTATTTTTTTTTTCTTTTCGTTGTATAAAATATGATGTTGCCACCACCTCACCAACAAAAAGCGCTTGTTTTTGTTAATATTGTTTCTCCTTTACATAGGACTTGGCAGTGGCTGGTGGCCTAATTGTGGATGCCATCAATGGATGTCTGGGAGCTACCGAAGTTGCAATTGAAGGTTAAAATGCCTAAGGTGAGGATGACGAGCTCTTAAATAATTAGAATCAATTTCAACATGAACAAATGAAATAAGGTTCATGAGCCATTGGGAATAATAAAACATCTGTCGTGTTTTCTTACAGTGAAACATCATGCAACACTGCAAAGTGCCTTACTGTGCCGATCGTTACCTAAAATATGACAAGGATTTGTGGCTGTTCTTCGCTGGTGGAGTTTTTCTGAGCTTCTGATTAATATTCTTCAGTTTCCATATGCATGTACAGTAGATTTTCAGGTGCATACTTAGTAAAGAAAAATAGAGGGGTGTTGCAAATTTCTATGTTTTTACTTGGACCATTTTGTAATGGGGGATTAATTGTATTTGTTTCATTTGATAAAACGATTTGGTGTGGATTGCTTCCTCAATAGAGCACAATTTCACTATACCATCAACATATTTTCTGTGCCCCCCTCAACCATTCACACGTGCCTTTCTCCAAATGACAAATAAAGGGAGTTTGAGAAAAAATTGTCTCCTCCATAAATTCCTCTATGCGTTTAGTTTATATGAAAATAGTATAGATTATACACAGTATGACAAGATACCTGATATTGAGATAGAAGACAATACAATTCAATAATACTCAATAAAACACTGAAGGAAAAATGATGGAGATGCTCAGTGAGTTAGCTGACATGACATAAGCATCTACAGTAGCACCCCCAGTGGCCATTAAATGTAATGTTTCACAAGGAGTGACCCTGCAGTGTTGTCACGAAAGTGTTATTCTTATCGATTAAATGTGTCGTGCACCTATTGAAACTGAATGGGATGCAAAATCTTGACTTGTAAAGTGAAGCAAAATAACCCTTGAGCTTATGGGGATGGGGATGCACTTTAGTTTATCTATCAGGGCAAATGGGCAATACATTTTAAACACACATTATCCTGTCTGTCTCCATGGTAAACTTTTCCCAACTGTCGAAGTGAAATCCACTCAATCACCTTTGTCATGATGTTTGTGCTGTGTATTGAATTCATAGAATTATTAAAGAAAATCTCCATGAATGATAATACTTTTAATTTAAAAAACAAAAGATAACCAAAAAACTACGGAAGCCCTGAACTGCATGGTGAAAAAACAAAACAAAACAATCTCTGTATTTCAACATAATACCTTGTTATTTCAAGATATTAAGTTGTTATTTCAACATAATGTATCGTTATTACAACATAATATCTTGTTATTACAATACAATATCTCGTTATTACAACATAATATCTTGTTATTACAACATAATATCTTGTTATTACAATACAATATCTCGTTATTACAACATAATATCTTGTTATTACAACATAATATCTTGTTATTTCAAAATAATATCTCGTTTTTTCGACATAAGCCTCACTATAATAAGGACTGTGTTCATTTCAATATTCTCCACTAGAGGGCAGAATAAGACAGAATCAATTAAAGAACGTGTTGTTGTTACGGTCCCATAGCAGTGTATTATTAGGCATATTATTATTATTTTATAAATTTTTTATGGGATCGTCTGCCAGAGTTTGTGTCAAGTGCCACGATCGTCGCCGTTTCTGCTGTAAAACTACACTGTTGTTTTTTAAATAAAAGATTTGATGACGAATTTACAGCAAGCAGATGCGACCAGAATATGAACCAGTAAGCTAAATTTCATAAGCATTTTCCCATACATACATTTTCCCAAGTACATATACACACGAGTGTCCAGCTGCCGACAAGAAACTAAACACTGTTTATATAGCCTCTCTTTCTCTTTCTATAGTCTAGATAGGGGGAGGGGTATTCACGTTGAAAACAATTAAATAAAGGCACCAGTTTCTGAATGTTGTTTGATATAAATTATGTAGACTAATAATGTAGACCCAATTTTCAGAAATGGTGCAACGAATAAAACAGGAAATACACAAAGAGGAAACTTGTTTTGTACAATGTTATTTTTATAAATACAATTTAATAAGCCTAGTTTTATATGAATGGGTTGTTCGTCAACTGATTGCCCCCTGTAGAGATGTGAAGGTGAACTGCATCTCTGGAGCTCAGCCACTGTGATCTTTGGGTTCTTCTTTACCTCTCTCACCAAGGCTCTTCACCCCAATAGCTCAGTTTGGCTGGAGAGCCAGCTCAAGGAAGGGTTCTGGTCGTGCCAAACTTCTTCCGTTTAAGGATTATGGAGGCCACTGTGCTATTAGGAAACATAAGTGCAGCAGAAATGTTTTTGTAACCTTGGCCAGATCGGTGCCTTGCCACAATTCTGTCTCTGAGATCTTCAGGCAGTTCGTTTGACCTCATGATTCTCATTTGCTCTGACATGCACTGTGAGCTGTGAGGTCTTATATGGACAGGTGTGTGGCTTTCCTAATCAAGTCCAATCAGTATAATCAAACACAGCTGGACTCAAATGAAGGTGTAGAACCATCTCAAGGATGATCAGAAGAAATGGACAGCACCTGAGTTAAATATATGAATGTCACAGCAAAGAGTCTGAATACTTTTTTTTTAATAAATCTACAAAAATGTAATGAGGAAAAAATGAACTTGGAATCACACAAAGAGTGAATATGTGTGTGTGTGTGTGTGTGTGTGTGTGTGTGTGTGTGTGTGTGTGTGTGTGTGTGTGTGTTTGTAAAACATGTCTTAAGTATTTTAAACTTGCAGATGATTTTCCTGATTAGCAGTGTTATGACTTACAAGGTGTTGTCTAATGTATACCATCCTGTTTTTCTGGTACAGACATCAAGTATTCATTTTAATAGCTCAGGTCTTAAAAAAGCCTTGTAAAGATCAACATTTGGTTTTATAAATTGCACAGTAACCCTGTTCATGTGTGCAGGCTACTGATATGAGTTTTAATTTTATGTCAGTGTATATTCATTGTTTTAGGTTGTTGTTAATCTACAGTATTAGTGCTCTGATGGATGGGCACCAGTAATTCGACTTTTAAAATGAATGAGTCCCACTTATTATACGTTTTTACATGATACTTATATTTTAAAATACCTGCATGTAATTACAGGTGTAATTAATTTCTGTAATTACAGATCTATAATTACACATTTTGAACAAAAATGTAATAAAACTTTAAAACTGGTCAAAAATACAACATTTGTATCATTCAATACTTTTATTTTGCTCTTGATTAGTTTAACTGTTAAATTAATAAAGTAGAAGTAGACATTAGGCTATCTATTAAGCCTATCGGTATACTTAAGTAAAAAATAAGATATTTTGGCACCATATATAATCCACAAACAGTTATCAATATCAAACAAAAATAATATATTTAATTTTTTTTATCACTGTATGAAAATTACATTAGCACAATCATCAGAGATTAAAAAAATAAAGTAACAATTCCATCCTTTATTAAGTATACATTTGTTTGTTTTGTCACTTGAGAGGCTACAGAAACTCTAAAGGGACATGGTGATGCGAGAAAAAATATGAGATGGGAGGAAAAATTTTAACGCTTTTGCATTCTCTCACAAATGCTTTGCTAGACATTTGTCGAGAGATCGCAAAAGCCTTAAAATACTCAATTTGTCTCACATTTCATATTATTTTTCCCACCACCATGTCCCTTTACTGCCTCCGTCTGATTGAAGGGGGTCTGATTGAATCACTTCTGTTGTAGAAATTGTTAATTATTCAGTGACAGCTTTCCAACTGAAAATTGAAAACCTTTAATGCATTCTTGCCATTCATTTACCTGTTTAGTCTATAGGTTTGCGCATTTGAATGTGTATGTGCACAGACCTCATCACTACAATAGCGTTAAAATGTTTGGTAATACCTAAACCATTGTGCCAAGCCATTTTTATGTAGGTACCTAGTAGTTAAAGACCCCAAATATAAAAAATGACCAATTAACATTACAAACATCTCAAACATTTATCCTGTCTTCTGATAGCCATCAAACTCTGACAAGGAAACAGACACAGACCTCTCATGTCCTGTGAATGCTCAGTTTCCTCTTACAGTACAAAAGTTGAGGCTTCACAATGTTTGCAGTGAGACAGTCAGCATGAATCTTCACTCTTAATAAATATCACAAGCTGAGACTGGACACCATATCAAGGTAATACTTGGTTTAATCTCTTTAATTTAGACAATACTCAGAAACTGAAATCAAACAATTACAATTTAACGAATGGTGGAAAGACATGACTGTTAAAGTTGTGATCTTATAATTGCGTCAACAATCAACAAGGTACGTTCCATCCCAATTATTTACATAGACAATCATATTACAGATTAATATTTAATATAGTGTTGGAGTACTTCTGAAGAATATGTATACATTTAGTCAGAGTATATCATGCATTTTTGAATTCTGAGATAAAAAAGTCACAATAATCTTTTTTTTTCAGTGGCGGAAATGTGCTTTCATAGGGAATTGATTCATGCAAGTGAAAATGAAAAAAACTTTTCTCTTTCTTTAATTTGCCAAACTTATAACCAAAGTTACATTATTAATTCACCCTCAAAAGAAACTTAAAAAGAAATATATGGGTTAAACATAACCCACTCAAAACAACAAAACAAAACAAAATAAAAAACTTTTATTTTGTATTATTTATGTATTTTTGGAACTTTTCTCCTCACAGGCATGAAATCTGTTACGATGATACTGAGAATCATAATCATGTTGTATGTGACTTCTTCACTGGAAATACAAAGCCAGAGTCATGCACAGACTTTGAGTGAGGAAGCGCTTGGTGTAAATACATGGCATGTGATACAGGTAAGTACCCTTAATGGAACGCAACAGGGAACTTTTTTTCCTTTGTTTGCATTTTGCACTCTGATAAACCACTTTTTTAATCAGGGTGAACAATCTTTGCAGTAATTTGATTTATGCACTCTTTTCTTTAACTGAATGAGCGTGTGTCGATTGCACTGATAGAGATGTAGACATATTTTGCTACTGATAAACTCAAGAACCATTCTGTGTCTTTCTTCCTAATTCCAGCCACCTTACATGGATGAAAGTGAAAATAACTTAAAGCAAGAAGGGCAGGGTGAGTGCTAATAAAAGAAAGGGTGTGTTTGGCTTGTGATCTCAGTTATCAAAAATTATTAATCAAAAGAACAATATATTTCTTAAAACATGGTAAAAACTGTGGAATAATTTTGTGCTCAGTATGCAAAGTAAAAAAATATTTAGTTAAAAAGCAAAGAAACATGATGCATTGAGATTTGTAGAATTTTTTTTTTTTTTTTTAGCTTTAATCATTTTAACAGTATTTTTGGCATGTTGTTGTTTACACAAAAAATGTATTTCAATTTGACCCCCAGTTTCTGAGTAAAGAAAATTTATGATTTTTTTTTTTTTTTATGAAGATTTCTTCTTGGTTTTTGGCAGTGAATTGGAAATCATTCAAATACTTGATCAGCATCAAAATAAATTCTTCAAGGACAATGGTACAGGATCGCTTAAGGACAGTTCTTCAAGGAATCTCATTTCCATATAGAGTCAGCCAAAATGTCAACATAGCCAATATGAATCTCAGAACAAGTAAGATTCTTTAATATTAGTGTTCTTAAATCACAGTGCTAAAATAATAGAATACTAATAGAAAAATACACATCATGCATATGTAGGACTAATTCTTTAGTAAGTGAAAATGTTCTGTGTTGGAGCTGGAATGTGCAGTATGTTTATCATTAATTAGTTTTACCTTAATGAGTACATAGTACACAAGCAGCTCCATAAAATGACACTGTATATCAAAAGAAAACACAGACATTAAATGTGGGCTATCAGGAAGCATGCCATAATATTGGATAGAGCTGTACGATTCTGGATAAGAGGAGAATTTTTTTGTTTCAAATAGAGATCACGATTCTCCCACAAACATGTAATTTATTGGAGGTTCTGACAAAATATGAATTGGACTTGTAATTGCTGGAAAATCTTTGATTGAATTTTTTTTAAATGGTTTTGAATGAATTCAATGACTCATTAAGAGATATTATTGTTTCAATACTTGATGAATCAGTGTTTTTCAACCAATCTTTTGAATGAATGATTCAATGACAAAAACATTTCAGTCACTTGTTGCCACCTAGTGGAATAAGAGGTAATTGATACAACCATTTTTAGATTCCCAAAGTTCATTTCAAAAGGTAGTTTGCTCTATTTTGATGGCTATCGTTGATATTGATAATTTGAATGTTTGTAACACAGGAATAGGCTCACTAATGTATGTTTTGGTGGCATGAACACATTTGAGCGATTCTAGTGTGATTTTGTCAAATGTTTAAAAGACTTTGCAATGTCTTATGCAGTTTTTGACCATGGCGTTTGTGGCAACAGTCGAAATGGCACATGTCAATGCATCCCGCCTCTTCCAACTGATGGGGCGTTCTGCCGGCCAACACCTGGTAACGAAGTCTCTCTTTTATTTCAAATCAAAGTTGACAATTGCTGTGATCATGAAGCAGTTTTTGACCACTCGATTATTTTAATTTTTGCCTAATTTTTGCAGCTCCATTAAAGTCTTTCAAATACACAATTGACATAAAAATCAATTCTTCAAGAGAAGCCGTGATGGAGCGATTGAGGGCACTGATTCAAAGACAGAAATTCCCCATGTGTGTCAAGAAAGGCATGAAAATCTCCAGTGCAAACATCACTGCAGGTAAGAGAAGTATAAGCAGAGTAATACTGTTCTGTCCACATTCGTGAAAAAAAAAGTTTGTTTGTCCTCAAAAATCTCATTTGTTTAATTTTCAGTGTGTCTCACAAATTCGAGCCAAACCGAGTGTAAGTGTGAGAATCAGTATGTTTGGCCCTCTGAACAATGCTTTAAACATGGCGTTTGTGGCAACAGTCAAAATGGCACTTGTGAATGCATCCCGTCTCTTCCAACTGATGGGGCGTTCTGCCGGCCAACACCTGGTAACGAAGTCTCTCTTTATTTCAAATCAAAGTTGACAATTGCTGTGATCATAAAGCAGTTTTCGACCACTTGATTATATTATTTTTTGCCTCATTTTTGCAGCTCCATTAAAGTCTTTCAAATACACAATTGACATAAAAATCAATGCTTCAAGAGAAGCCGTAATGGAGCGATTGAGGGCACTGATTCGCGGACAGAAATTCCCCATGTGTGTCAAGAAAGGCATGAAAATCTCCAGTGCAAACATCACTGCAGGTAAGAGAAGTATAAGCAGAGTAATACTGTTCTGTCCACATTCGTGAAAAAAAAAGTTTGTTTGTCCTCAAAAATCTCATTTGTTTAATTTTCAGTGTGTCTCACAAATTCGAGCCAAACCGAGTGTAAGTGTGAGAATCAGTATGTTTGGCCCTCTGAACAATGCTTTAAACATGGCGTTTGTGGCAACAGTCAAAATGGCACATGTCAATGCATCCCGTCTCTTCCAACTGATGGGGCGTTCTGCCGGCCAACACCTGGTAACGAAGTCTCTCTTTATTTCAAATCAAAGTTGACAATTGCTGTGATCATAAAGCAGTTTTCGACCACTTGATTATATTATTTTTTGCCTCATTTTTGCAGCTCCATTAAAGTCTTTCAAATACACAATTGACATAAAAATCAATGCTTCAAGAGAAGCCGTAATGGAGCGATTGAGGGCACTGATTCGCGGACAGAAATTCCCCATGTGTGTCAAGAAAGGCATGAAAATCTCCAGTGCAAACATCACTGCAGGTAAGAGAAGTATAAGCAGAGTAATACTGTTCTGTCCACATTCGTGAAAAAAAAAGTTTGTTTGTCCTCAAAAATCTCATTTGTTTAATTTTCAGTGTGTCTCACAAATTCGAGCCAAACCGAGTGTAAGTGTGAGAATCAGTATGTTTGGCCCTCTAAACAATGCTTTAAACATGGCGTTTGTGGCAACAGTCAAAATGGCACACGTCAATGCATCCCGTCTCTTCCAACTGATGGGGCGTTCTGCCGGCCAACACCTGGTAACGAAGTCTCTCTTTATTTCAAATCAAAGTTGACAATTGCTGTGATCATAAAGCAGTTTTCGACCGCTTGATTATATTATTTTTTGCCTCATTTTTGCAGCTCCATTAAAGTCTTTCAAATACACAATTGACATAAAAATCAATGCTTCAAGAGAAGCCGTAATGGAGCGATTGAGGGCACTGATTCGCGGACAGAAATTCCCCATGTGTGTCAAGAAAGGCATGAAAATCTCCAGTGCAAACATCACTGCAGGTAAGAGAAGTATAAGCAGAGTAATACTGTTCTGTCCACATTCGAGAAATAAATTTTTTTGTTTACTTCAAAATCTCATTTGTTTAATTTTCAGTGTGTCTCTCAAATTCGAGCCAAACCGAGTGTAAGTGTGAGAATCAGTATGTTTGGCCCTCTGAACAATGCTTTAAACATGGAGTTTGTGGCAACAGTCAAAATGGCACATGTCAATGCATCCCGTCTCTTCCAACTGATGGGGCGTTCTGCCGGCCAACACCTGGTAACGAAATCTCTCTTTATTTCAAATCAAAGTTGACAATTGCTGTGATCATGAAGCAGTTTTTGACCACTCGATTATTTTAATTTTTGCCTAATTTTTGCAGCTCCATTAAAGTCGTTCAAATACACAATTGACATAAAAATCAATTCTTCAAGAGAAGCCGTGATGGAGCGATTGAGGGCACTGAGTCGAGGACAGAAATTCCCCATGTGTGTCAAGAAAAGCATTAAAATCTCCAGTGCAAACATCACTGCAGGTAAGAGAAGTATGAGCAGAGTAATACTATTCTGTCCACATTCGAGAAAAAAAAAGTTTGTTTCTCCTCAAAAATCTCATTTGTATAATTTTCAGTGTGTCTCTCAAATTCGAGCCAAACCGAGTGTAAGTGTGAGAATCAGTATGTTTGGCCCTCTGAACAATGCTTTAAACATGGTGTTTGTGGCAACAGTCAAAATGGCACATGTCAATGCATCCCGTCTCTTCCAACTGATGGGGCGTTCTGCCGGCCAACACCTGGTAACGAAGTCTCTCTTTATTTCAAATCAAAGTTGACAATTGCTGTGATCAAAAAGCAGTTTTTGACCACACAATTATTTTAATTTTTGTCTTGTTTTTGCAGCTCCATTAAAGTCTTTCAAATACACAATTGACATAAAAATCAATGCTTCAAGAGAAGCCGTAATGGAGCGATTGAGGGCACTGATTCGAGGACAGAAATTCCCCATGTGTGTCAAGAAAGGCATGAAAATTTCCAGTGCAAACATCACTGCAGGTAAGAGATAAAAAACGCTGTGTCCACATTCACGAAAAAAAAAAGTATTTATTTGTACTTCAAAATCTCATTTGTTTAATTTTCAGTGTGTCTCTCAAATTCGAGCCAAACCGAGTGTAAGTGTGAGAATCAGTATGTTTGGCCCTCTGAACAATGCTTTAAACATGGCGTTTGTGGCAACAGTCAAAATGGCACATGTCAATGCATCCCGTCTCTTCCAACTGATGGGGCGTTCTGCCGGCCAACACCTGGTAACGAAGTCTCTCTTTATTTCAAATCAAAGTTGACAATTGCTGTGATCATGAAGCAGTTTTTGACCACTCGATTATTTTAATTTTTGTCTTGTTTTTGCAGCTCCATTAAAGTCTTTCAAATACACAATTGACATAAAAATCAATGCTTCAAGAGAAGCCGTGATGGAGCAATTGAGGGCACTGATTCGAGGACAGAAATTCCCCATGTGTGTCAAGAAAGGCATGAAAATCTCCAGTGCAAACATCACTGCAGGTAAGAGATAAAAAAACGCTGTGTCCACATTCACGAAAAAATTTTTTATTTATTTGTACTTCAAAATCTCATTTGTTTAATTTTCAGTGTGTCTCTCAAATTCGAGCCAAACCGAGTGTAAGTGTGAGAATCAGTATGTTTGGCCCTCTGAACAATGCTTTAAACATGGAGTTTGTGGCAACAGTCAAAATGGCACTTGTGAATGCATCCCGTCTCTTCCAACTGATGGGGCGTTCTGCCGGCCAACACCTGGTAACGAAGTCTCTCTTTATTTCAAATCAAAGTTGACAGTTGCTGTGATCATAAAGCAGTTTTTGACCACACGATTATTTTAATTTTTGTCTTGTTTTTGCAGCTCCATTAAAGTCTTTCAAATACACAATTGACATAAAAATCAATGCTTCAAGAGAAGCCGTAATGGAGCGATTGAGGGCACTGATTCGAGGACAGAAATTCCCCATGTGTGTCAAGAAAGGCATGAAAATTTCCAGTGCAAACATCACTGCAGGTAAGAGATAAAAAACGCTGTGTCCACATTCACGAAAAAAAAAAGTATTTATTTGTACTTCAAAATCTCATTTGTTTAATTTTCAGTGTGTCTCTCAAATTCGAGCCAAACCGAGTGTAAGTGTGAGAATCAGTATGTTTGGCCCTCTGAACAATGCTTTAAACATGGCGTTTGTGGCAACAGTCAAAATGGCACATGTCAATGCATCCCGTCTCTTCCAACTGATGGGGCGTTCTGCCGGCCAACACCTGGTAACGAAGTCTCTCTTTATTTCAAATCAAAGTTGACAATTGCTGTGATCATGAAGCAGTTTTTGACCACTCGATTATTTTAATTTTTGTCTTGTTTTTGCAGCTCCATTAAAGTCTTTCAAATACACAATTGACATAAAAATCAATGCTTCAAGAGAAGCCGTGATGGAGCAATTGAGGGCACTGATTCGAGGACAGAAATTCCCCATGTGTGTCAAGAAAGGCATGAAAATCTCCAGTGCAAACATCACTGCAGGTAAGAGATAAAAAAACGCTGTGTCCACATTCACGAAAATTTTTTTTATTTATTTGTACTTCAAAATCTCATTTGTTTAATTTTCAGTGTGTCTCTCAAATTCGAGCCAAACCGAGTGTAAGTGTGAGAATCAGTATGTTTGGCCCTCTGAACAATGCTTTAAACATGGCGTTTGTGGCAACAGTCAAAATGGCACATGTCAATGCATCCCGTCTCTTCCAACTGATGGGGCGTTCTGCCGGCCAACACCTGGTAACGAAGTCTCTCTTTATTTCAAATCAAAGTTGACAATTGCTGTGATCATAAAGCAGTTTTCGACCACTTGATTATATTATTTTTTGCCTCATTTTTGCAGCTCCATTAAAGTCTTTCAAATACACAATTGACATAAAAATCAATGCTTCAAGAGAAGCCGTAATGGAGCAATTGAGGGCACTGATTCGAGGACAGAAATTCCCCATGTGTGTCAAGAAAGGCATGAAAATCTCCAGTGCAAACATCACTGCAGGTAAGAGATAAAAAAACGCTGTGTCCACATTCACGAAAAATTTTTTTATTTATTTGTACTTCAAAATCTCATTTGTTTAATTTTCAGTGTGTCTCTCAAATTCGAGCCAAACCGAGTGTAAGTGTGAGAATCAGTATGTTTGGCCCTCTGAACAATGCTTTAAACATGGAGTTTGTGGCAACAGTCAAAATGGCACTTGTGAATGCATCCCGTCTCTTCCAACTGATGGGGCGTTCTGCCGGCCAACACCTGGTAACGAAGTCTCTCTTTATTTCAAATCAAAGTTGACAGTTGCTGTGATCATAAAGCAGTTTTTGACCACACGATTATTTTAATTTTTGTCTTGTTTTTGCAGCTCCATTAAAGTCTTTCAAATACACAATTGACATAAAAATCAATGCTTCAAGAGAAGCCGTAATGGAGCGATTGAGGGCACTGATTCGAGGACAGAAATTCCCCATGTGTGTCAAGAAAGGCATGAAAATTTCCAGTGCAAACATCACTGCAGGTAAGAGATAAAAAACGCTGTGTCCACATTCACGAAAAAAAAAAGTATTTATTTGTACTTCAAAATCTCATTTGTTTAATTTTCAGTGTGTCTCTCAAATTCGAGCCAAACCGAGTGTAAGTGTGAGAATCAGTATGTTTGGCCCTCTGAACAATGCTTTAAACATGGCGTTTGTGGCAACAGTCAAAATGGCACATGTCAATGCATCCCGTCTCTTCCAACTGATGGGGCGTTCTGCCGGCCAACACCTGGTAACGAAGTCTCTCTTTATTTCAAATCAAAGTTGACAATTGCTGTGATCATAAAGCAGTTTTCGACCACTTGATTATATTATTTTTTGCCTCATTTTTGCAGCTCCATTAAAGTCTTTCAAATACACAATTGACATAAAAATCAATGCTTCAAGAGAAGCCGTGATGGAGCGATTGAGGGCACTGATTCGCGGACAGAAATTCCCCATGTGTGTCAAGAAAGGCATGAAAATCTCCAGTGCAAACATCACTGCAGGTAAGAGAAGTATAAGCAGAGTAATACTGTTCTGTCCACATTCGAGAAATAAATTTTTTTGTTTACTTCAAAATCTCATTTGTTTAATTTTCAGTGTGTCTCACAAATTCGAGCCAAACCGAGTGTAAGTGTGAGAATCAGTATGTTTGGCCCTCTGAACAATGCTTTAAACATGGCGTTTGTGGCAACAGTCAAAATGGCACATGTCAATGCATCCCGTCTCTTCCAACTGATGGGGCGTTCTGCCGGCCAACACCTGGTAACGAAGTCTCTCTTTATTTCAAATCAAAGTTGACAGTTGCTGTGATCATAAAGCAGTTTTTGACCACACGATTATTTTAATTTTTGTCTTGTTTTTGCAGCTCCATTAAAGTCTTTCAAATACACAATTGCCATAAAAATCAATTCTTCAAGAGAAGCCGTGATGGAGCGATTGAGGGCACTGATTCACGGACAGAAATTCCCCATGTGTGTCAAGAAAGGCATGAAAATCTCCAGTGCAAACATCACTGCAGGTAAGAGAAGTATGAGCAGAGTAATACTGTTCTGTCCACATTCGTGAAAAAAAAAAGTTTGTTTGTCCTCAAAAATCTCATTTGTTTAATTTTCAGTGTGTCTCACAAATTCGAGCCAAACCGAGTGTAAGTGTGAGAATCAGTATGTTTGGCCCTCTGAACAATGCTTTAAACATGGTGTTTGTGGCAACAGTCAAAATGGCACACGTCAATGCATCCCGTCTCTTCCAACTGATGGGGCGTTCTGCCGGCCAACACCTGGTAACGAAGTCTCTCTTTATTTCAAATCAAAGTTGACAATTGCTGTGATCATAAAGCAGTTTTCGACCACTTGATTATATTATTTTTTGCCTCATTTTTGCAGCTCCATTAAAGTCTTTCAAATACACAATTGACATAAAAATCAATGCTTCAAGAGAAGCCGTGATGGAGCGATTGAGGGCACTGATTCACGGACAGAAATTCCCCATGTGTGTCAAGAAAGGCATGAAAATCTCCAGTGCAAACATCACTGCAGGTAAGAGAAGTATAAGCAGAGTAATACTGTTCTGTCCACATTCGTGAAAAAAAAAGTTTGTTTGTCCTCAAAAATCTCATTTGTTTAATTATCAGTGTGTCTCACAAATTCGAGCCAAACCGAGTGTAAGTGTGAGAATCAGTATGTTTGGCCCTCTGAACAATGCTTTAAACATGGCGTTTGTGGCAACAGTCAAAATGGCACATGTCAATGCATCCCGTCTCTTCCAACTGATGGGGCGTTCTGCCGGCCAACACCTGGTAACGAAGTCTCTCTTTATTTCAAATCAAAGTTGACAATTGGTGTGATCATGAAGCAGTTTTTGACCACTCGATTATTTTAATTTTTGCCTAATTTTTGCAGCTCCCTTAAAGTCGTTCAAATACACAATTGACATAAAAATCAATTCTTCAAGAGAAGCCGTGATGGAGCGATTGAGGGCACTGATTCGAGGACAGAAATTCCCCATGTGTGTCAAGAAAGGCATGAAAATCTCCAGTGCAAACATCACTGCAGGTAAGAGAAGTATGAGCAGAGTAATACTATTCTGTCCACATTCGAGAAAAAAAAAGTTTGTTTCTCCTCAAAAATCTCATTTGTATAATTTTCAGTGTGTCTCTCAAATTCGAGCCAAACCGAGTGTAAGTGTGAGAATCAGTATGTTTGGCCCTCTGAACAATGCTTTAAACATGGTGTTTGTGGCAACAGTCAAAATGGCACATGTCAATGCATCCCGTCTCTTCCAACTGATGGGGCGTTCTGCCGGCCAACACCTGGTAACGAAGTCTCTCTTTATTTCAAATCAAAGTTGACAATTGCTGTGATCATAAAGCAGTTTTTGACCACACAATTATTTTAATTTTTGTCTTGTTTTTGCAGCTCCATTAAAGTCTTTCAAATACACAATTGACATAAAAATCAATGCTTCAAGAGAAGCCGTAATGGAGCGATTGAGGGCACTGATTCGAGGACAGAAATTCCCCATGTGTGTCAAGAAAGGCATGAAAATCTCCAGTGCAAACATCACTGCAGGTAAGAGATAAAAAACGCTGTGTCCACATTCACGAAAAAAAAAAGTATTTATTTGTACTTCAAAATCTCATTTGTTTAATTTTCAGTGTGTCTCTCAAATTCGAGACAAACCGAGTGTAAGTGTGAGAATCAGTATGTTTGGCCCTCTGAACAATGCTTTAAACATGGCGTTTGTGGCAACAGTCAAAATGGCACACGTCAATGCATCCCGTCTCTTCCAACTGATGGGGCGTTCTGCCGGCCAACACCTGGTAACGAAATCTCTCTTTATTTCAAATCAAAGTTGACAATTGCTGTGATCATGAAGCAGTTTTTGACCACTCGATTATTTTAATTTTTGTCTTGTTTTTGCAGCTCCATTAAAGTCGTTCAAATACACAATTGACATAAAAATCAATTCTTCAAGAGAAGCCGTAATGGAGCGATTGAGGGCACTGATTCGAGGACAGAAATTCCCCATGTGTGTCAAGAAAGGCATGAAAATCTCCAGTGCAAACATCACTGCAGGTAAGAGAAGTATGAGCAGAGTAATACTATTCTGTCCACATTAATCTGCTGAGTTATTCCTACATATGTGGTTTAATTTTTTTTTGTTTTTCACTGTTTATTGGAACACTAAATAAGCTTTTACTAATACTTTTTTAATAATAATTTGATTTATTTTGATAGACAGCAGTGTATACATTTCTCTTTAATAGTATGTGACAATTAACGAATTGTAATCAGATTATTTTAATATCTTTGCTTATCATAGACTGTCCCATACCTTCAACCACAATCCCAAACACAAGTGTATCTATAACATCTACACCATCAGTGCCAACGGCAAATACAGGTATTACCTTTTTGCAGTAAGCTTAGCAACAAATGTGACGATTTAATGATTTAAAGGATTAGTTCACTCTAAAATTAAAATTACCCCGAAGCTTTACTCACCCTCAAGACATTATAGTCGTATATGAATAATAAAAGGTCTTCAGAAACAATGTGTTTGTGTTAGAAAAATATCCATATTTAACATGTTATAAAGGAAAATATATAGCTTCCATCCAGACTGCCTTCCATATTCAACTCACGGACATCAGAATATTTATTAATATAACTCAGATTGTGTTGGTCAGAAAAAAAGAGAGTCATATACACCTAGGATGTCTTGAGGGTGAGTAAATCTTTAGATAATTTTCATTTTAAAGTGAACTAATTCTTTAATTTTTGAAATTAATTAATTTTAGGCATGTTGAATATTTACGTGTTGATTTTCAAATTGTGTTTCTTTTAAAACTTATAATTTGTGAAGAATTCTAAGTGGTCTACTAGTAGAATAATTTGTTTTAATAAAATGTAAAACATCACATTATATTTAAATGTAAATTTAAAAACAAATCAGAACTTCTTTTTCTATTACAACTTTACGTATCGATCTTAGTAGTGTATTAATAAAAAAACAGTTAAAATGAATTGAATCAGATTATTCAGTCCTTGCTTTTTTGCAGATGATACCACAGCCCCGATCCCAAACACAACTCGTGAAGTAACAACAATAACGACAGAAACGACAAGTAATCATTTAATTCTATTTACATATTCACCAACAACTAAAACCTTTAGAGATGTTTATCACTTACTACTACGTTTTGTTTAGTAGTTGCCAATGTTAATTAGTTCTTATCTCAGTTTTAATTTGATGTTTGATTTTGAAGATGTCACAAGCCTTCCAACCCTGATCCCAAACACAACTGACACTACAACAATAACAAGTGCTCCAGCATCTACTCCAGCAATAGAAACAACAAGTAAGTGATCATATAACAACTAAAGCTTTCAGAGATGTTTATCATATACCATGTTTACTTATTGTTCAGTAGTTGCCAGACAATATTAATTACTGCCCATGTCTGGTTGAAATAGATTTTTGATTTTGTATATTTTAAACCATACAAGAGATTCATTACCTCATTTTGATTTTGTAGATGTTACAAGCCTTCCAACCCTGATCCCAAACACAACTGACACTACAACAATAACAAGTGCTCCAGCATCTACTCCAACAATAGAAACAACAAGTAAGTTATCATAAGATTTTATTTAAATGGAATCATCACCAACAACTAAAAATCTTCACAGATGTGTTTATCATTTACCATGTTTCTTATTATTCAGTATAGTTGCCAGACAATATGAATTACTGCCCATGTTTGTTTAAAATGGATTTTTTTTTATTTCATTTTGTAGATCATACAAGCCCAGGCCCAACTGACACTACAACAATAACAAGTGCTCCAGCATCCACTCCAAAAGAACAAACACCAAGTGATCACATAATTTTGTTTACATGGCATCATCACCAACAACTAAAACCTTTAGAGATGTTTATCACTTACTACTACGTTTTGTTTAGTAGTTGCCAATGTTAATTAGTTCTTATCTCAGTTTTAATTTGATGTTTGATTTTGAAGATGTCACAAGCCTTCCAACCCTGATCCCAAACACAACTGACACTACAACAATAACAAGTGCTCCAGCATCTACTCCAGCAATAGAAACAACAAGTAAGTGATCATATAACAACTAAAGCTTTCAGAGATGTTTATCATATACCATGTTTACTTATTGTTCAGTAGTTGCCAGACAATATTAATTACTGCCCATGTCTGGTTGAAATAGATTTTTGATTTTGTATATTTTAAACCATACAAGAGATTCATTACCTCATTTTGATTTTGTAGATGTTACAAGCCTTCCAACCCTGATCCCAAACACAACTGACACTACAACAATAACAAGTGCTCCAGCATCTACTCCAACAATAGAAACAACAAGTAAGTTATCATAAGATTTTATTTAAATGGAATCATCACCAACAACTAAAAATCTTCACAGATGTGTTTAGCATTTACCATGTTTCTTATTATTCAGTATAGTTGCCAGACAATATGAATTACTGCCCATGTTTGTTTAAAATGGATTTTTTTTTATTTCATTTTGTAGATCATACAAGCCCAGGCCCAACTGACACTACAACAATAACAAGTGCTCCAGCATCCACTCCAAAAGAACAAACACCAAGTGATCACATAATTTTGTTTACATGGCATCATCACCAACAACTAAAACCTTTAGAGATGTTTAACGCTTAATATGTCTACACATAGTTTAGTAGATGCTAGACAAAATCAACTTATCTCACTATGAATCTGATTTTTGATTTTATATATCCTACAACATACAAGAGATTCATTACCTCATTTTGATTTTGTAGATGTTACAAGCCTTCCAACCCTGATCCCAAACACAACTGACACTACAACAGTACCAAGTGCTCCAGCAGTAGAAACAAGTAAGTGATCATATAATTTTATTTACATGGCATCATCACCAACAACTAAAACTTTCAGAGATGTTTAACACTTACCATGTTTACACATAATTTAGTAGATGCCAGACAACTTATCTCATTATGAATCTGATTTTTGATTTCATAGATCCTACAACTTACAAGAGATTCATTACCTCATTTTGATTTTGTAGATGTTACAAGCCTTCCAACCCTGATCCCAAACACAACTGACACTACAACAATAACAAGTGCTCCAGCATCTACTCCAACAATAGAAACAACAAGTAAGTGATCATATAATTTTATATACATGGCATCATCACCAACAACTAAAAATCTTCAGAGATGTGTTTATCATTTACCATGTTTACTTACTGTTCAGTAGTTGCCAGACAATATTAATTACTTCCCATGTTTGTTTAAATTGGATTTTTTTATTTATTTTGTAGATCATACAAGCCCAGGCCCAACTGACACTACAACAATAACAAGTGCTCCAGCATCTACTCCAAAAGAACAAACACCAAGTGATCACATAATTTTATTTACATGGCATCATCACCAACAACTAAAACCTTCAGAGATGTTTAACACTTACCATGTTTACATAAAATTTAACCCTTGTGCATAAAAAAGGTACACATAGATACAAATTGGACAAAAATGTCCATGCCAAAAAACTCTCATAGAAATATGATTTAATAATATTTTTTTCCACTTTCACTTTATGTCAGTTTTTTTAACCAGCATCTGTTCTATCCATAGGTACGAAACATTCATTAATTTTAAGAACTGTAACCCTTTAAATGCTGGTTTGTTTACATAATGCCAAAGGTATTTTTTGTTATGAAAAAATTAAAAATATTAGTTTATTTTCATAAACTAAATGCTAAGCAGATTTTTTTTTCTTTGCCTATTAGATTCTTGGGTGAGTCAATGAAGAACAGCTGCTTTAATTTTGAGGCATTTATATTTTTTATGTAGTGTCAGATTTAACCCCCCCCCCCCCCCCCCAAAAAAAAAACCTAACACTTAGCTCAATAATGGACAAAAATGTCAATGCCAAAAAACTCTCATAGAAATATGATTTATTAATATTTTTTCCCACGTTCACTCACTCTTATCTTATTAGCATCTCTTCTATTCATAATTACCAAACATTCATTCATTTTCTGAATTTTAACGCTTTACAAATCAGTTTCTTTACATAACGCCACTGTTGTTTTCTATAAAAATAATAATTCTGAGATACTGCAGAGTTATCTTGCAATCTTCTCTTCATCTTGCAAACAATGAAATGCCTCAAGCACCACATATTTATAGGTTTGGCTGTGAGAACAGCTGTACGAACACCTGTGTGAACTCAAACTTTGTATAAAATCTACCAGACTAAACAATCAGCATGTTCTTTTGGTGAAAACTAAAACAATGTGTTTAGGGGCTTCTGAACTTCTGCTTCAAATTCAAGCACACCCTTTATCTCCGTACAAAAACAATAGCAAGTGAAAAAGTGCAATAAGGGTTAAGATGCGTGTTTGGGTGAAAAAGAAAAACCTCAAAGCTAACCTTTAACCTTCTTTGACCTTTTTCATAGTTTTCACATGGCCCTATGACCCTGCCAATGGTGTGACTCATACATGCAGTGTGCTTTTTGATTGCCAGAACAATATAATTTCTTTAAAATTAATTAAACACATTAAATTTTCAGTAGTCAAGCCAAGTCATCTTTATTTATATAGCGCTTTTTACAATGCAAATTGTGGCAAAGCAGCTTTACATTAATAAGAAAATGGTGTGAGTAAACAGATGCAAACTACACTCTGACATCCTTACCAACATACCCACACAATTATAGCTGCATTATTTTTCCAATTGACTCTATAATAGACTACAATATGCATAAGTAGAAAACACAAATAAAGCGAGTATTTCTTTTATATGTCAAATTTGAAAATATGGCACAATCTAGTTAAACATGGTAGAAATGTAAAATTTGAAGCCTTGCCGATAGAATGAATGCCTATATGCAAATATTGTATCATTTTATAGTCAAATGGCCCTGGGTTAAAAAATTGCAGTTTTAATGGGTTTCAATGTGGACATTTTTGTCCTTAAGGTCCTGAGTGTGAGTATTTTTTGTACGGAGGGTAAAATTGATTTTTTTGAAGGAAATGAGGGTAAAATATTAGAATTCCAATTAAAATAAACACCTGAGCCAAAATTCATGTAGTTGGCATTAACAAAGGCACACTTATAACAAAAAACAAAACTGAAATGAGCAAAAATGTCCACAAGGTTGCACAAGGGTTCTACTAGATGCCAGACAATATCAATTACTTCTTATCTCACTATGAATTTGATTTTTGATTTTATATATCGTACAACAAACAAGACATTCATTGCCTCATTTTGATTTTGTAGATGTTACAAGCCTTCCAACCCTGATCCCGAACACAACTGACACTTCAACAATAACAAGTGCTCCAGCATCTACTCCAGCAATAGAAACAACAAGTAAGTGATCATTTGATTTTATTTAAATGGAATCATCACCAACAACTAAAGCTTTCAGAGATGTTTATCATATACCATGTTGACTTATTGTTCAGTAGTTGCCAGACAATGTTAATTACTGCCCATGTCTGTTTGAAATAGATTTTTGATTTTGTATATTTTACAACATACAAGATATTATTACCTCTTTTTGATTGAGTAGATGTTACAAGCCTTCCAACCCTGATCCCGAACACAACTGACACTACAACAATAACAAGTGCTCCAGCAGTAGAAACAAGTAAGTGATCATATAATTTTATTTAAATGGCATCATCACCAACAACTAAAGCTTTCAGAGATGTTTAACACTTAATATGTCTACATATGGTTTAGTAGTTACCAGACAAAATCAACTTATCTCACTATGAATCTGATTTTTGATTTTATATATCCTACAACTTACAAGAGATTCATTACCTCATTTTGATTTTGTAGATGTTACAAGCCTTCCAACCCTGATCCCGAACACAACTGACACTACAACAATAACAAGTGCTCCAGCATCTACTCCAGCAATAGAAACAACAAGTAAGTTATCATAAGATTTTATTTAAATGGCATCATCACCAACAACTAAAGCTTTCAGAGATGTGTTTATCATTTACCATGTTGACTTATTGGTCAGTAGTTTCCAGACAATATTGATTACTGCCCATGTTTGTTTAAAATGGATTTTTTTTATTTTATAGATCATACAAGCCCAGGCACAACTAACACTACAACAATAACAAGTGCTCCAGCATCTACTCCAGCAATAGAAACAACAAGTAAGTTATCATAAGATTTTATTTAAATGGCATCATCACCAACAACTAAAGCTTTCAGAGATGTGTTTATCATTTACCATGTTGACTTATTGGTCAGTAGTTTCCAGACAATATTGATTACTGCCCATGTTTGTTTAAAATGGATTTTTTTTATTTTATAGATCATACAAGCCCAGGCACAACTAACACTACAACAATAACAAGTGCTCCAGCATCTACCCCAGCAATAGAAACAACAAGTAAGTGATCATATAATTTTACTTAAATGGCATCATCACCAACAACTAAAACTTTCAGAGATGTGTTTATCATTTACCAAGTTTACTTATTGTTCAGTCGTTGCCAGACAATATTAATTACTTCCTATATTTGTTTAAATTGGATTTTTGATTTTGTACATTTTACAACATACAAGAGATTCATTACCTCATTTTGATTTTGTAGATGTTACAAGCCTTCCAACCCTGATCCCAAACACAACTGACACTACAACAGTACCAAGTGCTCCAGCATCTACTCCAGCATTAGAAACAACAAGTAAGTTATCATAAGATTTTATTTAAATGGCATCATCACCAACAACTAAAGCTTTCAGAGATGTGTTTATCATTTACCATGTTGACTTATTGGTCAGTAGTTTCCAGACAATATTGATTACTGCCCATGTTTGTTTAAAATGGATTTTTTTTATTTTATAGATCATACAAGCCCAGGCACAACTAACACTACAACAATAACAAGTGCTCCAGCATCTACCCCAGCAATAGAAACAACAAGTAAGTGATCATATAATTTTACTTAAATGGCATCATCACCAACAACTAAAACTTTCAGAGATGTGTTTATCATTTACCAAGTTTACTTATTGTTCAGTCGTTGCCAGACAATATTAATTACTTCCTATATTTGTTTAAATTGGATTTTTGATTTTGTACATTTTACAACATACAAGAGATTCATTACCTCATTTTGATTTTGTAGATGTTACAAGCCTTCCAACCCTGATCCCAAACACAACTGACACTACAACAGTACCAAGTGCTCCAGCATCTACTCCAGCATTAGAAACAACAAGTAAGTGATCATATAATTTTATATACATGGCATCATCACCAACAACTAAAACCTTCAGAGATGTTTAACACTTACCATGTTTACACATAATTTAATAGTTGCCAGACAATATCAATTACTTCTTATCTCACTATGAATTTGATATTTTTATTTTATGTATCCTACAACATACAAGATATTCATTACCTCTTTTTGATTGTGTAGATGTTACAAGCCTTCCGACCATGATCCCAAACACAACTGACACTTCAACAATACAAAGTTCTCCAACATCTACTCCAACATTAGAAACAACAAGTAAGTTATCATAAGATTTTATTTACATGGTATGTCA
Source organism: Opsariichthys bidens (assembly GCA_037194245.1). Classification (NCBI taxonomy): domain Eukaryota; kingdom Metazoa; phylum Chordata; class Actinopteri; order Cypriniformes; family Xenocyprididae; genus Opsariichthys; species Opsariichthys bidens. Next base: position 6,655,779 of record CM074288.1, read on the forward strand.
CCAACAACTAAAATCTTCAGAGATTTTAGCTTTTCAACCCTGATCCTGAACAACTGACAGTACAACAATAACAAGTGCTTTGTCTACTCCAATAACAGAAACACCAAGTACAGTATGTGATCATAAAAAGCCTTCAACATGTTTGTAATAAGTATGCCAAGTTTGCTTTGATTATAATATAGGTTTGACTTTATAGACCTCTACAACAATTGTTCCCATAACAATTATCAGTGCTACAACAAAACCAGCAACTCATGTGAAAATACTGGATATCTGGTTTAATATACTGTAACATATGACATACACACACAAATGATACACCTCTGATACTTTGAGAAAAGGCCAATGAGAATTGGCGAGTGATATTTGCATGCGCCACTCCCCTGGATGTACGGGTATAAAAGAAGATGGCATGCATCTTCTTTTATACATCGTGCAAGGTGGTGTACATGGTGTACATAGCGCATTGCAGGAGTCTCTCTCCCCTCTCTAAGACACAGATAAGTGCAGAAACCTCCTCTGGGCACTAAAATAGTAGATTTCCCTAAAAGAGTAAACCCTACCTCTCATCCTCAGACAGGCGTGATTGCTTCCTTAAGTGTTTGGGTAATACTCACTCTAAGACAGCATTTGAATTAGTTGAACTTGAGTTAGGCGGTGTAACTCAGGACAAACTTAATAAAAAAACACTGGGTTGTCATGGAATCCTTTTCCCTGTCCAAAGCATTCTTGGATGGATGATTGGTATCTTCATTCAGATTGTGACTCATTGATGTACCCCACTCAGTGCCCTTCTTCCCAGAAGTACATTAAGAGCTTCCAAAGTTGTGGAAGGCCCACATCATGAGCTCTTCCACCCTCATGACCCTTGACGGTGGGGAGGCCCGAGGGTATACTGTGGTTCCACGGATAGAGCTTGCCACTGCGGAACATTTATGCCTATAGAACACACCACCTGGCAGAATCATCTCAGGCCACCTCTTCCCTATGGGAGGTTGACAAAGTCAGCTTTCTTGACTCCCCTATCTCGCAGGGTGGCCTCTTGGGCGATACTGTTGAGAACTTTTCCCAGTAGTTCTTGGCAGTTAAGCAGACGGATGCGATTAAACACATTTTGCCTCAGCGTGATTCCACTGCCACCTACCGGACACCGAGATCTTGCTCAACGTCTGCTGCTACCACAACTCCGCCACAGCCAGAATCAATAGCCTGGCTGCAGCATTGAGCCCAAGAAGGCTTTGAAGCATCTCTGAGAATCTTTTCTTCCATTTCATTTTTGTTCTGCCGCTCACCCAAATGGCACTGGTACCCCAAATATTCAAAGAAAGAGCAGCTTCCTTATTCCCTGGGTCACACAGAGTCTGCAGCTCAGACATGGTGTATGCAAGTTTATTTGTCTTCCCAACCCGTCACACTATGGCTATGCGATTCAGTTCGCCAGGTTCCCGCTCATGTTCAACAGCATCTTTTTTACTTCGGTGGCAGGCAAAGATGTTCTTGTCCTGTCTGCGGAAATTGCAGTTCTCTAGGTAAAGGATGCAATATAGCCTGTCCCTCTAGCTGAGATGAAGGGATTTTACATTCTAGTAACATTCTGATTCTAGCTCACTCTCAAGATGTGTGCACACAGGAACCTGGTGTTCTTCCATTGTTCAGAAACCTCAGCTGATTGGGGCTTCAGGTCATCTATGAAAAGAGCAAGCTCTCCCCCAATGCAGAACATATATTTTCTCGGGATATAGTTAGACTTGGTCAGTATAACGGTCTCGCGAACGAACGCTCCTAGTCGTGCTGAATTGCCTGAAATCATTCCGAGGAAAAACAGCTGTGCCACTAAAACAATGCAGTGGTAATGCTGTTTGTGTCAGAGTTCTGTCACTTCGGTCTAGTTTATTTTATTGGTTTTGTGACAGAGCTCTGACACTGCCTTTATGTCTGGTCTTTGTGTGAGCATGTGGTCTCGAGTTCTCCAGCCGTGCGCTCTCTTGTCTGGGTTTCTTGTTTCATGTGGGGCGCGTGGTGTTCGGATCCCGGCATTCATGTCTGGTTCTGTTTCAGGTCGGGATTCGGACACTCCACTCCATTCTGAGACCCTGTAAAGCGATCTATTCCCATTTTACATATTGTCCTTTTAGTCTCTGCGTGGTACAAAGGACTACAGTCTCTGCATGGTTGGGTAGGTTACGATGTTGTGAGTGCACTTGTTACCCAGCACGCAGCAGCTTGCCGACATTAACACCACTAAGACCCCGTTACACGGTTCAGCTGTTCCATAGGGATCTCTAGTGTCAGTCTCAAGATAACGTCAAAGTGACTAAGTGTCTTTGTTACTATCGTAACCTCCATTCCCTCTTGCCACAGCACTGAACTAACCACTGAAATTTCCAGGACACTGTCTTTGCTCCACAGCACAAACATGAATGAGTGGATGCACGGCATCTCCTTTTATACCCGTATGTCCAGGGGAGTGGCAAATGCAAATTTCACTCACTAATTCTCAGTACTGTTCTCAAAATATCAGAGGTGTTTGGAGGTCCCAAGTGCAACCCCTAGTGTCAGCCTCGATACAACATCTCTTTCTCTCCATCAGGGAACAATACTAACCGAGATATCCACTAGTTACTAGACTATTCTTAATCCTTAACCATTAGGCTTGTACTTGTCAGATCATCAAAACCTTTGCTTTTCATAGAGTTTACTATCCCTTCAACCCCAAACACAACTAAAAGAACAACAGCGGTGACAAGTGCTCTGACATCTACCTCAACAAAAGGAACAAGTAGGTGCTTCTACAAACCTCTTCATGTCAGACAAATGTTTCTGTGTGCTAAACAGACTGAAGTTAAATGTGTTTTTAAAATGGTATTTGCCCACACCAAATGCACTTGCATCTCCAAAAGATTTTATGATGTGATATTAATATAAACAGTCAGTTTTGTCTTGGAAAGGACAACACATCTGATATTTTAAAATAGATCTGTGAATTATAGCGAATGCAACCTATTAAATCTGGTGCTATCTATGATGTAATCAGTAATAATCAAACGGCAACAATGCTGAGAAAAAGAGAAAATTGGATCAGATCATGAGGTGCCTAAAAATTCCAACTTATACAGTAATGCAAAAACAAACCCTGTAATGAGTGAACGAAACTTGGAAAATATTTTCACGAGTTCACACTTACAAATAATCAGATAGAGTAAGTAGTATGCATATTTGGCGTGCTGTCCGAGGAGACGGCTCCGAGCTCTGTATTTGGCCTGAGCCCAGAGTACTCCCCCCATATTCTGGCTTAGGAAGTAAGCAGGCAAGTGTGAGGAGACGGGGTGGTGGAGGGATGCTGAAACTGTCCAAAGCATAGGTGAGTCGATTGGGTCAATATATAGGTCTTCACTCCTGCCAATTGGGCAGACATGTTTATTGCTGATTAACGACAGCTGGTTGGAGTGATGTGATGATTAGTTAGATCATTTGAACCTGTTTCTCCCGAACTTTGTTAATAAAACATCATTTATTGCAACTGAAAAAACTGTAAAAACTACAAACGATTATATACCATCAACAGCTAATTTTTCTCACTGAAGTGCCTTGGAACTCACAGCTTTATTTTCTGTGTTGATGTCATTTCCACTTCCAAATCATGACAGCACATATCGAGTGGCTCATCCACTTTCCTAAAAATAAGCAATAGCATTTTGTTTACATTGGAGCAGCATTGAAAGCTTGTGACAGCCACATTAGTATTAAAATAAAGTCTCCTTGATTTTCCTTTAAATTTAACATGAAACTGTTCCGACTGAGACAAAAAGTACATTTCAGTAATGTTGATAATGTGTAGTTTGAAAAGCTCATAATTTATCAATGTGCATGGCACTGTTGTTATATCTTCTCCTTATCAGTGCCATTTATAATGCTGAATCTGTCTATGCCAAATGTGTCTCTTCCATAGTGTGTTAAAAGACAGCATTCTGCATAGAATTCAGATGGGTTGGACGCATTTTGTGGTCTGCACCAACTTGCACATATGATCCTCTCTGTGCTATCAAGTCTCCAGACCAGAGCAAACTGTGCGTGCTGTTGAGGTTTGCGTGACATGGATGCAAAAGCTAGACTTCATTCGCCACAATGCAAATCATAATTACACTGTCTGAATCTCTCCCTGACCCCTATATAGTGCACCATGTGTCATTCCCATAAATAACATAGTAAATGTGTGAGCAAGAGCCTGATTTCAGACACTGCTTTAGCACCTTTTTATAGTGTACTGAGCTGGATCCTTCAGATTCTAGAGAGTATTTGATTGGACAGAAAATCTGATGAGAAGGTGAAGTGCCGAATGATGTCAAAAATGTAGATCCTATTGGTGGTAGAGATAAACTGGTCATTTTGAATGCTTATATCTTCTAAATGCAAATGTTGTCATTCTTTTGGAGCACATCATAGCTTTTATAACCTTAAGACAAACATATTCATACAAACAGCCTGAAAACTTTATGTTTTATTAACAAAGTTCGGGAGGAGCACTTTCATATCCATCCAATCATCATGTCATTCCAACCAGCAATCAGTAATCAACATGTCTTCCCAGTCAGAATATGTGAAGGACATCATAAATACGCAGTTGACAGTACGCCAAATACATATCTCTTTTACTTTTCTGACTTATTTGTAAGTGTGAACTGGTGAATTTCAGGGGGACTTTAAAAAAGTATATTGTTTCAAATTGTTACTTTAAGTTTGTGACTACATAAATGGAATGTACAGTTATTTTAATGGAAAAATAAACCCTCTATTCTTAGGTCAATCTACCACAACAAAACCACCACCATCGACCGTACTAACAACAAAAGCAAAAACACCTTCGACTCCACCACCAACAGAGCCACCAAAAACAAAACCAATTACAGTAATACCAACAATACCAATGACAACAAAGCCACCAAAAGCTCCGACATCACCACCAACAGAGCCACCAAAAACAAAACCAATTATAGTAATGCCTACAATACCAATCACAACACCAAAGTCTGGTAAGTAACATTTACAGTATTTTTATTGTAAACTCCAGAAGAGCAGCAACTAAAACAAATCTAAAGGCAAAGAAGTTTACTCCATAATGAATGTTATAAATATATATATTGCCTGAAATTTTAAAAGATTTCTGAAATGAATATTGGCTGCTTGTGGTTGGTGCACAGATTTTTTTTTTTTTTTTTTTTTTTTTGAATATTGATTCATTTGATATCAATTTTTATACTTAGTTGTCTTTGAATCTTAACATAGTTGAGGTAAATCTGGCAATCACAGGAAATATAATGTCATATTTGTCTAAATGTTGAAGTTTTGCCTTTTAGCAACATACAAGAGCATCACCTGAGCCATAATCTCTGGCTGTGTTAAAAATCTGAAAATTACTTTTACGACTGGACTGAAATTTTGTACACAATATCTTTGACCATAATCCTGACAATATTTTGATAAAAAAGAAAAAGTCAGTCATTATTCAATCAGTTTCAACAGCCATATCTTTGAGATCAAGATAGCCACCCCAGGCCAGTAAGGGCATTTTCACACCTGCATCGAATCTGGCATGGTTCACTACCAAAGATACATTCTTGTGTGTGTGTAATGACAGCTAGTCCACGGAGCTAAATTTGTCAATCAATCATTAACTGTGAAATTTAATCCTGTTTAGCCAAAAGTAATGGAATAATAGTGAACATCTGTGTATTTTTTATGTTTAACAATAGTATGACTTGTTTGCAAATCCCAGCTAATGGGGTTATGGTCTTTTCATGCTTATAAAATCTGCTTGTATTAATATATTTTTTTTATTCCTTTTTCTCTTCATTTTACTCCAGTAAATCGTCAGATATCACTGTCAATAGACGAGACATTTGATACAAGCTTGAAAAACCAGAGCAGTGATAAATTCAAGAAATACAAATCAGATATTGAGAAAGCAGTAAGTATTCAATAAAAACACCTTGTACTATATGCAATGAAATATAATCAATGTTTTTGTGTTTGGGCATTAATTCAGCCATATTGTAAAATTATCATGTATTTTACTCCAGAGTTAATCAAATCAACACTGTAAATAAGTAGATTAATGTAAAGAGAAAGGTGCTTGAAATGTTAACATTTAAACTGTATGAATTTCATTGTAATAACACAATATTAAAAGCAATTAATAATAAAAAAAAATCTGACATGGCTTTTTCTTATGTAGATCTATAGCAGCTACAAGGATGTAAAAGGTTTCATTTCTGCTACTGTCACTGGTTTTCGGTATGATATTCTTCCTCCCTAAGATTTTTGCTTTTAGATGGTCACTATACTTTTGTTAGTTGAAATGCATAATAATGACAAATATGAGAAAAACAGTTTCTCATATGTTTTGTGTGTGTGTGTGTGTGTGTGTGTGTGTGTGTGTTTGAGCAGGCCTGGAAGTGTGATCGTAGATTTCTTCACTACTTCAGCTGAAGAGATACCGATTTCTGGAGAGATAAACCAAGCAATTTACACCAACATGAAAGAGCTCAATTTCAAAGTTGATCTGACTTCAATCGCTGAAACTGGTAAGATTTTGCTTACTTTTTTTTATAACAAATATGCAAAATTATATCAGATATGCAAGAGACAAAAGACATGTTGTTAAATAGCCATTTTATTTCAAAATAATATTTTCCAAACTCATAGCAGTGCTGCAGTGTATGCTGTAACATGTCCATATCTGTCCATATGTTCCAGAGAAGACAGACCTGAGACCAAGAGACAATGTTTTTCCTGATCAAGATATAACACTCTCCTGCCCTGCCACCAACAATCTTGGAAATGTAGACTGGAAATTTCAAGGAAAAGTCGTACAGCCAAGTAGTCGTTATGTGTTCTCTTCAGATTTTCTCTCCCTCACAGTCAAGAGGGTCACCATTAGTGATAACGGTGAGTCTTTGCACCCATGGCAGATCAAAACTTTTTTCTTTCAGATGAATGCAATCAGAGTTATATTAATAATCACCCTGATGCTCCTAAGTTTTATAATGGCAGTGCACGGAAACCACCTGTTTGAAGCTCAAAAAAGTGCATTCATTCATCATAAATGTACTCCACACACCTCCGGGGGGTTAATAAAGGCCTTCTGAAGTGAAGCAATGCATTTGTGTAAAAGAATATCCATATTTAACAGATTATAAAGTAAACAACTAGCTTCTGCCAGACCGACTTCCATATTGGAAAAAGCGTAACTGGCGTAGCGTAAGCATTTTGAACTGCGAGAGGCCACGACGGGGACACGTGATGATTCTAGTTTAGAAAAGTTTGTATTTTTCTGTGACGTCGTAGTTGGAATAACTACACAAAGTATGATAATGATAATATCAGGTCATGATTATGTGCTTTATTTAATGTTAAAAGTGTTTGAATATCATTTTATGTCTTTCATAGCCATACTGAAAGAAACAATGCATAATCACCTCAGATCTTCAATAAATAAAAGGAAACAACAAGATTCAAACTGTCAACTCACTGTGAACAGACAAGTGTATTCTATGACAAAGATTGTTTCAGTAACTCAGTATATATTTTAATGATGTAAAATTCATGAATTTGAGTATGTACTTATCCATTTCATTGCGAGTGCTATTGGAGCTTGCCCAGAGAGCCCGCCCACGCGCTCATTTGATTGGCTGTGATTTTTGATTGTCTCATAATCACGTTGCATTTGGTGTGGACAGACAAATTGTCTGTCGCTGGAATCTTATCCCATTGCGTCTGGTTAGGACATGGTGTTACACTTTCTTCGAAAGTTGTATACCGAAGGTGGTCTGGCGGAAGCTAGTTATTTTCCTTTAAAACGCGTTAAATGTGGATATTTTTCTTACACAAACACATCGCTTGAGAAGGTCTTTATTAACCCCCCAGAGCTGTGGGCAGTGTGTTTATGATGGATGGATGCGCTTTTTGAGCTTCAAAATTTTCATTTTATCCTTTAAGTAAATCTGGAGCTCATCCATGGAACTTGAGACCGGTGTGCTGTGCAGGTGTAACTCATTTGAACTCATTCCTCTGGCCTCGCTCTTGTCCTCGAAGCTCTCATCCTTGCTCTGCTTGACACAATTCAAATATTTTTAATTACAATCGTTCATTTTTAATCATTTTCATAAATGTGAATGAAAATCTGTATAGGAAGATTGGAAAATCTTGTGTCTTTGAAATTGTAATTAAACTTTTGTCTGTTTTTGTAGGTCGTTACGAATGTTTGTATAATACAACCACAGGGCCACATATTACTTGGGACAGGATTGACTACATTAAGCCATATCCAAATATGCAAGTACCTAATAATAAGACATACAAATGTGAAAATCAGCAGGTTGACGTCATCTGCTGTGTGTATTCTGAATACAACATACAGTGGGTGCAGGACAAAAAAATGCTGAGCAGCAGTAAGTATTTACCAGAAATGTGTAATTGTGAACAGTAATTGTGTAATTCTACAAATTCAGTCTTAAAACTGCAGTGTTTTTATGTTTTTTTGAAGTATGTTAGTTGCCACATCTGTGCTGTCTGTGCTTGTATTTCTAGAAATTGATTCACTGAATTGTATTACACAACCATTTACTATCTCGAGTGAAAGTTCATGCGGAACAAAGACCATATTCACCTGCAAACTGGACAATAAAGATCTTCTTGGATTCTCATATAGCTCAAGGGCTGTGGAACTTGTTGTTTCAAGTGTTCTACCCCCAGGCAGCTGTAAGTTGTAATTCTGTTTTCACCAATTCTGGGCCATCCCTTAAATTCACAGGGTCCAGAGGTTTCATTCCCCCACGACAATGACTCTGGACCAACGTTGTCATATAAACTCATATAGATATTATGTTTTACTTTTTAAAATCAGTTAGTATTATATACATTTTTATTTTTTTTTTGCCTCTTTTCATAGTTGTCACATGCTTTGATGACGTGTATGGATTTGGAAAAGTTGGTGACTCTAAAGTGGGAGACTGTCAGAAAAATAAAGTTGGCTTCAGAGAAGGAGTGTGTCAGTCTGATGGCTCATGGGAAACTATAAATGACAAATGTGTTATTCGTGTCATTGACGTCCTACTACAGGAATCAAAGGTTTGCTTTTCAGTTTTACTGCCTGCCCTGTTGGTTAAAGCACAAGAATTCTATTACCCCTGCATCACAATACCAGTTATTTGGTGTAAAATATTTGGGAAAAACATACAGCTTCACTGAAAAAAGTGGCGTAGAAAGTTTTTTTTTCACTCCGAAATTGCAAGCAAATTTTGACAAATAATTATAAAGAATTGGTATGTAACAGATTGCATTCATTGTGAAATTCCAATAATCATTGTTTTATTTACAACTTTGAAAAATTCTTTATTTAATGGGTTAGTTCACTCAAAAATGAAAATTCAATAATTAATTACTCACCTTCATGTCGTTCCAAACCCGTAAGACTTTCCTTCATCTTTGGGACACTGTAACAAAGTTCATAAATACGGGAAGAAGGAGGCGGGAACCGGCGAACATTCAACATATTTAATAATCAAATAAACAAACAATGAAACGAAAGTATAAGGGCGGCAGTTCCTCACGGCGACTGCCGCCCACACAAACCAAATAAAACACAACATAAAATCCAGGCCTGGTCCTCTCTCGTCCTTCACTGTCGTCGCTCCTCCTTTATGCTTCCGGAGCTCCTCCGTGGGAGATACGAGACCGGTGCGCCGAGCACCTGAAGCTCGTTACCACTCGCGTCACCGGCCTCGCGCCGTCCCCCCACGGCTCTCGCCCGCCGTGCTCGTCACATACCCCCATCGCCCCTCGCAGGCCGGGGGGTACCCGCGAGACTGCGCTTACTCCCCCCCCCGGGGGCCAGTCTCGGCGGCCGCAGCGCCTGGGGGTACGGACAGACGAGACGAGAGAAAAGGAGACGGAAGCACAAGGAGCGACTAGGACGAGAGAGTGGAGAGAGGAAAACAACAACAACAAAAAAAAAAAATTCTTGGTCCGGCTCCCAGACACACTGCCGCTCGGTCCTCAGCCCGCCGAGAGGCTCTTCCTCGCGGTGCCATGCGGTGGCACTGGACGCTCGGTGGACGGCCCGATCCTCCTCCGCCCCCTGGCGGCCGGCGATGACTCCTCCTCATGAGGGCAGCCGGCAGCGAGCCCGCCGTTCCCTGCTCCTCCCCGCTCCGGCGGCAGGCAGCTGGCCTCGGCCCACGGCGGACGGCGGCTCCTCCCCGTTACGGCGGCAGGCAGCAGGCTTCGGCCCCCGGCGAACGGCGGCTCCTCCGCTCCCTCTTGGACGGCCGCCACCCCACCTCGTCCCAGGGGCGCGGCAGCGAGCTCTCCGTCCCACCCGTTGCTCAGACGCTCCAGCACCACCGCTTCGGGCAGCCACTCGCGGTCTTCACTCCCGCGCTGCCCGATCTCCGCAGCACCGCGATCCCCCTCAGCAGCGAGGGCTCTTCGACAGCATGTCCCTCCTTCCTCCCGGGTTTCGGCACCAGTGTAACAAAGTTCATAAATACGGGAAGAAGGAGGCGGGAACCGGCGAACATTCAACATATTTAATAATCAAATAAACAAACAATGAAACGAAAGTATAAGGGCGGCAGTTCCTCACGGCGACTGCCGCCCACACAAACCAAATAAAACACAACATAAAATCCAGGCCTGGTCCTCTCTCGTCCTTCACTGTCGTCGCTCCTCCTTTATGCTTCCGGAGCTCCTCCGTGGGAGATACGAGACCGGTGCGCCGAGCACCTGAAGCTCGTTACCACTCGCGTCACCGGCCTCGCGCCGTCCCCCCACGGCTCTCGCCCGCCGTGCTCGTCACAGACACAAATGAAGATCTTTTCAATGAAATCTGAGAGTTTTCTGTTCCTCCATAGACAGCCTACGCAACTACCACTTTCAATCACTTTAAAAAGTAGTAAAGACATCATTAAAGGAATCCATGTGACTCCAGTGGTTTAACCTGAATTTTATTGAAAGCGATGAGTGCTTTCATAAACATAATTTACCACTTTATTTACAAAGTATTAATCTCAATGTGAGTTCACATAACAACGTCCACTTTCGTATCAACACAACACGCATGCGTCGTGGTGCACTCGTTAATATTTTATAAATAAAGTGCTAAAGTATGTTTTTTTTCGCTTCATTGATTTAAAACCATTGGAGTCACATGGATTACTTTACTATAATTACTCTCTTTGCTACCTTTCTGAGCCTTTAAAATTGTAGTTGCCTGGGCTGTCAGTGCAGGGACAGAAAGCTCTCAGATTTCTTCATTTGTGTTCCGAAGATGAACAAAAGTCTTACGGGTTTGGAGTGAAATGTGGGAGAGTAATTAATGACAGAATTTTCATTTTTTGGCTGAACTAACCCTTGAAGTGTATCCATGTTTGTAAATACTTGTATGTTGAGTAGATGTTTTTTGATATTTGTCATTGACACAATTTTCGATAAATCCAGGATTTCAGACTCCAATTGTAAGTACAGCAAACCTTTTTCTGTTTACTTTTTCAAAAGGTTGTAGACCCTGAAACTTTAAAAGATTTTGTGATTAAAGTGAACAGTGCCGCCACAGTCAATACAGGAGACATAGTTCAATCTCAAGCTACAGTTTCGACAATTGTGGAAATACTTAACAATATTGCAAATGTCTCCCAAAATGTTACAGTGGATGAAGCTGTGGTAACGGTAAGCAAAAATGAATCACTGTTATAGTTTGCTACTTGCATGACTGTATTGCAGTAGAATTATTTAGGCCACACACTAGTTGATGTGCACTTTTTACAGTGTCTATGAATCTAAGAGTATTTTTTTTACTATTATTACTTCATTCATGTGTCTTTTTTTAACAAGAGAAACTGCAAAAGCTAAAAATGAGCCTTTAATTTGCATTTTAGTTCATCTAAATATGTCGCCTTTTTACATTTTCCAATCTTACATCATTTATCTTACAGAATTTCCTCAATATAGTGGATGTCATTTCATCAGAGACAACAAAACCTGTATGGGAAGGGCTAAATTCAAATGGTGCAAGCCAAGGCAACAGCTCTCAACTGCTGAGTGCAATTGAAACTATTATAAAAGTGACATCAGACAGCAATTTCAACATAATAAGTCCATCCAACTCATTCCTGTTCAAAAAAGTAACAACATCTGAAAACTTTAGGGATGTATTAAGGCTCAACTCAACTGCTGAAATATTCATCCCAGATATTACATCCACTCATAAAAATGTTACAATCACAGCAGTGGCCTTCTCTTCCTTGGGCAACGTTCTGCCTGCGAGAAATCGTACAGATAACCTAAATAAGTCTGAAAATGTCATCAACGGACTCATTGTTGTAGTGAATACAAGCATATCTATCAACAACATAGAGCTGAGCTTTGAAAAACGCAGTAATTCTGTAGCTCAAAACAATAATTCAATCAATTTAGGGAACCCTCAATGTGTTTTCTGGGAATTTAACCTTTTTAATGGCACCGGAGGTTGGGACTCAACAGGATGTGAGGTCATTCGGGCAAACGACACTGTCACTTGTCAGTGCAATCATACCACTTCATTTTCAATATTGATGTCCCCTTTTGTTCCTGAAGATCTTGCCTTGTCTGTTATTACGTATGTTGGGGTTGCTATTTCGATAGCCTGCTTGGTCGTGTGCCTGATCATCGAAATGATCATCTGGAAGGACGCATCCAGAAACTCTACATCACATGTGCGGCATGTATCTTTAGTCAATATTGCTCTTTCTCTCCTGATCGCTGACATATGCTTCATTATCGGAGCTGCTGTCGCAAAGCCCGGAGAGGACTACACTAGCTCGTGTAGCGCTGCAGTGTTTTTCACCCACTTCTTCTACCTGGCCCTCTTCTTCTGGATGCTGATCTCAGCCCTTTTGCTTCTCTACCGCACCACTGTGGTCTTCTCTCAGATTTCCAAATCCGTAATGATGGCGGTCGCCTTCATCGTGGGCTACGGAGCACCTCTCCTGATCTCGGTTATTACCGTCGCCTCCACTGCCGGAAGTAAAAAATACATCACTCAGAATGGAGCATGCTGGCTGAACTGGGATGACTCCAAGGCCCTTCTGGCTTTTGTCCTCCCGGCTCTGGTCATCGTGGTTGTCAATATTATTGTGGTGATAATAGTTATAATGAAAATGCTCAGGAGAGGACTGGGAGAGAGCAACACAGATGAAAGGAACACCTTGGTGGTCATTCTCAGAAGTGTGGCCATTTTGTCGCCCCTCTTCGGCATCACATGGGGTCTCGGCTTAGGCATTATGATAGAGCCTAAAGCTGTGGCAATCCACTACTTGTTTACAATCTTCAACTCTTTGCAGGTATAAGTGTTCACTTAGACTTACATTTTCAACATCGATTAATTTAAAGAAATATTCTTGGTTCAGAAGTGAAGCTCAATCTACCTTGTGTTGATTATCACAAAAATAAATGTCAAGCTTACTGTGAGGCATGTACAGTGGAAGGGAATGGGCCAATCTGTAAACATTAAAATACTCACAAGATGTGTGAAGAAAGTCTTTCGTATCAATTGTGTGAAGTTATATCAGGTTTTATAGCTTTGTTGACATGAGGACATAATGCTGTAAACTCTGAAACCAAACAGAAGAATGATGTAAGAGCTTTACATTTTTGCTTTTTAAATCTGAACTTCCATTGTAAATAGTACTTCACCATAACCTGTTTTTTTTTTCAAATTCGACATAAAATGAAATATTACCCTGTCTATTTTCTAAATGCATGTTTTTATTATTAATTTGACCTTGTTATCAAAATGTCATAAATTAATCTTCCAGTGCCGGACAATTAGCCCCTTTTCACAATCAACCGCAAGCTCCATCCAGTCAACAACCGATGGATTGAACCAAATCCTCCCCCCATATATTTTTTTCCATAATTCATTACACTCAGACAATACAGAAGAAAAGATTTGTCACTACTTCCATTTCATTTTGATTAAGCTTTACTTATGCTGAACCTGGAATATTCCTTCAAGATTCACATTATTAGTTTATCAGGAATGAACAACCAATAACTCGTTTGGCCTGTTCACTAATTTCAGGGCTTCTTAATATTGGTCCTTGGAACACTGATGGAAAAGAAGGTAAGAGCTGAGTTTCTTGCTTTATTGGCTGCGCTTGACGTTGCAAGTGTTTGTTGTCTGAGATGCTTGTTTGTTTATTCCCAACAGGTTCGGCAAACACTTAAAGCGAGATTGAGAATCACTGGACTCACTGGATCCCGTGCCACACACGTAAACACATTTCCCTTATTTGTTTCCTTCGGGTTTTTCATGCTAAAACGTTGATGTAAAACACAGTGCCATCTTTCCTATCATAGAGTTCAAGCTCTGGACCCCATTCCTACAGTTCATCCAACAGAACGACTCTTACAGATGTTCTCAACACCCTTTTGAGAAGAGGGAGGAGTAAGTTGAACGTCAATGAATGTTGATTTCTGGAGCATATTGTCTGAACTTTTAATGTAATGATCTTATGTTTTACAGATGCTGGGCTGTCAAATATAAGCTCATCCTACAACTCCAGAGCATCAGAGGGTTTTCTGAATGCTTAGCTGGACAGACGGCTTCACTTCACTTCGGTTCCTGAATGCTACAACTTGAATGTTCAGTACTTTACTGTTTTCTGTTGGTCAACCAGATTGGCCAAGTTAGATTAAAAACATCTATTTGTTGCAAATTAGCCTTTATTTTCTTCCCTTGTACACAGTTTTATGAAAACAGAAATTAAATTCTGGTTTCTGTTTGAACACTGTTTAGTGTACCATCACTTTGTCCTTCTTCTCTGTTAAATCCATAAATGAAAAATGAATGTCATTATTATTGCCAAGTCAAGCGTCCTGATTATTTTGAAATTATTTTCATTTTTTCCCCCCAAGGAACTCACAGCATGAAACCAGTCTATAGTCACAACTTTTGAGTTTAATGTGAATAATGCTTGAAGCTGAGATCGTAAGGTTCATGTCTCAGTAATTTCAAGCAAAAGACATTTTTTATTTTAGGTACACATTTCATACATATCAGACAATAAATAAATATCATACAAATACATTATAACAGTTTAGGTATCATTTAGCATTTTTCATATGTTTATAATGGTGCTATAAATACCTACGTGCACTTGCACAGTACATTCATAACTGAGGCAGCATATGACATTTGCTTGCAGATAAACAGAAATTCATAGTTGATAGTTGTGCATGCAGCATTTTTTCCCCATTTTAAATAAAAGTACATGATGTTCACACTTGTGCTCATGTTATAGTATAATTACAAGTATCAAGTAGCACTAATAAACATGTAATAAATATAAAACTACTTTGTTGAACAACCTGCATTTCTAATTGTATTTGCTATTATTGCATCAATGTGTCTGGAGAACAGTCACAAAGTGTTTATTTGCCATTCTCGCTCTGTCCTCTAGAGGGCGTTGTGAATCTATGCCATAGATTGAGCCATCTTGCTTGAAGAGTCTGACTTGATGTTTCGTCCTTCTTCCCTTCTTGCTCCTAAATTTAGGAGTATTAATAATATCTACCTAAATAAATTAAACAGAGTTCTCAGAGCCATAGTTCTTGTAAGGTAGTGACGACTTCCGACACCTGTGAAGAACAAGAACATTTTTAATGATACATACAGTGAGTGCTTCTATAATCTTTGATTTTAGTCACGTTATAAAATCGCATTTAAAGTGTAAAAATGATATTAAACTAAAAAAAATAAAAATAAAAAATAAAGCATTTGTTACTCGTAGCCTATAATAAAAGACTAAAATACTGTATTCCGGATTTTACCTTTTCTTTAAGAAGAAGTACATCAGTACAATGATGGTGGACAGAAATAAAACTACACCGCAGCTGATTCCAATGACTTCTTCACGGCTAGAAGAAAGTCGGGTGTCCAGAAGCAGATGTTCACAACGACCCCCGCTGTACAATGGCTTGCACCTAAACACAGTGGAAATTAAGTTTGTCAGATGTAGGAATCCATCATTTTGAACAGTATTGCTTGTTGACTAAAAACCGTAACCTCTAAAAATATATATATATATATATATATATTTACAGAGTATGTTGATTAAGTAGAAAATTTGGGTGTGACATATCCAAAGGAACATCCCATTTTGTAAATATCTACAAGGCTTTATTTATATCACAGCCACAACCCAAGCTTTACAACTTGCTAGTTTGTTAATCAAACAAACATGAACCAGAAAATCAAGGGCTGATCAGGTTCAAATTCATGAGGTCTTTCATTTTATTGGTGAATTGTTTTTAGTGGCTGGTCTCACCGGCAGATGGGGGTGTCCAGTTCAGAGGAGTAGGAACACACGCCGTTGACACAAAATCCTTTATGTTCTGGACCGCAGGGCCTTTGAATTGCCAAAATCCGTGGTTGCTCTTCACTACCTACAGAAAGACACACACACCCAGACAGTTTTACTGGATAAGCGTGAACTAGGATTAGTTTAGCTGATAGGTATTCAGACTTGTGTCCACATGCCAAAGAACCTGCATTCTTAGTAGAGTGCACGTTTCAAATGACGTTTGCTGATTTCACACACTGCAAAGTTCTGATAACAAATTAAGTGAGTCTTATTTAGTGAACAATTTAGCAAATTTAGAAATATTAATAAAGACTACATATACAAAGAAGGACTTTTAATAATATTTCACTCACAATATTACTGTTTTTACCTGGACGTATATTTACATATATTCGGGCTACATACCATCAAGTGTTGTGTTGTATAGGAGCACATCATCATCTACCTCCTCCTTAGTGTCTCCAAATCCAGAGAAGAGGACTAACACCATCAATCCAAGCACTGATGGGAGTTTTAAGAATACAACTATAAGAATCACCTTTATTGTCTTTAATGCAGAAAATACATTTGTTTTAAGTTCCTTGTGTTATGAAAAGTATATTAGGACTCACCCTGATAATGCAAACTCCTTTTGTCCACTTGTGTCATGCTGTGGCCACAAGTACAGATTCGATTTGACTGGAGATTCTGGGTCTGCTCGGCTTTCGTCAAACTTCTGCTGATCTCCCGTGGATTTCCCTCACAATTTATATCATCCTTATCCTTTTGTGCGTCACTAATGGTAGCCAATCATTTTAACAGGTTGCAGGAAGTGCGGTGAATGCGAAGTCTGTTACCCATACCTGTATGTTCCTCCGCATCACTTCCTGGTCCGCGGGCCAGCAGCATGCACAGACGTGTTTTTGCCCCCATGTTTTCTTTTTCTTTTTCTTTCAGTGACCAAAGTATTTTTCAGCAGCTGCAAAGACAGACTCTTGACATAGCTGCTTATTGGCGCAGAAGATATTAAAGACAAGTCTAGTAACAGATATAACAATATAATTGCCAAAACCCTTGGAACATTTAAATAAAAAATAAAAAAATTGTACTGAGAATCAGTCGTTTATTATATTAAAGCATTTATGTGGGAGGACACAATTTAGCAGTGATAAAATATTTAAAAATATTTTAATGGCTTTGGAAGATCAATTTCAAAAGTAACTTCCATATCGCCAGCAAAATGGATAAGTATCACATAGGTCAAGATTTTAAATGATCTACATAGAGATGTTCAATGGTTTAAGCTATTTCCCATTTCTAAAATAATAATAATAATAATAATAATAATAATAATCAGATGAGGATTATCCATTACAATGTTTTCCAAAAAAGTTTTCACCCTAATGTTTATCTTTCGGGTTGCACTTTAAAGAAATAGTTCAACCAAAAATTGAAAATTCTATCATAATTTACTCACCCTTGTGTCGATCCGAAGGTTCTTTCTTCTGCGGAACACAAAGAAGATATTTTGAAGGATGCTGGAAAACAAACCGTTTTTTGTCATTGGCTGCCATTGTGTACACACACACAAAAAAACAACTTACTTTGTTTGTTTTTTTCAACTTACCTTTACTTTTTTTTTTGTTAACATTACAAAGGATCAGCATTCACTAAAAGTGATCAGGCACACCAAATCATTAATCGTAGAGACTTCACTGAGCCTCACCCCGATGAGCCTGACGGGGCGCGACAGCCGTGAAAAATATGAAAACGCTCAGAATACCTAAACCGTTAGATGTAGGCTCAAGTGTATTCGTTGGAATCCTTGGCTTGGATGCGGATTTGATTGTTGCCCTAGCAAAATTTTCGGGTATTTTGTATTTTTTGGAAAAACCTATTTTTGCAAACTAGTCCTTCGACTAGTTTCGATTCACGGTCTCTTAGGGCCACCAAAATGTTTGAAGTGAGGAGAGACACTTTTACAAAAATGGCTGTAACTCATGAATGGAACGATATATTTTCACCAAACTCTGCACACACATATGTAAGAGCTCGTTCTGTGGTCGCGTGAAAAAGGATGCGGCGACTGGTCACTTGGTGGTGCAATAACATGGAAAAAACTTTAAAATATATAACTACGCAACTCTAAGACTCATTGACTTGAAAATTGGCGCATTGGTGTGTTTGTCCAAGGGGACCGCCTTTGAGGACATTCAGATATCTTGAAAAAAAGCAGCAGCCAATGAAGTCGAGGTTAACGGCGGTCGATTCTAGTGAAACTTGCGGGGAGTCTTTGACTTACGGCCCTAGAGGCCTGTGAGAAATTTGAAAGAAACCAGCGACCGGGGGCCGCCTTCGGATTGTATATTGCACAATTTTTCGCACACACCACATGCTAGAACTCCTCATTTTGAGCAACTTTGCCTTTAGGACTGCTGCTTTCCATTGAATCGTTTGTTAAATACTGGGCATTTTTTCAAAAACCACCTTTGGCAAACTAGTCCAAGTTTTTCGGCTCAACTTCAATAAAACCACTGTGGCACAATTCTCAGGAATCCATTGGTCAATAATTATCAAAAAAAATGTTGAACTTTGGCTGGATAGCTATAGGAGGGTCATTTAGAAAATATATATGACCTACCCAAAATTAAACGAAAACTCTTCGCATCATTAGATGAGCACATGCGTTCAAAGATGCATGCAAATTTTTTGCAGATCAGCACATTGGTAAATGGTCTTCTCCATTTATGAAGTGATTACGTTTGCTAAATAAAACATAACACCGTTAAAAACGTGTATGCTTAAAGACCCTAAAGTGCTTGAACCCCGATAATTGCTGCTCGCACCTATACATGTAGTTTTGAAACAACATGAGTGTGAGTAAACGTTTGAGTTCTTACTATCCCTAAACTTTCCACGGTACATAAAGTTTCAGCAACACTTTCATTTGATGGCCCAGTTTAGACATTCTACTAACTACAAGTAACTTTGCAACTACATGTCAACAAACTCTCATTAAAGTATTAGTAGACTGTCTGCTTAATAATTGATGCTCCTGACAGTCATTCTACTGACTATAAGCTGCTTATAGTTAGTAGACTGTCTAAAGTGGACCATCAAAATAAAGTGAAACCGGTTTCCTTAAGGAATACTATTTCATACACATATTCTCACTGTACACAACCAATATTTTGAACAATTATTTAATTGCAAAAAGAATTTAATCTATTTTATAGTTACAGATAGGTATAAGATTTCTGAAGTCATGGTTTTAGCAAAACGGTTTATTCACCCTCATGTTAGTCAGAATATCGGAGCTGATCTCTTTCACTCAACAAAAGTAAATGAAAAACACTATAAAAAAAGAGGTCAATTTCTCATACCTCAGAAATCTCATTCACTTTCTCAATTATACATGTCAAGACATGTCACGGCAGGTTTCACATCAATGATGCCAATCGTCATAGTTTTTGTGCCATTCTTGAATTTTGACTTCTGTCCGATCCTTATACAAAATGTTTATACTGTGTAACATAACACAAAGGTGGCAAAAACAACTTTGACAATACTTTCAATTCATTTTTATGTTCCACAGCCTTTATATAGGGCAAAATATACACCATATGAAATGCCATAGGGAAGCATCAGATATATTTAATTCAAAGTTTGTTTGTTTTTGTTTTTATTGGCAGTTCGGATGTGAAGGACCCAAAATGCAAAAATGATAACAAAACTATTTGATGACTAAATAAATAAAGAATAAAAATATTATCAAATATTTTATGGCAATAAGAATTATAAATACAAGTTATATATACAAAAACACACATTTGTGCATAGTAAACAATATGTATACATAACTTAATAGGTAGATGAACAAATAAATATTAAATACAGCAGCATCCTTGTGTTATTTTTTGCAATTTTTTTTTGTTCTGAATTCAAGTGACATTGATTGTTCAAATAATTTCCTGAGAAAATGTGTCCCTTAATACCTCCAGTCTCCTTTTTAGTGTCAACTGATTCATCTGTCAGATATCTGAGAACCATCTATTAACCTGCTATGAGGCCACCTGTTGAGCAGCCTTTCAAGTGCAACCGAAACTCTCCTGTCAAGATGATGTAAGTAAAACACTTCAGTCTTCACTGATGCATTGTCAGAGAGATAATATTACACTTTCACAACAAACCAATTTTCCTATCTTGCCTTATTCTCGACAAAATAATAACATTGTAGCAAAGGCAACAGCTCCATAGAATCAGTGAGGAGGCATTTCTCTTATCTTTCCAGAAGGAAGAAAAGAATTAGGGTGTAGTTACTGTCATAGACATGCATGACTGCCGAGCCAGCAAGAAGAGCCTGTTACGGCTTGCTGATGGGCAGGGATGGAAGTCGTAGAGGAAGCTTGCAGAGGCTTGCGTTTATAATCAAGATACGGCCAATAGTGCCAATTAAAGTAGCTAGACCATGAAGTGCTTGCATCTTGTCCACCTTTAATGGCAGGTTTTGTGTTTGTTCAGTAAGTTGGGGCATTTTTGGCAGCAGTGACTGTGTTTTTCATCACCATGGCTATGGTCATTGGGCCGACTCCTCCGGGCACGGGAGTGATGAATCCAGCCTTCTGCTTCACAGCTGAGTAGAGACAAAAACAAACCATGTCTTAAATAACAGTGAGAACTCTGCCTAAGCCAAGTATTTCTTTTATACTTCTAAGAGAAAACAAACTATAAATTGTGCTGGTAAGTGGATACTGTAGTCAGGGAACACACAATGAGCTCAAAACAGAGACTAGAAGGGTTGAGAAATGTTTTCAGGTACATTGAACAAATTCATGCAGAATTATGCATACTTTTAAAGGCATAAATCACTCAAAAATAATCAAAATTCTGCCATTCCAAACCCTTTCTCTCTTCTTCACTGATAATCTTGACATCCACCATAAGTTATGAACAAATTATTTAAAATCAGACATTTTCAATAAATCAGCTGACTCCCTGTTCTCCAAAATTGAATCATTCAATTTTGAATTGGTGAATTTTTAAAATCACCCATTTCCTTCACTTCAAGTGAAAACAGGTTTTTTTTTTTACTATTTCACAAATGCTTAATGATTAGTTAATTAATAATAAAGGGTGTGCACACTTTTGCAGTTTGGTTAATTTAATTTTTATTTTTAACTTTTTTTCTCTGAAATGTCTCACCTTGGTTTTCATTGGCATTGCATGGATTGTCATTTTTTTTTTTATTTTACAATGTTCGCTGAGGTCCATTTATGATGTTATCAAGATTTTGTACGTCATAATTCAGAAGTAATGAGCTATTTTCTGATAGTGTCTTACTGATGTGATCTGACTGAAACTTTGTTAAAAATAAAGTTTGTCCACGCTTTCCTAATGTTAGGATCACAAGGAAGGCAATGGAAAGACTATTGCCACAACTTGGCACTTCAAAACATCTTCAGAGGCATCTCTATGGTTTTGTTGCTGGAGTAATGCTGTATTTGTGTCTGTTTCGTATTTACTACTACATAGCATGCGCAAATCGGTGGGCGGGTCTAAAGAGGCAATGATGTAGAATATGCATCGATCACCTTCTGCAGATGTGGTCTTTCATTACACTATGACGTAATAATGTGACAAAAGTAATTTTCTGAACTTGGTTTCAGTAAAAAGCCAATTCACACCGCACCAACCAACGCCAACAAACACGTCTGTTGGAGTTTGTTGGACCGGTGTGATACCCCTGTTGGCGTCTGTTGGAGTTGGTCGGAGTCTGTTTTCACCCGACTGAGCATGTTTAATCGCCGTTTGTTGGGTCGTGGATTGTCTGGTCGGTGCAAACATGTCGTAGCAGTTTGTTCATTGTAAAAAATAAAATACAGTCAATATAAAAGTTACAAAACTCAATTTAAATAGTCTGTAGAGTAATCCGTGCCGTTCAGCAGAATGCTGCACCTCTGCTTGCCATTTTTACTCATGTGAAGAGGATTATTTTTTCTATCAATACTGGAATGCACGCATGGAGGACTTTACATAATGAATAGTAAGTGGCCAATAGCATCCAAATACTTTGCGAAATGGAAATATTTGGATGTGTGCCGAAAGAGAGAGGTATAAGCGTGAGAGCAACGCAGGTTTTAGTTCTAAATGAATTCGTTTTGGCTTGTTTAGCTACAAATGATTGTATAGGCCTTTGATTGGTCGCGCTAAAAAAAGTTTAAAAACCGGCGAAGGCTATACAACCCCAACGCAAGTCATCAGATAGATGGCTAGCGCTTCAGATTTCAGGTTAGTATTTTTATGTTTGCCTCAATACTTTGAAACAATGAAAATATATATGATACTGTTATTAATCTAATAAACTTGCTTGAAAATATAGTTAACATGGTAACACGTATGTAGTTGTCGATTTTTCCCAGTCAGAATTGACTCTCTGTGACTCGTTTGACTTGTTTGTTTGTCGGCGTTTGTTGGTTCAGTGTGAATGAGACAGTTATTTTTTATAACATTCTAAATCCAACGCCAACAAACGACAACGAACAAGTTGGCCGTTGGCCTTAAGTTCTGAAACTTACAGGATATATTTACAGAACAAAGACCTCTTATACAGTTAAGTTCAAATAATAGCAGTCCAACATCACTAACCAGATAAATCACTGTTTTTGGAAGAAATTATATTTCTACATGGCAAATATTTTAGTAGAGTACTAGAAAACCAACAAACCCAACAGTCGTGACATGAATGCTTCTGATTCGGTGTAATTAAATCATTAACTGAAAAGGGCGTGTTCGAAATAATAGTAGTGTGGAGTTCAATTAGAGAGATAATTAATTCTGTGAAAAAACTGGTGTCAAACAAGTAGCCCTTATTTAAGGACGAAGGCAGAAAATGTTGTACTGTACATTTCTCCCTGAAAATCTGAGTAAAATGGCTCATTCCAGACACTGTTCAGAAGAACAGTGTACTTCGATTAAAAAGTTGATTGGAGAGGGGAAAATACTGAAAATGATAGGCTGCTCAGGTAAAATGATATCAACCAAAGCAACCAAAACCAGAAAGACATGGAAGAAAACGGAAAACTACCATTCGAATGGATCGAAGAATAGCCAAAATGGCAAAGACTCAGCCAATGATCAGCTCCAGGGTGATCAAAGAAAGTCTAAAGTTACCTGTGAGTGCTGTAACAATTAGAAGATGCCTATGTGAAGCCACGCTATCAACAAGAAGCCCCCCCAAAACGACACATGCTGAAGAGGTTACAATTTGCCAAAGAACACATTGACTGGCCTAAAGAGAAATGGCGCAATATTTTGTGGACTGATGAAAACAAGATTGTTCTTTTTAGGTCTAGGGGCCGCAGACAGTTTGTCAGACGACCGCCAAACACTGAATTCAAGCCACAGTACACTGTGAAGACCGTGAAGCATGGTGGCGCAAGTATCATGAAATGGGGATGTTTCTCATACTATGGTGTTGGGCCTATTTATCGCATTCCAGGGATCATGGATCAGTTTGAGTACATCAAAATACTTGAACAGGTCATGTTGCCTTATGCTGAAGAGGAAATGCCTTTGAAATGGGTGTTTCAACAAGACAACGACCCCAAACACACCAGTAAGTGAGCATCATCTTGGTTCCAGACCAACAAGATTAATGTTATGGAGTGGCCAGCCCAATCTCCAGACCTTAATCCAACAGAAAACTTGTGGGGTGACATCAAAAATGCTGTTTCTGAGGCAAAACCAAGAAATGCAGAGGAATTGTGCTGTGCAATTGTCCTGGGCTGGAATACCCGAGGTGGTCGACTCCATGCAACACAGATGTGAAGCAGTTCTCCGTGGTTATACAGCCAAATATTAGTTCAGTGATTCACAAGAAAGCTAAATCTTCAAGCTTTTTAAGTTTATAAACAAGAAATGTTTGATGAAGAAAAATGAAGACACTGCTATTTTTTTGAACAGCCTAATATTCCTATTTCTTCACTTTTTGTAAAGTATGTAACAATTTTAGATACATTTTTCTTCATGTTTTGATATAGAATAGGATGTGCAGTGTTCCCAAAGCATGTGTGTGTGTGTAGTGAAATAAAAGTTATTATAAGGATTTTGAACTTTAATCACTTTTTTAAACACACTGCTATTATTTTGACAAAACTGTATGTCAAATGATCAAGGAAAATTTGATGTCTCAATTCATGACCCCTTTAATAAAAGGAGCAAAAGTTTTGATTTGATTTATTTCTTTGATTGTTTACACACAAAAACAGCTGTTTTAACAGGGGTGTGTGGACTTGAAATAATTTAAAGTAAGAAAATGATTAAAACGGAAATAAATTAAATGATAAATTAAAGATAAAGAGAACTATTAAATTAAAACAAAAGCACAAAGGGACATAACAAAATGACCAATTTAAAGAATAATAAAAAAAACTTAACCAAATCCTAAAGCAGTAATGTGTCACATACCTTCAAAATCCACATCTCCAACAAGACGAAGTTTACCAGTGACAGGGTCCTGCATGCGGTTGATGCCGACATCAATAACCGCAGCTCCCTCTTTTACCATATCTGCCGTTATTAAGTGAGGCACACCTGTAGTTACAAATTTAGATAGGCAGTTCAGAAAGACACATTATCTGAAGAACACAATATTTTCTTTATTTTACTAAAATATTCATATTTATACATTGACCACATTTTTGAATAAAACACAGGTAATGTTAAAACTCATTCCAACTTCATTAGTTAAGTGCACATCTAACTTAATATGTTGCACAACCAAAATCTAAGTAAGGGATAATAAAGTCAGCAACTCATTATTACAAAATTAATGCCAGCAAAGTACAGTTCATATCTTATACTGAAGGCATTTATCTTCAGATAATGACCGGCTTACTGTACATTATCCCACTTATTACATGGCGACTTACCAAATAAATACATGGACGTAACAATAAACTACAAATTATACAGTTTAGCAGTCATTACACAAACATATTTGACCGCAGAATGCAGATATTGACCAATAAGAAATATACCAGAGTATACCAGAGAGCCGTGTAATAATATTACAAAAAAAACTGACCTGCAGCCGCAATCACGATGTCAGCCAGACTGGAAAGTTCCTTCAGTCGTGGTAAAGGAGTGCATCTATGAGCCATGATAACTGTGGCATCACCTGGCACATATAATACACATCAGAATTACTTCATCATCAAATGTACTGTAGTAGGCTAGGCCTTGTGTGTTAAAGTAATGTGAACATCATAATTGTGAATTTAGGCTTTGTTTATTGTACATCAACCTTGTGTAAGCTTTTTTTTTCAAATTAAAGTGCCCCTATTATGCTATTTTAAAGTTTCCTAATTTTGTTTTGGAGGTGTCCTACAATAGATACAGTGGGTACGGAAAGTATTCAGACCCCCTTAAATTTTTCACTCTTTGTTATATTGCAGCTATTTGCTAAAATCATTTAAGTTCTTTTTTCCCTCATTAATGTACACACAGCACCCCATATAGACAGAAAAACAGATTTTTTGAAATTTTTGCAGATTTATTTAAAAAGAAAAACTGAAATATCACATGGTCCAAAGTATTCTTTCCGTACCCACTGCATATGCATCAAAGATCACTTTACTTTCCTTATAATGTCTTGCACATCACCTTATTTCTCACAGAAACTGAAAATGGTTCGTTCAAAGATTCAGGCCTTGTCCACACTAAAACGTTTTAGTTTAAAAACGCATATCTGTTTTGGCTTTTCGTCCACACCGAGATGCGTTTTTGCCACTGAGCTTTTTGAAAAGTGGATAAACTCCCAGTGGATAAATTTGAAAATGCCATTTGTAGTGTGGCCTGTGAAAATGGAGGTATGACACGTTTAGTTATTGAACCAATATCTAACTTGTGTTTTATACCGCTATTGTGATTGTTATGTGCTATGTCACTTTCACACAGTTCCCAAAATGTTACTTTGCACACTCTTCTTATCACAGTCCTGCAAAGAAAATTTGGCTGCAATTGCTGTCCTGCAGCAAAACATAAGCACAGTTGCGTTTTAGACCAAACATATATACTGAGTGTGACCTGGAATGGTGAGAGATATTGTGTTAAATAAAATGATTCTGCCAGAAGAACAGCATGTCAAGGCCTCAGCTACAACTAAAGTGTTCGAGGGTGGGTCAAAGTAGGCGTGCAGCCAATCCACTTGTTAAGTCTGACGTCACGCATCATCACTTCCAGATCCAAACGCTCTACCAGATTTCCCAAGAAAACAACAAACAGTGTTAATAAACACTCACGATGTGATCTAATCCCAGAGGGCCAGAAAGTGATTCATCGTTTATAAATCATTAAAATATTTGTGCCTGGGACACTGTGAGCACGGAGACTGTAGTGTACATCGCAAGTTTTTAAATGCTTAGCTTAAATGTGTCATATGAATAAATAGTGTTCATAAATATTTGTTGAGATAGTATTCTCAAGTGAAACGAGTAGAGGTTTAGAGTCGAAATGAGCATTCCTTACATCATGATTTCATTAACATTTAATTTTTTTTGCAGGCACTAGGAAATTCATACAACTTCACATGTTTTGGTTCATGCCACATATTCTCTAAAAGAATGTAAATGGTGGGTGGTTTCCGTGCACCAGCAAGATTAAGAAATTCCTAAGCAGAAATTTCCAGAATGTGTAACTACATCACCACATATACCAAAAGCTTTTAAATTTAAGTTCACTTTTATTGCTAAGTCTGTGAGTCACACATAAAGTGGAAAAAGAACTTATTCAAGGCTGCTTCCTTCATTGAGCAAGGAATTTCTTACATGCTAGAGCATAAACCTACTATTAAAATGATTGATTTCACTACTCAATTTAAGCATGCCATTGATATCTAAATAAAACATTCCCTTCTAGCAATTATACAGTTCCAATAAAAAGAAAAAAGCATCCGGTCTCTCCCTTTCCTTTATTCCAAGAAGCATTATAAAAAAAATGTCAAAACTTTAAACATCACTTCAGTTTAAACCTGAACTGACCATGTTTTTGGTGATATGCCAATTCGGTGATGATGCAATATCAAACTTTTACTCAAAAAACTAATTATACATATATATGTTTGATATTTATATGTATTATTTGCAGTCCTTTTAATCATTGTTTAGTACAATTCAAAATAATAGGCATTTCACATGAAGAATAAATGGGTTTTAAAACAAAAATATACTACCACCTAATATATATTTGGTAACACTTTACAATAATGTCTAATTTGTTAACATTGTAAAAAAAAAAATAATGTTAGTTAATAGAAAATACAATTGTATTTTTTCATGGTAGTTCACGCTGCATTAACTATTAAAAGATACATTTGTATTATATAACTAGATGGCTAAGGATGAAAGACGATTATCAGTAGTTGTCCATTAATGCATGAGAAGGTTATTACAGGTTACTGGTAAAATGTCAACATTTATTTTTGATAGTAATGATTTGACTGCTTGCATCACCACTGGCTACATCCTGGGTCCATTCTGTGAATTTGTAATTTGCAAGGATCTCACTCCCCTTCAACAAGCAAGGTGACTGGGTTGTTGGTTTATTGATCGAAATTCTGAAAAAGTGCCTTCTGAAATTATGTTGCAAAGAAAAATAAATAAATAAAAACAGACCTTTTTGCTTTTCACAGAATGATCAATTTGCAGTAAGTACTTGTACTTCAAAACAAACTTGTTGATAAATAACAATTCTATAGTCTAGTCATAAAATCTCACTAGTGGAAAAACGTATATACTGAGCATACTGGAAATCCATGATCATATTTACTGACATATCAGTAAATATTAAACTTTATTTGGAGTACTTCTTTATTGCACATTTATTAATATTAAGCTTAAATGCGTTTTAATATCACTATTACTAAGGACAGTATGATCACTGTATAAAATCAGTCTTTAAATGCAAGATATTTAAAGTGTACCTAAAGTATACTTGCAATACTTTTAGCACATAATATACTTAAAGGATTAGTTCACTTCAGAATTAAAATTCCCTGATAATGTATCTCCCTCATGTCATCCAAGAAGTTCATGTCTTTCTTTCTTCAGTCGAAAAGAAATTAAGGTTTTGGAGAAAAACATTTCCGGATTTTTCTCCATTTAGTGGACTTCAACGGATTGAGGGTCCAAATTGCAGTTTCGATGCAGCTTCAAAGGGCTCTACATGGTCCAAGCTGAGAAATAAGGGTCTTATCTAGCGAAACGATCTGTCATTTTCTAAAGAAAAATAAAATAAAAATGTATATTCTTTTCAACCACAAATGCTTTATATGCTCTAATAATCGTAATCACGTTGAAAAGGTCACGCGTAATGTACCGACTGAAGGAAGACACATAATTATATGTCTTTGTGTTTGCTTATTGTTTAAAATGGCCATTTCGTGTGCGTATCTTAGATGATTGAATCTTATTAAACACAGGGCCGGTACTTCCGCCCACGTCACGTGTGACCTTTCCAACATTATTACGTAAAGCGTAGCACATCACAGAGCTAGTGCAAGAGCATTTATGGTTAAAAAGTATATATTTTTGTTAATGTTTTTTAGAAAATAGCCGATCGTTTTGCCAGATAAGTTAAGTTGAGTCGTGACATATTGTCAAGTATGGTGACCCGTACTCAAAATTGGTGCTTGCATTTAACCCATCCAAGTGCACACACACAGCAGTGAGTAGTGAACAAGTGTACACACAAACACACACAGTGAACACACATCCGGAGCAGTGGGCAGCTATTGCTCCAGCGCCCTGGGAGCAATTAGGAGTTAGGTGCCTCAAGGGCACCTTAGTCATGGTATCGAAGGTGGAGAGAGTGCTGATCAATTTGTGGGAATCAAATTGGCAACCTTAAGGTTACAAGCGTTGTAACTTCACCAACTCCCTCACCATTAGGCCACGACTACCCCAGGAAGACCCTTATTCCTCATCTGGAATCACGTAGAGCCCTTAGAAGCTGCATTTAAGCTGCAATTTGGACCTTCAACCCACTGAACCCCGTTGAATTCCACTATATGGAGAAAAATCATGGAATGTTTTCCTCAAAACCTTAATTTCTTTTTAAATGAAGAAAGAAAGACATGAATATCTTGGATGACATGGGGGTGAGTAAATTATCAGGAAATTTTATTTCTGAAGTGAACTAATCCTTGAAGTATATCTTTAGTTGGACATCAGCACTATTTCTGGATAACCAAAGTATATTAAGTACAAAATTAGTTGTTCCAATTGAAGTATACCAATTTAATGTACCAAAGTACAACTGCAGGGTACTTACATTAAATACATAAATATGTAAATGTATTTGTAGTATACTTATCATAAAACAAATGTGTTTCAAATACATTTTACTATATTTATTTTTCACTTGGGCTAGCTTTGAAAAAAAAAAGAAATCATTGCAAGATTAGTTTCCTCATATTTGGGAAATGTAATTATTAATGTAATTTCTTAAACCTTAAAGTTCATGAATCTTGTAACAAGACTCATTGTGTATCGGGTTAACGTTAAAGTCAGCACAAAATGAAAACTGGTAGAGTCTTTTCTTCCGTATTGTGCCGTATATACGAATTTGCAATTGGTGTGATCTCATGTGAGTGACAGTTTGCCCATCCTCGTACCTGTAAACACGTCATCAGAGAAATGCAGACATGTTGTTGCAAGAGGCAGGGAAAGTTACTTTGATTAAAGACGGCACATGAATTTAAAACAAATAATAATGTAAAATAAATCCTAATTTTTTATATAAATCATTTATAATAATGACTGCAATGTTCCATCAAAAACTTGTCAATTTTGATTTAATGGTGACCAAGATTAAATAAATGAATTATAGGATTCTACTTGCCACTTCAAAACTCCAACTTCAACTACAATCCGAGAGTGTGTGTCCACGGCACATATAATTTATTTAAACAAGATTAAAAATAAAAAAAACACCTGTTTATTGGCAGGCAACTACAAAAAAAAAAAAAAACAGGAAATGACACGACACTAATCTCACCTCCCGGCCGTTCATGGTTTCTATCCGAATGCAGAAGCATTGCAATTGGCATTCCTACATTCTTGGAGCGTCCAACTACGAGCACATTTCTTCCAACTGTTTCAATGCCTGAACAAAAAAAGGACAACGGAATTTGAGTAAATATTAATAACTTACTTTCAAAAATGCCCATGTCATGGAAAAACCATCAAAATACAGATACAGTTGCAAAACAATATTTTCAAACGTGCAAGTAAGATAAGCAGACATCAGATACTGTTGTTACACCTGCTTCTCACTAATGTAATTATATAACACCCAATGGCATCTCTGCTGGGGATGCAATATGAGAGGGCTGGGAAACTGACTGTATTTTCATCTTGAAGAAAATTTGAATCTCAATTGTCTGAAAGCTGACCCATTCTTCTGATGATTTCCCACACTGCCCCTGCTGTGGCCGGCACCATGCACCTCTGGTCCAAGCAGAGCTTCCCAATGTTTACTATGTGGAATCCATCCACATCTTTTTCTGGGGCGACAGCATTGCATATGGCTCTCTCGTTGATGTGCTCTGACAGAAATACATTCAAAAAATTCCTCACAATTGCAAATCTGAACCAGATCAATTCAGTATCCTGTGTTTTTATTATACCAAAAGGAAATAACTATAGCACTTTCAACATTAGCTCTTGTTTATTTTACTAAATACAATAAGTAAAGTCACCAAATAATTACAGAAAAACTATTTACCATTAGCAGTTTCACGTTATACCTGGAAGAGGGAGTTGGACCAGCAACCCGCTGATGCTTTTGTCTCGGTTGAATTTGTCAATCAATTCCAACATCTCTTCCTGAGATACTGACGATGGCCTGAAGATTGTGCTGCTCGACATGCCTTTTAAACAAGTACCAAGTGAAAAAGACATTGGTGAAAATATTAAAGTCACGCTGACTTCATGTAACATTATATTTTCACATCTCACGACAACTTAGCGTTTTGCTCACCAAGCAGCGAAGCCGTGCGGGTTTTGTTTCTCACGTAAGTGTGGCTGGCGTGATCATCTCCCACCAGGATAACACTCAGATGAGGTCTCCTGTTGCCTTGGGCCACTAGTTTTCCTATATCACTCTGGATTTCTTTATGGATGTGGCGAGCAAGTTCTGTCCCTGAGACCACAGTGGCAACATATCTATGTGACAAACATAACATATATGAAACAATACACCTCACAAGACATATGGAAGAAGTATCCATTAAATCCAAACCATCAAATGCATTTGTAATGTCTTAAAACCCTGCTTGGGCATCTCTTTGACAGTGTCTATGACACCCACATGGTGGCGGAATATTCAAACATACGATATGTGTTTGCTGAATGACTCGACTTCCTGAAACAATGACTAGATGTCCTGTGTGTCATGTCAATCCAAATATATGTTCAAAAATCAGGATGTGGATGTGTACTTATGTGCTGCTCGATAAGAAAACACGCGTGTTTGGCTTCTAAACGCATGCAACATTTGTTTATCTGTACCAGGGGGGAAATACAGTCCTAACCTTTTCAGTGACTGACAAAAAGGGCTTCTCCGGTTGACTGTTTTCGGGTTAATCCATCGTTTTGATCGTCGATAATGCTGAAGATATGATGTTAATGTCTGTATTCTAGTATAATTGATGGTTAATGCAGTGGGAACTGCCATAGTAACGGATCACCTGCTCCTCCTCGCGGCGCGCGCGTCTCGACGCGTCACACTAACAACAAAACTATTTCCGGTTCTGTGTGAAACACGTCAAACGTCTACAAACACAATTTATACTGGTGTCTCTGTGTGATATAAACGTCGAACAACAAAATAATATGTTAATGAAGACCCAACTGTAAACCTACAAGGATATTCCACAAAATCGGATCTAAAAGCCAGCCCAGATCTTTACACAGTCAGAGCAGACAGAAAGCCAGACATGTGATATAAAGATCTCGTGTATAAACCTTCTTAAAATAGGCTACATTCTGAATATATTCTAACCCAAAGTGAGAAAGTTTCATGTCATGTTTAAAGTGAAACTTTGTTTTGTAGTTCATATCAGTCTGATATGAGATTATTTATTTATTTATTCTTATTATATTATAAACTTTGTTTTATATATATATATATATATCCTGGTTTTCCATGACTGTGGGAAACCTGCATAATTTTACCAAAACTTTAGCTCTTTTCTTTTGCTGTCTTGTAGCACTAGTTTTTTCCGGTAACACTTTACAATAAGGTTCATTAGTTAATGAACTGCACTTATACAGCATTTATTAATCTTTGTTAATGTTAATTTTAACATTTACTAATACATAGACTGTAATGAATTACTGTAAAAATAACAGCATTATTTTACAGCCGCTGGCTGTTTTTTTAATAATACAGCATATTGCTGTAAACTGCAATGCATTGTGGGGTCACGTGTTGGTTTGACTCAAATTTACAGAATATTGCTGTAAATTGGCCCTTCGTAATTTTAAAAAATACAGTTATTTACTGTAATCAGAGAATACAGGGAAATCCTGTCAATTAAATTACAGTAACACTACTGTAAATTTTACAGTAACTGGCTGGCAACCCTGCTGCTAGTATTATACTGTAAAATTTACAGAATTTTTTTAACAGTGTAATTAACATTAGTTAATGCACTGTGAACTCACATAAACAATGAACAACTGTATTTTCATTAACTAACGTTAACGAAGATTAGTAAATACAGTAACAAATGTGTTGCTCATGGTTTGTTCATGTTAGTGAATACATTAACTATTGTTTAACTAATGATCCTTATTGTAAAGTGTTACCGTTTTTCCTGCAGGAAATGCAAATCTGGGTTGTGTGTTGTCATTATGTGTTGAAACTCAATAGGCCTTCAGTGTTCACTTCCCAGGACATTTACCAAAGCGTAACACCTTGCATAGAACAATAGGATTAGTAACTTTTAAAATGCTTGATCTGAAACAAAAAACATTTGAATGCCAAATACACAAGATTTTAAAGACAATGGGAAAAATGGAACAATCCAGTTTTGTAAATGTGTTTGACCTATAACACTAACCCAAATATATTCTGACATAACAGAGCAGATTGCGATATATCCATCCAACACAAAAGTGTTCGTATTATTGCTGAGTATATATATATATATATATATGTGAATTGTATTATATATTATCATTGTGTTTATTATAGTTGTTAATTAATATTTTGAATAGGTTTTTCTTTATATTTTCCATTTTTATTTTAATTTTAGTAAAAGTTTGATTAATTTTTAAAATAGTTTTTTTTTTTTAAATGTCTGTAGTTTTAATCTTATTTTATTTTATTTCAGTTAACATTTATTTTATTTCAAATAACAAAAAATAAATGTTCTGGTTTTAGTTAACCTAATGCACAGATTCATATGCCACATTCTATAAGCTAGCATGAGATAAAATTGCATAACTGTCGCAGAATTTTCATATTCATTTGAAACAATAAGTTACTAGATCAATATTTTTCATCTCCATATGTCCAAACAATGCCCAACTTCTACTTCACAGACAGAAAGTGGCGGATGAATAATGTGTTTTTGTTCAGCTCTATAGCTCTTTAGTATGCAGCCCTTGTCTTAAATGCACGGGCTTCATCGGGGCGTTTTCTAAAAGAGAATCCACTAGCTTTTTCTTTGACCCACTTGGATTTCACCAACATCCAGTCGTCTGTTCTAATTTTTATGTTTGCCAAAGTCATCTAAAACAAAATTTGCCATCTTGACACTTTAAGGCCCTTTGTTGTCCTATAATAAAAAATGAGTCTTTCAACCTAAACAACTTGTGAATGTATTTTGGAAATGTCAAAAATCTCTCTCATGTGACTTAACTCCAGTAAATATTTCTCAGAAGGGTTGTTTTCGAAAGTTCCTTGAAACGTTGACAGACCTAAACCTTATGAACATTTACCGAACATTTACTCCCAAACCCCCAACAACAATAAAAATAACCACTGCTGGACAAAACAATCATTTAGGCCCTATTCAAAACCCCAGTCATCCCTACATTGTCAAATCTGAACAACAATGACCCCAAAAGACTAAAACACACATCCCATGTTTGTGTATTTGTAAACAAACACGTGCAGAGCTGATGCTCGAGTCCGGGCAGCACAGGGTTAACAGTAGCGTGAGAATTGTGTGCCAGCGAGTCTTTCACAAACTTACAACTCATTCAAACGTATATACCACGCCCTCGAACGTACTTGCAGGGGCTCGACCAATTAGAGAGAAGGATTTTTTTCGTAGGTATCTGCCGATGGTCAGATGACTGAAAAAAACTATTTAAAACTCTAATGAGCAACCTGATACAGGTTCATAGACTTTCCTGACACCTTAGTGAGAGAGTAATACGTAAAACTTCTCCTCGGTCACTAAAGTTTGTCTAAAGAATAACGAAACTATTTTAAAGCTTTGAACATTATGGTAGAAAAACCAATAAGAATTGCAATTTGCTTGTTATGTTTTATCCTGTGCCATTCATTCAGTGCCAGAGCCGCTGCGCCCGACGAGAACGCGCCTTTCAACGGTAAGAGAGCTGACTTTCTCTTCACTGGCTAAGCAATGCTGTTAACCGACTTTAAATGCTGTGGTTATTTAGTGTTCCAAATTCTTCCTTGATTTATATTTTTAAGCATTCCTGTCTACAGTCATTCTCTCCGCGAACAATGGCTAACAGTCAAACTGTTGAGAAACGCGTTCAGTGTTCTCAACGTGAATGAGCCTGTCAATGAAAGACGCAAAAAAATGAATGATTGGAAGTTAAATGTCCGCTTTCTTTGACGTGTCGGCGACTCGCAAAAGTAAAGCCCGGACAGTCCACTTTGTTTCGGATGTGCCTTTTAAACAACGTCCACGTTTTATCGACGGTCTTTTCTGCCGCGTCGTCGACCGCAGTGACTTTGTGCTGCAAATCTGACTCTTAAACGACTCCGCTTCATGAGCAGTGGATTATTTACTTTTATTTTATGTTTTATGTCTTTAAAAAAGCTCACTGTAACTTCTGTGAAAAATTAAAGTTTGGAATACCGGGGAGTGCCATAACAGAATTTGTTAAAGCTTTGTGTTTTTGCTCGCTTTTATTTTGGCTAATATTACCATATTTTATAAACGTTTGAAAAATTAACTTCGTAAGTATGCATGTTATGTATGGTATGTATGTATGTTTTTTTTCACACGCGCGCACACACCCACTTACACCACCAACAAAACACAGGCAAACAACTCTATAAACACAACCTGTTTGTAGGCGTTGGTAATCTATACAAAGATGCAAACGCTCAGAACTTCTTCCATCACAGGGGGATTTCAACCTCTGAGCTCATGTTCTGATTTAACTTTTCAGCCCAAGTAAGGAAACATCTTGATGTTGTCCTCTTGAAACCGCATGGGCTGTTTGTAAACTCTTACATCCCAAATCAAGACCGTATTCGCATTCTTATAGTGGTTTATAGAGAACAACTTCTGCTCCTTCTACAGTAGCTCAATTGTTCAAGCTAGTCTTTAAAACGAGAGATTGTCACAAGACTTGTCATGAATGAACTCGAGCTCAACACCTTATGAAACAATTAAGCTCTTTGAAATGCCTTAAGCTCTTGGTCTTGGGAATATTATATGTGGAGTTTACATAAACTCATTCATCATTTTACTGTTCCTTCTAGATGATGCCGAAGACAACCTCTCTATGGATCCAGTGCTACTTCATGACCGAATTAAGTACAACATGCGCAAGTCTTTGGACCTTGATGACGACGGCTGTTACCTCCAACCTGGGAAAAAGGAAAGCATTGAGGAGTGCGGCTTCGATGCAAGAGTTAAGACCATTCTTATCATCCACGGCTGGACGGTGAGACATTCTAGATGGTCATGTTTTAAATCTGGATGACTTTAATACTCGACTTTTAAAGATTTTGACACCCAAGTGCATATTTTCTCTTTGAAGAAATGAAGGTTATCCAGAAACTAGTGTAACACCACTGGAATACTCTTTCTTAATGCATTCATTTGTCAGATGTAAAGCAGATATTGGAATTTCACATGTGATCGCTGGATCTTTGCTGGTTTGGTTTGGTTTGGTAAAGAGTGTGGTATGTTTCACAGATGAGTGGGATGTTTGAGAGCTGGATGCACAAGCTGGTGGCTGCTGTTCAGAGACGAGAGTCTGAGGCTAATGTGGTGGTGGTCGATTGGCTGGGCTTTGCCCACCAACTTTACCCTGATGCCGTCAACTACACCCGCCGAGTTGGGAAGAGCATCGCTACCCTTTTGGACTGGCTCCAGGTACATCTAGATTTTCCGTGCCACTGGGTGTGATTGTTTCTCTTTGTGTGTGTGTTTGAGAGAACTGGCAACTGTGTGAACTCTGCTTGTGGCCTTGTACATTGGTTCTTTGTTGGTTTTATTCCTCTTTTCTCAGGAAAGCAGATGTCCTGGTGAACTACAATTTGTCTTTTCCAGATGGATGTTTTGTTTTTTTTTGTTGTTGTGTGAAATGTGGGGAATTGGCCCAAGGCGTTATGGGTATTCTCATGGAATAATACATATTCATGCATCAATGCTGAGTTCTTTATAGGCTTTACACAGGAAAGATGCAAGCAGTGTAAATGAGCAGCTGAGTGTATTAACCCCCCCCCCCCCCCCCCCCCACACACACACACACACGCACACACACGCGCGCGCGCGCACACAGATGCCCCAGCTGGCATCGAGCATGGTACAGTAATGATGTGCAAAAAGCATGACTTTTACATCTCAAAACTGCTCTCATTGTGGCATCTAAAAATAGTTTAAATGGTCGTCTCTTTTCTAGAACCGTTCACCATTTGAATTTAGTTATGCGACGCAAACGAATAAATAATTTTAGAACAATAATAGTTGTTTTTTATTGTTGTTGTTGTTAGTATTAATAATAATTTAATGTATGTCTGTTTTAATAGGAAGAAGAGAAGCTGCAGCTTGAGGACGTGCACATGATTGGATACAGCCTTGGGGCTCACGTTGCTGGATATGCTGGAACGTATGTAAATGGAAGTATTGGACGTATAACTGGTGAGTTGTTTTTTTTTTTTTTTTTCTTTGTTTGACATCTTGACTTTTTGAAACAAAGCTTTGGAATTGCTCAGTCTTTTTGCACACATTGAGGCTTGAATATCTGTCCCTTTTGAATAGGTTTGGACCCAGCTGGTCCCATGTTCGAGGGGGCAGAGTCCAACAAGAGGCTTTCTCCGGATGATGCAGACTTTGTCGACGTCCTGCACACATACACGCGGGGAGCTTTGGGAGTCAGTATTGGGATCCAGGAGCCAATTGGGCACATTGATATATATCCCAATGGTGGGGATGTACAGCCAGGATGTTCTTTAGGAGATGTGCTATCCACTGCTGCTGCAGGAAGTAAGTACTTCAGTTTTTTTTTTTTTTTTTTTTTTTTTTTTTTTTAAAAGCACTTTCCAACTCCCTTTCATGGTTGCCAACTGCCATTTGACCATATCTGTCTTGTCACCACACAGACTTTGTGGAAGTCATGAAGTGTGAACATGAGCGGGCAGTGCATCTCTTCGTGGACTCCCTCATGAACAAGGACCATGTGAGCTATGCCTTTCAATGTACCGGCCCTGATCGCTTCAAGAAGGGCATTTGTCTCAGCTGCAGGAAGAACCGCTGCAACAGCATTGGTTACAATGCCAAAAAAATGCGTAAGAGGAGAAACAGCAAGATGTACCTGAAGACTCGCGCAGACACGCCTTTTGGCGGTAAGTAATTACAGTGTTTTGTTTTGTTCGTTTTTTTCAAAGTGTCATGCTGTACTGATGAGTCACTGAAACGTTCTATTTGCTTGTTGCGATATTGAACTGGTTATTTTCTTTACAGGTTACCACTATCAGATGAAGATGCATGTGTTCGACAGGAAGAATGCAGATGATTCAGATCCCACTTTCTTCGTCAAACTACACGGATCCCATAATGATACCAATAACCTCAGTGTAGACATGTAAGCACCTCTTGATTAATATTATTCTCTAACTGTGGTTGTTTTGAACATTAAAGAAACTTCAGTAAGGTTGAATTCTTTTTTTTTTATATATATAACTTGACCTGGCGTCTCTCTCTCTCCACAGTGCTGACGGAGTCGGTCTAAACCTCACAAACACATTTCTCGTCTTTACGGAAGAGGATATCGGTGATCTGCTAAAAATTTCACTTCGCTGGGAAGGCCCTTCTGATTCCTGGTCATCCGTATTCAAACACCTTAAGTCATCGCTTTGGTCCTGGTCGAGTACACGGGACAAAAAAATTGTAGAGGTTCGGAGGATCCGAGTCAAAGCAGGAGAAACGCAGAAGAAGTGAGTCTTATCTTGGTCCTCATTGGTTGCGAACTTGAACTTGTTTGTTAATGTTATACTGTTGCTTTCAAAGGTTCACTTTCTGTGCTGAAGAGACTGAGATATCCCCAGGGAAAGAGATTACATTTGTTAAATGCCGTGATGGGTGGGAAGTAAAGCCTAGAAAAAGGTATGTGTGCATGAGTACTATTCCCGTTGTTCATTGTGTACATATATATATTCAGATTCAATCCCAAACTCTCTTTATCACTTATGTTTTATATTTCACATTTTATTATAATTCATCTCTTTTATTGTTAGTTGTCTATATTTATATCATTTAATTTTGCAGATTGCACTACTGAGAGGAAGCACTGTGACCCAGGGACAC
Organism: Opsariichthys bidens; assembly: GCA_037194245.1. Taxonomy (NCBI): domain Eukaryota; kingdom Metazoa; phylum Chordata; class Actinopteri; order Cypriniformes; family Xenocyprididae; genus Opsariichthys; species Opsariichthys bidens. The sequence goes on from CM074288.1 coordinate 6,694,968, forward strand.
AAGGCGGCACGGGGCCTGAGCACTTTTGTTTGTTTTGGTACACATTTGGTGGGATTAGGCACCATATCTGTTTCGGGGGGGTAGAACACAACTTGTGCTGCTCAAATGCCAGCTCGGATGGGTGATGGCTGGTTACTGGACTTGCTCAGGGCATTTATTTTCTACCAGTGGGCTGTTTCGGATTGTTTGAGATTCTAGGTCTTCATCTTTTGATACTATTTGTATGTTTTCTATTGTTACATTCAGAACATCAGTTTTGTGGATCTCGGACTCTTCCTTAACAGTGCAATGCTTGTTATATATATTTTTGTACGTTTTTAACTTATGAAGGAGAAAAAGCACTGTAAAACCAAGCTTATTTATCAACCTAATGCACACCTTGTACCAAGGCATAAATGAATTCTCTTCCAAGTTACCTGGTGACCACTTTTACGTGTACGAGTCTGTGGATTTCAATAGAAAGAAGGATTTTATGTGAATTCACAGTATTATTTAAGGTCAAAAGAATGGAGAGAGCCGCTTTGTTTGTCTTCGTAGAAATGTTGCACATTTTGTGCCTTGTCGTGTACATGTTTTCTGTATATAGTGTTTATATAAAAATGAAAGAATAATTTGTAATAAAACTACTTTGAATTCATTTGTGTCTGGTGTGATGCATTCTATTAACAAATGTTTTGAAAGGGTGGTGTAGTAATACTATTCATTTTGATTACTCGAATGCAGATTTCTACAGTATTTTGTATAACTTAAGATGATTTGTATTTATGTAACTTGAGTAGGTTAAAATATGCTGCAATCCAGAGTCAATCAATTTACTTTTGTAAGGGATAGCCTGTGACAATGAATGCGGAAATGATAGTGAAATGTGACTTGGCATCTTTAGTTTGTAAATAATCTCATATTATTCCAAACCAGTATGACTGACTTCTGTGGAACACGGCAGTTACAATGAATGCGGACTGAAGCTTACAACCTTCAAAAAGATTCAAAAGCACCATTAAAGTGTCATGAATGTGGTTCAAGTTCAGATTCTTGCTATATTTGAGTCTCCTGCATTCGAGTCAATGAATCCCTCACACTGGTTGGTAACACTTTACAATAAGGTTAATTAGTTAACATGAACTAACAATGAACTGCACTTACACAGCATTTATAAATCTTTGTTAATGTTAATTTCAACATTTACGAATACATTTAATCATTTGGCAGATGCTTTTATCCAAAGCAACTTACAAGTGAGGAAAATAAACACGCGAGGCAAATAGACACAGGAAGTGCTCACAACACAAGTTTCACACTGTGTTGTGTGAATATACAATACAAAACAATATAAGCTAGAGTAGGAAGGGAAAAGGAAAGGATAGAACTTTTTTTTAATGAAGGGGTTGAGTGCTCACCAAAGAAATGAGTTTTCAGTTGCTCTTTGAATATTGCCAGGGATTCTGCATTCCTGATGAAGGTGGGGAGATCATTCCACCAGCAAGGAGCAGTGAACGAGAACGTTCTGGAGACTGATTTTGTGCCTCTCCGTGACGGGACCACAAGCCTTCGCTCCTTTAGTGATCGCAGGCTTCTGGTGGGGACGTAGAGTTGTAAGAGTGAGTGGAGGTAGGAGGGTGCAGAACCTGTTAACATTAGTCAATGCATTGTGAACTGACATGAACAATGCAAAACTGTATTTTCATTAACGTTAACAAAGATGAGTAAATAACAGATGTATTGCTCATGGTTAGTTCATGTCAGTTAATACATTAACTAATGTTTAACTAATGAACCTTATTGTAAAGTGTTAAAGACTGGTTTTGTGAACTGGATCAGTCCTGAAAAGATCCAACTCAAAGAAATGATTTGTTCATGAATCAGACATTGCATTTATTTTTTGGTGCTTTAGCGTCCTTTTTGATGCTTTAAAACTTCAGGCCCCATTCATTGGAACTGCATGGAAAAGAACATAAAGCAGTTATCCAAGTTCTTCTAGGAAAGCAAGTCATACAGGTTTGGAAAAACATTTGTATGAGAAAACATCACAATTTTTCTTTTGGGGGGCCTTGGGACCTGTCCTTATCTACTTCCTTAAATACTAATAGTATTGTTTTGAGAAAGAATAAGTAGACTAAAAATAATCTAGAGATTTACTAGAAGTTGTCTTATCTTCAGGGGAGTGATCTACAGTGTGTGTGTGTGTGTGTATGTGTGTGTGTGTGTGTGTGTGTGTGTGTGTGTGTGTGTGTGTGTGTGTGTGTGTGTGTGTGTGTGTGTGTGTGTGTGTGCGTGTGTGTGTGATCTGCCTGTTTGTATGTGCCGCTTTCAGGAATGCCAAACCATTGATGAACTTCTGGTGACAAACCTCTCAGAAATGTTGAAATCTTTCCAGAAAATGTAACTGTTACTGTGTAAAAGGAAAGAGCCACCAAACCGATAATTGTGAATGAGATGAGATGATAAGAGACCGGAAATATCTGTTATCTTACACAGTGGTTTCAGTGGATGATGCTTGTACGTTACAGTAGGAACATTCTCACTGCATCCCCAAGCAAATGATGTCATTTCTATCAGGGTAAAACAATGGCTTTTTCCTAGACTAATTAGTGTGTTACATTTTATTTACTTTTAAATGTCTTTAATTTACAATTATTAAGCAGTAATATTTGCTCCCAGGGTTTATTTATCAGGAGCTTTGACCTGATTCAACTTCAAATTTGACCTGATTCAACATCAAATTCTGCAGGTATTAAACATGTCAAAACTCTATGCGTCATAACTCATAATCCTATAGGAGTTTTACTTGCATGGCTGATCTCTGCCTTGCCCTCACAGTACCCACCAATAGTCTTTACAAACATGCATGGATGGATATAAATATAGATGGATAGACAGACAGACAGAAAGACAGATAGATAGATAGATAGATAGATAGATAGATAGATAGATAGATAGATAGATAGATAGATAGATAGATAGATAGATAGATAGATAGATAGATAGATAGATAGATAGATAGATAGATAGATAGATAGATCATTATCTGTCTCACAGAAATGTGTTTACAAACTTGTTATTAATTTAAAATTTCGATTTCTCTTATCAAATCCTAAATGTGCATTTTAATATGACTTTAATCCACAAAGCGCACATAAAGCGGCCTCTCATACTGAATGGGCGCGATACTGGACTGAGCTCTCTTTTGCATCTTTTTGCACTTGAACGGACAAATACACACAAAAAATATGTCAAAATATTCTCGTAAACACAGTTGGTTATGTCTTACGTAAACTTAAACAGTTGACAAAGAAAACACACAACAGTGTTTTGGATCGGAGCAGCTCTTAAAGTGAAGGCAACCTAAAATTCCTTCTGCCATCCATTATAACTTTAATCAAACAACAAAGACAAAGACAAAATTCACTCACTGTTCTTGAATGAATAATTTAGCAACTATATTTGTAATGTATATTTTATTTATAAATTGCAGTGCTAGAATCGATAAGAATCAGAATCAATAAGCGGGATCGGAATCGTTAAAATTCAAACAATACCCAGCCCTAGTTTTAATTTAACCAATTAAGATCTGTTACCTCTTGCTTGGACCAGTCTGTTCCAATCCCATTTTTCCCACACCATGCAAGTCTCTTTATAAGCTGCTGACCCCCATCTGCTCCACGATTATGCCACGGCATTATGAAATATTTGTGCAATAGCCAATAAAGTTTAAATCCCGTCTATCTAGCACACTTCCCATAATGTTTACGTGTTAGGTCAATAGGTGGAGAGTAGGCGGTCTACTCACATCCAACCACATGAGCGTCTACACCACAAAAGCAATCCAGTCAAATGAGTTTGGCTACCTCTGCAAGGTGAAAGTGGACAGGCTAAAAACGGTTTAGAGCCTTTTTACACCTGTGTTTAGCGTCGTCTTGTGATCTGATTCACCAAAACAAATGTTAATACCAGGTGTAAACAGGTCGCCACTCATGATTGGTCATTTGTCTGTTGCCTGGCTGCCAGTTTCTCTGTAGCCGTCCAAGTGCATTATTAGGGCGACGTAAACACAAGTTATTAGTAATAAGAAAATTAAAAGAAAATCTGATCATCCTCCATAACCCGGTCGATATTTAAATCACATACGTCTGTAACATATGACTGACACATTTATATTCTATATAGCTCTTTTATCAGCTCAGAGTGAAAAATGAAACCATATCCCGGCTCAACATGGAATGGAACGCTTAAGCAACGAGAACAGTTTGGCCCAACGGTGGAAAGTCAGTTTATAATTCACCAAGCAGCGCACATGTCACATATGTCCGCCGTCATGCAATTTCCAACACCCTTAAGATAAAGTAAGCAAGCAAGTAAAGCCTTTATTTGTCCCGCAGCTACATAAAGCTTTAACAACCTATTGTATTTGTTGGCAAAGGATGCAGTGCTCATGTGATTATGTATAGGTCATGAGCAGAACATGCTCCAAGACTGTACCCTTTGATGGCAGAGTGCAGAATGTTCCATTCAGCCTTCTCCGAATGCTTTCTACGTCATGCAGCTGACCGTTGAGAGGAGGTGGTGTCCAGCTGTGTGCAGCATGTGCCTATAGCAGACCTGCCAAAAATATCTGCCAAGTAAACACTTGTTCTCATTGCTATTCAAACTTGTGAACGTGTACACAACATATATTGATTGGCTGGTCACAACGCTACTCGAGGAACTATCCGGATACAATGCACTTGGCACGTTACTTATTGCTCAATGTATGAAAGAGATTACTGATCGCTTTTGAATAATTATATTTTGTGCTGTATGTGTCAGGTTCAGTGGCTGTAATGAAGCACACGAGGAACGGAACAGGGAAACAAAACGGTCTTTATTAAATCTACACAGAACACTTAGGAGATAGCAGGAAAAGAAAGTAACTTAACCATATTAACACTGACAACACTGGACACAGAACTAATGAATCTCAGGGCTTAAATACATAAAGAGCGTAATCAAAGTGAGCAAACAGGTGTGGGGAAAATGACTAGGAACTCAAGCAGGCAAAACAGGAACAGAACACAGTGGATGTATCCGAAATCACATACTTCTCAACTATATAAAGTCGAAGTAGGTGACAAAAAAGTATGTCGGAATTCACAGTACTTATAGGCAAAAGTACCCAGATGACTTCCGACAAGATACTGAAGATTGCATCCAATGGACATTTTATTATCCCATGAGGCCCAGGGAGAGGATTTCTGAATGGCAGTGAAGCAACGTAACGGATGCTGGAGGTCACATGATTATACGTCCGGAGTATGTCCGGATTGTACTACACACGCTCGTACTATATAGAACATACTTTTTTAGTGGTTAGGAAGTAATTACTTATTCAAAATAAGTTCCTGTGATTTTGGACACAGCTAGTGAAAATGAAACCAAAGCAGACTACATGTATTAGAATTACTAGAATTATATTAAAATTACTCAATATATATAAATTTGAACATTTATATAATTTGAAACATATTAGTAACATTTAACTGTTACAATTCAAAATTCAAAATCTTTTTAAAACTGTCCCAAATGAAAATCAATACTTATCACATATTTATAAGCACAACTTTCTGTATTGCAGTGTTATTTTAAGTTTCATTAATATTTTGAATTAGCTTTTATTTTTTACATTTTTATTATGTTATTTTAATATTTATTAATTTTATATATTTTGCTAGGTTTAATTTAATTTTTTTATTTCATTTTAGTAGTTATAGTTTTTATTGATTTCCAGTTACTAATTTTAGTGCATCAAGTTTTTCAGTGTATTGCCAAGGCAACATTTCTAATAACCGAAATTTTCAATTAACAGAAATGTATTGATAGTTTTAGTTAACAATAATAACTTGTATCGGGAAATTAAACTTGCATGTACAGTGGCCCAAAATTGTGTTTGGATGCTTTTGGAAAATTAAAAAAAAATCAAATGAATCAGTTTCCGTATGGCCCAATAGAAAGCATAACGATAGAAAGTTCATGAAGAACTGATGAAGGATTATTAATCTTCTTTTGAAGATATCCCCGGGATATTACAGTGCCAAAATGAAATATCCACAACACTTTTTACATACAGTAGCCCTGACACGGCTCTTAACACCTCATTAAGTTGTAAATGTGGTGATAAGAGAAAGGAAATTATAATTATCTGACACTGGTTTCACCTTTCTGATAAGACTGATGCATGATTGCATCAATCACAATAGTGCAGGGAATCCCAAACACATTCCTGGAGCCTGCCCAGCACTGCACATTTTGCATGTCTCCTTTGTCTGACACACCCATTTAATGAGCTGATGACCTGAATCAGGTGAGTCTGATTAAGGAGACATAAACACGCAGTGTTGGGGAGGCTCCGGGAATGTGTTCAGGAACTCCTACATTAGTGTATTGTCTCTCCATGTGTTTTATATACACAATCTATGTATGACTATTTTTTATCCATCCATCCATCTTCCACCGCTTATCCGGGGCCGGGTCGCGGGGGCAGCAGTCTGAGCAGAGACTCCCAGACTTCCCTCTCCCCAGGCCAGCCAAGAGACATAGTCTAGACTATTTTTTAAATTAATTTTATTTTCTAATTAATTTTAGGGACATTGTTATTAAAAAAACAAACAAAAAATTAATTTGCATCAAAACCTAAATTAAACCAGTTCATTGAAATGTTCATTACAGCGTCTAAGCCATCATTAGACTGGCTTAGAATAAACTATTATGAATTGTTGAGCCATTGTTGAGCTTCAGAGCTCTTTGCTGAAACTAATTGAAAATGCCAATAAAACCAGTTTCTTGAGAAATCTTTCGTTTCATGTAACTTTCATCACTTTTACCCTTTCATTATTTTTTATAGGCAGTCACTTTATCACTTGTTATTATTATTATTATTATTATTAAGAAAATTAAAAGTGGCCAGGTGAAAGTATGTCAATGACATCTTTTGTAAGACAAGAAATGTGGGTGTGTGAAAATGAGCACGAATGTCAGTATGGGTGTGAGAATTACATTTGGATTCTTGCACAAAATTCATTCATCCTTTGTGTCTCTATACATGTTCAAATATTATGTTCAAGGAAATAATAACAAGAAAAGAGTTTTAAATAAGTTTATGGTCCGATTCTCACTATTAACTTGTTGCTTATCAGCATGCATTTTACTTTTTAGTAGTACTTACAAAGCACATTTTAATGTATTAATCCTACCAAATATCTCAACTTAACAACTACCTTACTATTAATAAGCAGTAATTAGGAGTTTTTTGAGGCAAAAGTCATAATAGTTAGTTAATAGTAAGAATTTGAAGTGTGAGTTTTCTTGTGAAATAAAAATTTATGATCACATGTTCCTTCACAGTTTCTTCAGTTCATTGAACCCGCCTGAGTGGTTGACGAAACTGTGTAGCTGTAACAGTCATGCATCATGGTGCATTCAATAAGTCAAGTACAAACAAGCAACTCCTCTATAAACTTCTGGGAATCACACCTGCCGCCTCCCCCCTCACCAGAGAGCTTCTATTTTATTTTCTCGGACATGCTTACCTCTGAGCACAGCCTTAGATCTTTCAAGTTGTATAGTTTTATTTTATTTTCCAGCATGGTGTTAATTTCATAAGTCTATCTATAGGGACATTTTGTACTTTTATCATGTTTTTTCCCAACTGTATCTAAAGCCTGACTTCCTGTTAACACACCTTTCAGGTCAGATTGAGTCATTCTTTCACCTGGCTCTACTGACACTTCCTTGTAGCCCATGTATTATTCTCATATCAAGCATAAGGAGACAGCATTGCTATTCACTAAAAAATGATGTAACAAATTTCACTCAGAAATTGCAAGTAAACTTCTCAAACAAAGAAATTGCAGGTAACACTTTGAATTAAATGCAAAATTTTGAAGTAGAAAGACTGAATTAGCATTCTTGCAAAGCATACTCCAATAATCTAAAAAGATTTGCCGTGCTGCTTTAGTGCTTGGCAACCATAAACAGACAGTAATAGGATAATAAACTATTGTCATGGCTGGGTCAAGGCGAGGAGAGGTGAGTCTTGATGCAGCTTTTCACTTTGAAAAAATACTTTGACAAAAATACAGGCAGTAAATAAACACTGTGAGACAATAAGCGCAACAGATTTGCACATGCAGCAAAAATAATACCGAACAAAGGACTAAACTAAACTCAGGGCTTAAATACACAAGATAATGAGCAACTCAACAAGAAACAGGTGAAGAACGTAATCAGTAACTATGTTAAATAATGAGTGGGAACATGGGAAACAGGAACAGAATACATGAAAACAAGATGATACTAAATAAGAGCGTTTAGCTGTATACGCAAACATTTCGTATCGAATCAGCGTTTTGTCCAGACGAATCTGGTGTTTTGGGAACCTGAAACCACTATTTTTTTTAAACCAGGTCTCAGAGTGGTTTTGTGTGTATGCAGATATTTCTTGAGACAACGCCGTGTTTACAGAATTTTTAGAACAAAGAAAGAAAAGATTGGGGAGATGGTAAGCTCTGGGCTCGTGTGGATGTGGCCTAAAAGTCCAACATAACTCCCCCGTGTCCTCGTGCCGTAAACAGAAACTAAACTAAATGGATGGAGGGGGAAAAACAGAAACAAAGTTCGTTGGAGGAGGGGAAGAGTGGGGAAAGTCCATAGGGAATCCAGCAGAAGGAAGGACCAAGCAGGAGACACTGGAGGGAGGAGCCAGGGAGAAGTCAATGGATCTATACCTATATAAGACCATCAAGTAAAAATAATTAAATTAATAAATACACTATTCAACTATATTTGGGACACATGAATGGAGTATGGGGTCTCTGCGGAACAAAAGTGGGCATGTCTACATTTGTGTGTGTTTTTTTTTAAATTGATGGGTGAGTATAAATCATGCAATGAAAATGATCCTTCACCTGACCCCACCCCTAAACCCTATACCCTCACTGTGATGTGGGCAAATCAGGTAATGTGGTCGAAAAAGCCCCTCTGTTTATGGTCTCGCCCATTTATCTGGTAACTCCTGTTACTGTCCTGCAGAGACCTTTGTGAATGGGAAAATTCTTCCGCAAAACAGTTGACGATTCAGTCCCTAGATTATTGTGGCTTCAAGACATTATAATCCTGGCCTTGCTGAACATTAAATTTAAATATTCCACTGCGGAATTAGTACCAACAAAAACTCTAACCAGCCCGTTATAGTCGGAATCTTGTAAAAAATTTTTACCTCAGTAATATACTTTTCCGAGCAGCAAAGGTAAGAAGATTATACAGTGTTTTTTCTTTTGATAAAATCAAAGCTTTATTACGAAGACCAAGGATTAAAAATAGAGGATCCAATACCAACTCCTTGTCAAAGATATTACAAAGATCTTTTCACAAACTATCTTGGCCCAATAAATTGTGTAGCTGATTACAAGAGCAAAGGCAGTGAGTGGGAGTACCAATTTGTGTTTTACACTTAACGGTGCAGTATGTAATTTTTTAACGTTTTTGCAGATATTTAGGAAATTGGTAAGTTCACATTTCATTTCTCTGAAAAACAGCCAGTTATTTTACTTTGAAACGTGAGTCCCGTGTCAGAATGTCTGTTTTGTTTTGGCCTCATGTAACACTGACGATTTACCCAATAGTATTTCAACATCCTGGGTTTCCAGGTAGTGGAAATCACAGCAAATTGCAACTATGGACGCCAGCAAACAAAATCTGTCAGAGATTTCAGATTCTACACCTGACATAAAACATTTTTTTTTTTTGAATGGGAGCATATTAGAACAAGGATAAATCAACTCGTCATCCTCCATTGTCAGTTCGCTACTGTTGCGTGTCCTGCATCTGGCAACCCGTATGAGTGTTGAGTCTGAGAAGTAGGGGGTGGGGAAACAACTCTCCAATATTTTGAATTTGGACTGCAGTACCCATTTCAACCTCTAGCTTACAATATTACATACTTCACCTTTAAGGCATAGATGTGAAAGGGTCATTAAACGGTTTGATGAAATATGCATGCTATGTACAATTTTAAACTGTTTAGGCTTGGCTTGATTACATGCCGAAATATATTTAGCTTATTTCCAAGTTCTTCGTTACTTGAGACAAAAAGTTCCCTCTCCTAAGCAGGTCTATATTCACAACTACAATTCCCTCAGATGTAATATTGAGAACATTATAACACTGACGTTTTTCCAGGTGTCTGAAATAGTACTTTTTCTACAGGGGACAGACTACTGCTGTTAGATGATGAGATATCTTTCAGAATATAGTATTTAATTTGAAAAATACAAAAAAGTCCTACTTTAATAATTGATACAGCTGTATCAACTCCTCAAAAGACATCAATCCTCCATCTTCAAAAAGTCCATAAGACTACAACCTTGGTTCACTCAAAATTTAAACCTTTTGTCAAATCTACCTGGAGGGAAGTCTGGACGATTCTCAATTGATGTGAGGTTAACTCGAAACCCTCGAAACAACAAACAGCCCACCATGCCTTAAGTGCATTTTCAGTTACAGGGTTGTCACAATTCTCCATTATGAATTTAATTTTTTTGATAAATCCACAAGGGGAAGTTTTGACAATGATTATTCATGGTCCAACTATGTAGAAGAGCTATCTAGAGCAACCCAATCTGAAACATATTTTAGATGTGTAGACCACTGTTATAGCTAAATATTAGGCAAATGCAGTCCTCCCATTGACTGTGGTAGTTTATGATGCCTCTTGTCTGCAAACCATCAATTGATGGATCTGTTCTGATCAAGTCAGCTAGGGGTTCAATAGCAAGCACAAAAACCAAGGGTGACAGTGAATACATTATGTTTTAATTCATTTTTCATTTGAATTATATCTTATGAATGAAACATGCTTTATCACTAGAGAAAACAGAAACAGAAATAACCCATTAAACATGAAAGTATTATACAATCATGAGACATTTCTCCTTTCAAATTGAATTTGGGTTCTTTGGAGAACCCCATTGAACCCTTTTTTTCTAAGATAGTGCTGTTGTTGCCATTTTAAGGCATTCACAATGCACTTCTTATGCATGTTGCAATCTTTGAAATGAACAGCCTCTTGTGGCTTGTAACTTTATGCACCACACCTATGACAAGAGACGGTAAAGGCTAATATGTCAGCAATGCATCTTTCAAAATCCTGTATTTCTTCATGCCTTAAGCAAGCAAAATTCATCCAGATATTATGTGCGAAACATTTTGCAGTGGACTCCTACAGTGTCACAGAGATCTATCTGTGAGTCTGAACAATACCAGATTCAAAACCATCTCTTTGTTCATTCAAATGAATGGAGTCTCCCAGGCTTTATAAAACTACATTAAACTTTATCCCATTTGCTGTGAGACTTTCTCATGGGAAACAAGACATTAAGAATGTTGAAAGAAAGCCTTCTGAATAGAAGACGTCTTTGCATAATTTAAAGTAATAGGCCTACTGTGTATCTTCATAATCAACATTTAATTGTGAAATTGCTTCAAAAACTGGATTGCTCACAATAAGAAAAAAAGCATTTAAACTGCTTGGGATCAAATGTCTAAAGTTAAATTAGAGATAAAGTTTCGGTTCCAGTGTAGGCGGTGGCAGAGGAAGCTCTGAGTATGAGAATCCTTATCAATCACTTTCAGTAAGGCACTTAACCATGAATGCAAAGGGGCAGGTCTACCGAATACTGTAATTGAGCACTCTGATATGCACATTCAAATCATACCTAAAAGAAACAGAAGATTTGATGAATTTCTCAGGTATCCGTGGAATGCCTGAAAGCATAATGTGCAAACAGAAATCTGTCTGAAAAAAAAAGGTACAGTGCTTGACACTGGGGCACTACCCTGAGGTACAAAAGTGAAAAGGTACATCTTTGTACCTTACTTACCCCTAAAGGGTCAAAGGTACTAAACCTTTTTTACCTTTGTACCTTAGGGTCCTGCGCCGGTACCACTGTACAAGCCAACACACAAGCACAAGCACAAGCACTGTACCTTTTTTTCCTGACAGTGAAGCATAGGTAACTGGAACCAGGAGTTATTTACAATTGCTGTGATGTGGATCATTTTGTCATCATATTTCTTATTGATGATGATAATATACATATATATATATATATATATATATATATATATTACTCCTGTCTTCAGTGTCACATGATCCTTCAAAAATCATTCTAATATGCTGATTTGATGCTCAAGAAACATTATTAATGCAGAAAGGTTCTCTTTCAGAACAATAAAAAACTGTAACAGAAACAGAAAGAGACAGACAAAAAAGTTGTTATGGAACAATACGTATCTCGCTCAAGAAGTTTCCGTTTTCAGACTTTGTGGCACATGCCCACGGCTGACGAGTATGTAGGAGTATCCGGTAGAAAATGAGATTAACACTTTTGATTCATTTAAGAAACCTGTCAACTCAAGGCATACTGACGTTCTATATCCACCTACGAATGACCTTTTAACAAGTTGAAGATACAAGAAAGGTCCCCCTTTTCTTAAAGACTTCGTCAGAGAAAATTCCTGCAACATATCGCAGATGGCAACAAAGTTTTGATGCTGCGTCTAACACTAACACAGAGTATCTTCATGTTTACATGTGTATAGATATGGTTACATTCTGCTCTTAGAAATGAATGACTGAGGATCCAAATGCAGATTATTAAAGGGTAGTCCACAAACAAGCAAAGGGAGGCAGTCCAACCAAGCAACACAGCAGCAACATATAGGCAGACAGGGTAATCCAGAAAAAGATCAAAACCGAGAACAAAATAATACAATACTCAAAATTAAAGTTGTTAAAATAGACAAGACTTCACAAGGGATGGATGATTGAATAAGGCTCATATAGGCAGAGTGAACAAAGCTTATGTGCTAAACAAGGTAAGGGTGTGGTCTAATAGTAGCAGGGAAACATGAGGTGAACGAACATCAATGGAGACATGGAACACAGGCAAGGATGGTGACAGATATGTATATTTGGTTTGTTTTACACCATTAGCGGGTGTCATTTCTTACATGACTTCCTGAAAAATCAAGTATATTGCAGTTTTTTTATTCGCTTTGGTACTATTTTCACAAATGATGTTTTATTAACAAAGTTCGGGATGATCTAACCACTCATCACATTCACTCCAACCAGCTGTCATCAATCAGCAATCAACATGTCTGCCCAATCAGCATGAGCGGAGACCTATATATTGCCGCAATCGACTCACCAATATTTTTTGGACAGTTTCAGCATCCCTCCACCACCCAGTCTCCTCAAACTTGTCTGGTTACTTCCTAAACCAGAAAACGGGGCGGGGGAGTACTCTGGGCTCGGGCCAAATACCGAGCTCGGAACCTTCTCCTCAGACAGCACGCCATAATCTGATTATTTGTAAGTGTGAACTCCTGAAGTAAGGTGCATATTTTCAAATCTCTTAGTACAAAACTCCAAACTGATCACACTTGTAACAATTCATTCTATTCATTCTTTCAAACCCTGAGCTCATAGTTTCAGTAGTTGCATTTTTCCTTCGACATAATCACTGTTTCAAAACACAGGATCATTGTGATGTAATGAGAAGATGTGGTTTAATCACTGAAACAAAACAGTGTAGTGATTATTCCTTCGCTATGTAAAATAGAGATTGGTACTCACATCACTGCTGACGTTGTGATTTTTGAATCACACGTCACTTACATCAGATGACCACTTCCCCCTACTCTAGTTCAGGGCACCAGTCAAGGTTTGTTAACATGGCAGTATGAAAACACTCCCTACAGGAAGCTGTTCAGTAATTTGGAATTAAAGTAAAGTGGTCAGCTGATTTATTTGAAAGATTGGTGAGATTCCTAACTTGTAGAGCCTTTTCTGTATTATCAGCACAAGGAAGACACACATGTGTGATAAAATAAATTTTATTAACAAAAGATAGACAAGAATAACTAACACAACAACTACTACCAACAGTATGATCTTCTTTCAGTTTAGTACTTTTAACCATCAGTTCATTCAATAGCAAACAATGCAAGACACATGTTTCAAATCACCTTTATTGCTGAAATAATTAGTTACACAGGATACATTAGAAAATACACTTACATGACCTAAATTACATATTTGACATAAAATACATCATGTTCGTAATAGTAACTATTCAGTGTGTTATCAAAAGGTGTGATGAAGTACGACACAGTCTTGAGGTTTTGTGTAGAAAAGAGTTTGCTGCCAGTACAGTAAACATTCTCACTGTATCATATGACTGAATCTGTACTTTAGTTGACGTTTATAAGGGTGAGTTATAGTAATGTGGCTCTCTACCAGGGTAATGCCTCTGTTTTCAGTATCACATGGCATATCATTTCCATTTTGATACAGGTGATGTTCTCCTGCTTGACATTTCTGCCTCCCACACCTCCTCCAGTGCACTGTTGGGTCAGCTGCAGGGTCATCAGCTGGTACCACCGTTCATGAACGTGTCGCCCCCTATCCATTTCATTTTCATTTCATTATTTAGCAGACGCTTTTATCCAAAGCGACTTACAAGGGGAGCAATTAGGGGTCAGGTGTCTTGCTCAAGGGCACTTTAGTCATGGTATCGAAGGTGCAGAGAGTGCTGTTTATTCACAATCCCCACCTTGAATTCCTGCCGGTGTGGGAATCGAACCAACAACCTTCTGATTACAAGCTCGACTCCCTCACCACTAGGCCACGACTACCCCTATCCAGTACATCTCACGGTGGTGGTGGTGGTGGTGGTGGTGGTGGGGGGGGCAGTAGCTTGTGGCTTGCATATAATGTAAAATGATGCCATCTGTCTCCCTTCTTCTGATACATCTCTGATCAATGTTGTACAGCCATTGACTGCACCGGCTCCCTATTAAACATCATATCGATTTTAAAATCTTGCTAATTCCTTACAAAGCACTAAATGTCTTAGCTCCCCAGTACCTGAGTGAGCTACAGTATTAATGCATTATAGTCCTTCATGCCTGTTACTATGTCAGAATTCTGGCCAATTGTTAATAACTAGAATATCAACCGCAGGTGATAGATACTTTTCCTATTTGGCACCTAAACTCTGGAACGATCTTCCAGCATTGTTCGGGAAGCAGACACACACTGTCAGAGTGTGAAAATTCTTAAAAATAATCTCTTTAACCTGGCATACACAGACGCATTATCAATTTATGTCTTCATATCCGTTAAAGGATTGTTCAGCTGCATGGATCAGGTCAGCCGGAACCGGAACACTTTCTATATCACTGGATGTACTCGTTACATCAGACGAAGAATGTCGTCTACACTAATTTTTGTCTCTCTGCTTATCCCGAGGTTTACCATTTAAAGTGATTGGCTGGATCCGGGCCGTGTCCGGGTCAGATGGGGAACCTGCACCTGTGCATGGCAGCAATGTGGCCCTGGGGTGTCGGCGGAGACTGTGTCAACTAGCTCATCCCTTGAGAGGGCCTTACCGAGACATCAGCCAGTGGCACAGATCCCCAACAAACCGTCCCATACCAGCGTGATGAAAAAGATCTTAAACTAGATGGAACTGGATTAAATATTTTGAGTGTTGCGATCCCAAATCGGAATTATGAGTATCGCAAGTGTTCACTGCTGGCCAGAGGAGAATTGGCCCCCTAACTAAGCCTGGTATCTCCCAAGGTTTTTTTTTCTCCCATTTTGTTGGAGTTTTGGTTCCTTGCCTTTGGCTTGCTTAAGTCGGGGACACTTGCTTGATATTCAGCAGTGTTTTTGGTATGCCTGCATTGGTGTCGTTGTATGCGAAGTGAGCTGAGCCGGACGATTACGTCACTGTTTTCTGCACTGCTGATATACATAAATTATCTAGACTAATAACTATTGATCTTTGCAATGGAATGAATCAATACAAATATAATAAGCTGGAAGTGACACGATTTTCTCTGTCCTGTTCTGTGTTCACAAATTTGTACCCTGTATATCAGCCTCTATCTCTCATACACACACACACACACACACACACACACACACACATTGGTTTTCCATGTTTTATGGGAATTTTCCCATTGACATAATGATTTTATACTGTATAAGTGGTATATTCTATCCCTAAACCTACCCATCACAGAAAATTTTCTGCATTTTTACATTTTATAAAAATTTAATTTCGTATAATTTATAATGATAATGATTTTGATTGGCTAAGAAAACTAGACAAAATAAGTAATCTTCCACACATGGACATATAGTGAGAAGCTTATCTCCTTCCATCATGATGCTGACAATAGGATCAGAACTTAGGGACAGGATGTCCTGTTATAGCAAGTCATGAAAACGTGTCTTAAAGTGTCAGGTGTCCACCAGTAAACCATACAGGACCTGTACGCTTAGGACACTTTGCGCACTCTCATGATTCACAGCATCTTCGAGGCTGAAGTTGATCTGAGCTCTGCTCTGAACAGGAAACTTTCCCATAACATACTGAAAAATTGTACAGACAATTTTCAGCATTATTTTCTAGTGTTTGAAAATGAAAAGTAAAATAAATGCTGTTTAAAGAAGTCATCCAAAAAAAAATTTACATTTAGAAAGATAAATGATGATTAATAACTTAATTATACAGTTTTTTTGTTATTCGCTTTGGCTCTATTTTCACAAGTAAAATGTATATTTTCAAAACTCTTAGTACTAATATCACAACAGATCATCAAAAGTGCAATTTTCTCAAACATTTCAGCCAATTTTGAATTGTGTTAGTACAACACACAATTTTCAGAAACTATCCTTTTCACTACAAAATAAATGTTTCATTCACAGTAACTGCCTTTCATAATGTTCTTACAATCAAACTTTTCATTTGCATCTGTTCTCATTCAGTTTAATACATTTGTCTATTATTCAATCCAACTGAACTTAATAGTTGATGAATCATTTGCTATTTCTATAGATATTGATCGGCATAGTTTATGAATAATAGAACTTATTTGCAATTTGGATAACCAAATGTCATGAATTTTTTTAGTGATCTAATCTTTGATAATAACCACAATTTTCAAAGTGTGTGTGTGCGCGTTTTCATGATTTATGAGGACACAAATTTGTATAATGACATGGTTATTACAATGGTATTACGACTTAAACATGAAATATGAGGACATTTCATGAGTCCTCATATTCAAAATAGCTTTAAAAACAAAATAGCTTTTCTAAACAATGTTTTATTAAAAATGTAACAATGCAGAATGTTTTCTATGATGGGTAGGTTTAGGGTCAGTGTAGGAGGAGAGAATGTAGAGATTGTACAGTATAAAAACCATTACGCCTATGCAATGTCCTCGCTTTGATAGCAGAAACAAACCTGTGTGTGTGTGTGTGGTCTAAGTAAACACTGTGTTGTGAACATAATGTCCCAACAAGGACAGTAATACCAGTCCTTTTAGACCTTGTTTATACATTTTTTAGTTCCCAAGAGGAAAACAGCTTAAGTCATATGAAATAAAAATTTTATAAAATGAAAAAATGCAAGTTTTCTCTGGGTAGGTTTATGGCTGGAATATAACGTTTATACAGTATAAGATCATTACGTCAATGGAAAGTCCCAAAACATGGAAAACAAATGTGTGTGTGTGTGTGTGGTGGTTATTCCCTACGTTATGGGGACCAAATAAAAAATAGTAAATTTTGATCTTGTGGGGACAATTTTTTGGTCCCCATGAGGAAACAAGCTTATAAATCATACAGAATTATCTTTTTTGAAAATCTAAAATAGCAGAACATTTTCTGTGATGGGTAGGTTTAGGGGTAGAGTAGGGGGACAGAATGTACAGTTTGTACAGTATAAAAACCATTACGCCCATGGAATGTCCCCATAAAAAATGAAAACACAACATGTATGTGTGTGTGTGTGTGTGTGTGAGAGAGAGAGACAGCGACAGATATCGAGGGTTAATTGAAATTTGTGAACACACAGTCCCTCCAGAAAAACGCCGATTTTTTGTGATTACTGCGGGCAAAAATCCTTTATTATGCAGCATGTTTTCTTAAAAAATGCGATGGAATATGCGGGATATTTTTTGCAATTTTATGCGATGAAATTGCAGGAATTTTCAAAAACTGCGGTTTGATGCAAAAGAGAAAAAAGGTGATTCTCCCAACACCCTGTTCTCACTAGGTTACTACCTTAATGTAAAGAGTCATTTCTTATTACTTCCTATGATAAGAAAGCATACTAAATCACAGAATATTAAAGTTCTCATTCTGTTTTATTTCAGACCTTAATTAACACATGGCTCAAACTTACAAAACACTGAGTCAAACAAGTTCTATAGCTTTACAAAAGGAATATTCAACAACTTCTGTAAAAATGAATAAATAAAATATAAAAAAAATAAAATGTGTGCTTCCTGTTTCACAGAGATAGCTATACAAAAGAGACATCTTCTGTTAAATTAAGTGCTTCCAATGCAATCTCTTACTGCAACGTAAATTATTTTACATACTACTAATATACAGCGTCGTCTGTGGTCCAACACGCAGTTGCACGGAGTGCAAAATAATTTGCCCCCACTGTCATGTGACACACCGGGAAACTGCTTCACGCGGTCTTTTGCGCTTAGTCTTGTTTGGCAAATGAGAATGATTTGTGTGCTTCATCATGGTTTCACCGCGGGGTTTGCAGATGATGTTCACATTGCGTAAGTACGTCACTTCATAAGGTTCACATGGGAATTGGGGGAAAATAATGGCGCTTTACTTGTGTGACGTAAAAGCAACATTTTTCAACTTTCTGCTAAGATATATGTGACTTTTTTGCAACGAAAATACAGGGATTATGAAATCATGCTTGCCCCGCATATTTTGCTTGACTTTGGCTGATTATGCATGAAATCAAGCGATCGCATAATCGATTTTTTCTGGAGGGACTGAACACAGAACAGGACAGAGTACAAGGGAAAAGAAACAGTCAATGGCTACAACAGATTGATCAGAGATGAATCAGAAGAACGGAGACAGATGGCATCATTTGACATTATATGCCATGTGATACTGAAAACAGAGGCATTACCCTGGTAGAGAGCCACATTACTATAACTCACCCTTATAAACGTCAACTAAAGTACAGATTCAGTCATATAATACAGTGAGAACGTTTACTGTACTGGCAGCAAACTCTTTTCTACACAAAACCTCATGACTGTGTCATACTTCATCACACCTTTTGATAACACACTGAATAGTTAGTATTACGAACATGATGTATTTTATGTCAAATATGTAATTTAGGTCATGTAAGTGTATTTTCTAATGTATCCTGTGTAACTAATTATTTCAGCAATAAAGGTGATTTGAAACATGTATCTTGCATTGTTTGCTATTGAATGAACTGATTGTTAAAAGTACTAAACTGAAAGAAGATCATACTGTTTTGTTTCAGTGATTAAACCACATGTTCTCATTACATATCACAATGATCCTGTGTTTTGAAACAGTGATTATGTCGAAGGAAATATGTAATTAGAAGTATGAGCTCAGGGTTTGAAAGAATAGCTGTGTTACAAGTGTGATCAGTTTGGAGTTTTGTACTAAGAGATTTGAAAATATACACCTTACTTGTGAAAATAGTACCAAACCAAAGCGAATAAAAAAAAAACTATTTTGATGAACTTTACAAAATGTGTGATTTACTTTTGCTTGATGAGTGTGAATGATTATAGTGGAGTGAGTTGATTTTGAAATGTGTGAAATGTTTCTGTGATTTTAGTGCATTCTGGAAGAGTGTGATCGTGGGAAGAATTTTGGAAAAGTGTACTCAGTGTTCAGAAATGCCTGTATAAATTGTGAAGAAAAATTAATTCGTCTCTAATCTGTAAATGTGAGTCAGAAGAAGATAATAAATCCAAACATTTTCTTTTACTTTAC